>CM074720.1:16618416-17173416 GCA_037306005.1 Rhinophrynus dorsalis | reverse complement strand
GTGCAGTCGCTGGGATTTAAGTCCTAAATTATATCAGCAGATTGAGTCCACCTGTGTGTACTACACTGATATACACTACAGTACGTACCCTGACGTGCAGTCGCTGGGATTTAAGTCCTAAATTATATCAGCAGATTGAGTCCATCTGTGTGTACTACACTGATATACACTACAGTACGTACCCTGATGTGAAGTTGCTGGGATTAAAGTCCTAAATTATATCAGCAGATTGAGTCCACCTGTGTGTACTACACTGATATACACTACAGTACGTACCCTGACGTGAAGTTGCTGGGATGAAAGTCCTAAATTATATCAGCAGATTGAGTCCACCTGTGTGTACTACACTGATATACACTACAGTACGTACCCTGACGTGAAGTTGCTGGGATGAAAGTCCTAAATTATATCAGCAGATTGAGTCCACCTGTGTGTACTACACTGATATACACTACAGTACGTACCCTGATGTGAAGTTGCTGGGATTAAAGTCCTAAATTATATCAGCAGATTGAGTCCACCTGTGTGTACTACACTGATATACACTACAGTACGTACCCTAATGTGCAGTCGCTGGGATTTAAGTCCTAAATTATATCAGCAGATTGAGTCCATCTGTGTGTACTACACTGATATACACTACAGTACGTACCCTAATGTGCAGTCGCTGGGATTTAAGTCCTAAATTATATCAGCAGATTGAGTCCACCTGTGTGTACTACACTGATATACACTACAGTACGTACCCTGACGTGCAGTCGCTGGCATTAAAGTCCTAAATTATATCAGCAGATTGAGTCCATCTGTGTGTACTATAGTGACATACACTACAGTACGTACCCCTATGTGCAGCTGCTGGGATTAAAGTCCTAAATTATATCAGCAGATTGAGTCCACCTGTGTGTACTACACTGATATACACTACAGTACGTACCCTGATGTGCAGCTGCTGGGATTAAAGTCCTAAATTATATCAGCAGATTGAGTCCATCTGTGTGTACTACACTGATATACACTACAGTACGTACCCTGACGTGAAGTTGCTGGGATTAAAGTCCTAAATTATATCAGCAGATTGAGTCCACCTGTGTGTACTACACTGATATACACTACAGTACGTACCCTGACGTGCAGTCGCTGGGATTTAAGTCCTAAATTATATCAGCAGATTGAGTCCACCTGTGTGTACTACACTGATATACACTACAGTACGTACCCTGACGTGCAGTCGCTGGGATTTAAGTCCTAAATTATATCAGCAGATTGAGTCCACCTGTGTGTACTACACTGATATACACTACAGTACGTACCCTGACGTGCAGTCGCTGGGATTTAAGTCCTAAATTATATCAGCAGATTGAGTCCATCTGTGTGTACTACACTGATATACACTACAGTACGTACCCTGATGTGAAGTTGCTGGGATTAAAGTCCTAAATTATATCAGCAGATTGAGTCCACCTGTGTGTACTACACTGATATACACTACAGTACGTACCCTGACGTGAAGTTGCTGGGATGAAAGTCCTAAATTATATCAGCAGATTGAGTCCACCTGTGTGTACTACACTGATATACACTACAGTACGTACCCTGACGTGCAGTCGCTGGGATTTAAGTCCTAAATTATATCAGCAGATTGAGTCCATCTGTGTGTACTACACTGATATACACTACAGTACGTACCCTGATGTGAAGTTGCTGGGATTAAAGTCCTAAATTATATCAGCAGATTGAGTCCACCTGTGTGTACTACACTGATATACACTACAGTACGTACCCTGACGTGAAGTTGCTGGGATGAAAGTCCTAAATTATATCAGCAGATTGAGTCCACCTGTGTGTACTACACTGATATACACTACAGTACGTACCCTGACGTGAAGTTGCTGGGATGAAAGTCCTAAATTATATCAGCAGATTGAGTCCACCTGTGTGTACTACACTGATATACACTACAGTACGTACCCTGATGTGAAGTTGCTGGGATTAAAGTCCTAAATTATATCAGCAGATTGAGTCCACCTGTGTGTACTACACTGATATACACTACAGTACGTACCCTGACGTGCAGTCGCTGGGATTTAAGTCCTAAATTATATCAGCAGATTGAGTCCACCTGTGTGTACTACACTGATATACACTACAGTACGTACCCTGACGTGCAGTCGCTGGGATTTAAGTCCTAAATTATATCAGCAGATTGAGTCCACCTGTGTGTACTGCACTGATATACACTACAGTACGTACCCTGACGTGAAGTTGCTGGGATGAAAGTCCTAAATTATATCAGCAGATTGAGTCCACCTGTGTGTACTACACTGATATACACTACAGTACGTACCCTTACATGAAGCTGCTGGGATTAAAGTCCTAATGACAGCAGAGTGAAATAAAACATGATGCCCCCTGGACCAGCCTGATCCCACCTCAGAGGGGGAGGCATCAAGACAGGTGCAGGCTGCCACCCCCTTCCTTTACACAGACAGTCCTCCCTGATACAAATGTATCATCTAGCTGAAAGCAGAACAAAACTGTGAATAGTTTTATTACATAAACAAGAACTTTGCCCCATTCATCATTTGTTTCTGCTTATTTGCAAGGAATAGCCAATCCAAGGAAGATGTCATGTGCCATCACACACACATTTCATCTTCTAGATAACTCGGATTCCATTACAAAGGTCCTCGTGAGGTTATTAATGCAAATTGGATCAGCTGTGTCTTTTATTTCTGTTGCCAAAACCGTCATTACAGTGTGAACTTGTGGAATCTTATCTCTTTTCTATGGAAAACTTGTCTGCTGAAACAAAACTCCTCTGCATACTTCAGAGAGACACTGACTTCATTAATCTTTTATTATATATAGAAAAGAGTCACGTCTATCAGCTGAGGAAAAGGCACGGCAATGGGGGCTGTTTAATTGATAAGAAGTAGTGGTTGTGAGGGGGATAGAAGGCTGTTGAGTTGTACTGATAAAAAAAATATTTATTATAAACAGAATATTCTCCTTTTGCTCAGATGGCAAAAGGGAGGCAAGAAAAGACACGCTGAGCCTTATTCTGGAAGCAAAACTGGCACAGTCCCGGAGGAACCCAACTGTGCCGTCGGCAACAAATGAAAATTCCCCAAATATCTATTGATTTCTATGTATTATAGAGCTTTTCCTTCTGCATAAAACCAGGAAGAACCTTCATTCAAACATTATTACGGCTCAAAATGTTTCCTCTTTGTTATTAATTAATTAATTAATTAATTAATTAAAGAGCAGTTTCGGAATTTGGTCACCAGGCAGGGCTTTTCCCATCACTTACTATGGTGGGCCATAGTCTATTTCTTCAGGTCTCAGACATAATGCATTATTTTAAGAACAATTGCCTTTTGGACGCCAGTTGGAGCTGTTGCTATTAATTTTAATTAACAACAGAACTTTAGCTCAAATAACTTTTGAATGATCGATCTCCCACTTTCACGGTGCCCGTGCTCCTGGCTGCGGGTGGCGACATTCTCACTTCCTGGTTTTGACTGCCTTACTTTTATTTGTCCTTGATCTTGACTCCACCCAGGGCCAACCTATTTATACCTTGCCATGACAGTACTTGAGTGCCCTTTCGTGGTGTACCTGTTCCTATCGCTAGTTCCTGTTACAGCTCTGTTCGTGTATGACCTGGCCTGCCTGATGATGTTCCTGCGTATCCTGATTTGCTGATTTCCCGTTGCTGACTGATCTGGCTGAGAACCCGCTCCGTTGCTGACTGATCTGGCTTAGAACCCGCTCCGTTGCTGACTGATCTGGCTGAGAACCCGCTACACTGCTGACTGATCTGGCTGAGAACCCGTTACACTGCTGACTGATCTGGCTGAGAACCCTCTCCGTTGCTGACTGATCTGGCTGAGAACCCTCTCTGTTGCTGACTGGCCTGGCTGGGTACCTGCTACGTTGCTGACTGATCTGGCTGAGAACCCTCTCCATTGCTGACTGGTCTGGCTGAGTACCCGCTATGCTGCTGACTGATCTGGCTGAGTTTCCGTTGTCATGGCGCTGGGCTGGCGCTATCGCTTCCGTTGTCGACCTTGGGCTGAGCACTTGCTGCTGTAGCCGCTCATACTGGTTAACCGCCCCTGGCAGTGTGCACGTGCAAAGTACCGGTTCCATGCTGTCTCAGCTCAGACTGTGTTACTCTTTTTATCTGTACGTGTCCTCTGCTCCGATTACCACTAGCTGGGCTCACTCCCTGTGGGAGTTATAGGCATTCCTCTGGGTGCATTACCTCTTGAACCTTTCTGTACCTAGATCCTCTAGGTTGGTTCACTGTCTTGTCTTGCCATCTGCTGTAGCCGCAAGGGTCAAGAGCCAGCTGTTGTGTGGTATACCATCTTGGTACTTTATGTACTGGGACACCTGTTGCCTTCAGTGCTACTTTGCCTCAATCCACCCCTAACGTTCTAGGGTCTCTATTTCCAGTAGCGGTTGCTTTGGTCCTTCTGATACCCTAGTGTCCTAGGGTCTGAGCTGCCTATATCCTCTACAGGGTCCCGTGTGACCCTAGTGTTCCTGGGTCTAAGTGCCAGTTTTCTGCCTCTGGACTCCTAGTGTTCTAGGGTCCCTGTTGCCAGTGCCTGTGCTGTGTTGCCTCCATTTATCCCTAGTGATCTAGGGTCCTTGCTGCCAGTAGTCTGAGACGTGGGCCTCCGATTTCTTTTGGGTTCTAGGTTTCAGTACCATCATCAGCCAATCGCTGCCTCCTCTTCACCCTAGCCCACTAAGGGACTGGCTACTCTCAGAACATCTTCCTCACAGTGTGCATACTCTGCCATTGTGTATTGTACTGTACCTGTACTGTCCTTTTGGGCTTGTGTGCCTATTACATTATTGCTGTCTGTACTTTATTTCAATAAAGTTGTTTTAACCTTACTAGTCTTGTCTGAGTGTTCATCAAAAACCGTGACACCCAGCAATGAGGAAGCACCATAAAAGTTTTTTTTTTCATAAAAAGTTTACTGCTCCTTTAAACACCCCATTTGATTCAATGGGAAGTATCATTGTCTATAATGCATTTGGTTTGTTCCGGAATTACAGCACTTTTTCTTCCTGAATATGACCCATTAGGCCTTATACATAAAGACAAAGCAAAGAGTGGGTGTTTCAGTTGATAAGTGGTAGAGCCTCTTGGGGGACAGTGTTTTTTTTTGAGTTGTACAGATAAAAAATATTTATTATAAAGAGAAGAATTTTTTTTGTGCAGATGAAAGACACTTTGATTTATATTCAAGGAGACAAAGTGATACAATTATGAAAATAACTGCACTGTGGAAGTTAAATGTATATTCCCCAGTTCACCATTAATTTAAATGCAGATGCAGATTATAGTCGGCCTAAATGTACATCTGTGGTTCTGCTGTGTCTCTTGTGCAGGGAGGATTTTCCTAATGTTTTGGAGCTGGACTGTCTGTGGGTGGGATCAGTCTTATATGGACCAGGGAAATTCCTTTCTGCAATGTCACATGGGAGTGAAAAACATCACTTGAACTCCACTTGAGAGGCCACCATGCCTTAGAACAAAACACTTTATTTTATTTGTTCTTGGTGGGTAGTCATCATAATTTTTGTTTATAGGTCAACCTAGGCTAGTGCCAAAGGTCCATTATACTGTGAGAGGCCCGGCTGTGGTTCCTAGCACTTAGGATGGAGCAGTGTGCAGGGAGGGTTTGCAGTCTCTCCATGCCAATGGAATTAAAGGGATAGCAATACTTCGTTTTATCTTTATTTTATTTTGTAGGCATTAAAAAAACATGAAGAACTATATAAGTCTTATCTCTCAAACCTTTATGGTTTAAGAGATATTCACAAGCAAAGTATCCCCCCCCTTGCTCAGCCAGATCAGAAGGGAGGTGCCCAGGTAGACTGCAGAGAGGGACAATCTTCAATTATGATAAGGGAAAAAGCTGAAAAACCTGTCAAGGGGGGCAGGGCTTTCATTGTTCTCATAGGAAGAAGATTGTCCCCTGCTGTTATCTGTCTGGTCTATGGACTGCATTCCACATCTGAGAAGAGATGGCTTACACTAGGTAAAAGGGGCGGGAGGGGAAACTTTGCTTGTGAATAGCTCTCAAACCATAAAGGTTTGAGAGATAAGACATATCATTCTTCATGTTTTTTTAATGCCTACAAAATAAAATAAAGTTAAAATGAAGTATTACTATCCCTTTAAATTAGATTGAGGCTTACTTTTGAAAGAAGCTGGCCGGTTCCCCCACAATACAATCAGGCTTCTTTCTTCTTAGGAGGACTGTCCTGATCTCAACAGCTGTCGCACAAGGTAACAATGTCATCATGTTGACACAACCCCATAGAAGTGATCATGGCAAGCCAGGCAGGAAAGAAGCCATTTTGGAATGCAGGTGTAATATCCTGAGTACTTTGGGGAATGTGCGCTGAGTGAAACCAACCTCAGAGCCAGTAATAAAACACGGAGAAAAAGAAAGCAGCTCAGGAATGATCTAAGGATGATAATTCCTAGGCAGTATAAGGGATAAACCGGAACCCAACAGCAGGTATTATAGAAGAGGCCCAATGAATATAATCATATATATGTGAAACAAAATATATATACAATAATAAACAGTACCTGGGAGATCTGTGCATGGAGCTGATAAGACCACTGCAATACAAGTCCAGACCAATGGTCAGAGGTGGGTAGCAGAGGAGCGAGGTCAGGTCCAGATCAAGGGTCAAAGGCAGGCAGAGAAGGTTCAGAGTCAAGTCCAGGCAGAAGGTCAGAGGCAGGCAGCACAGGTGTGTAGTCAAGTCCAGGCCAAGGGTCAGAGGCAGACAGAGAAGGTTCAGAGTCAAGTGCAGGCAGAGGTCAGCAATTAGAAGGCAATCCAGAAGCTGTATAGCAACACAGTATGGAACTCAAAAGATAACTGATCACCGGTAAGAGCGGCCACTCAGTGTATAAAGGGAGAGATGTCGCCGTCGGAAAGGTGTCCTCTTGGAAATGGACATCCTCCACTTCACAGCAATGCGTCCTGAAGGTGGTCCGGAACTCCCCGTCGACACAGACAGTAGGGGACCTCACCAGCCTATCTTCAACTGCTTTAACAGGTAGGACCTGCAAGGGTAATGTATATCTATGGTGGATGAAGCTGACATGGGGGGAGCTGATGAGGAATTAGATGGATTTATGGGGGGATGAAGGTCATATGGGGGTAGGTGATGAGAGGGAGAAGATGATGCTGATATGGAGAAGATAGCGCTATTGTGGAGGTGATAAGGGGAGAAAGTGGTGATATGGGCAGAAAGGTTATTTAGGAGGGGTGATGATGGGATAAGGTGGTGCTATGGGGATGAAGGAGATGGAGAGAGGTGATAAGGGGAGAAGGTGTTGCTATGGGGGGAGATGAAGGAGATGGAGGGGAGGTGATGAGGGGAGTAGATGATGCTATGAGGGATGAAGGTGATGGAGGGTAGGTGATGAGGGGAGAAGGTGGTGCTATGGGGGATGAAAGTGATGAAGGGGAGATGATGAGGAGAGAAGGATGTGCTATGGTGGATGGCGGTGATAAAGTAGAAAGTGATGTTAAGAGGGGATGAAAGTGATATGGGACATGTGATTAAGGGGAGAAGGTGGTGCAGTGGGGGTTGATGGTGATGTGGGAGTTGATGAAGTGGGAAGCTGGTGCTATGGGGGGGATAAAGGTGCCAGGGGGGAGGTGATGATGGGACAAGCTGGCACTAGCGGGGGACAAAGATGATATCTGGGGAGGTGATGAGAGCAGAAGCTGGAGCTCTGGGGAGATGAAGGTGATGTGATGAGGGATACAGTGGTGCTATGGGGGGATGAAGGGGAAATGGGGGAGATGTTGAGGGAGAAGATGGTGCTATGAGAGGATGAAGGTGATTTAGGGGACGTGATGAGGGAGATATTTATGCTGTTAGGGATGAAATTGATATTGGGGGGAGGTGATGAGGGTAGAAGCTGTGGCTATGGGGGGGTGATAAGATGGTGTTAAGGGGGGAATAAAGGTGATGTAGGGGAAGTTATGAGAGGAGAAGTTTATGCTGTTGGGGATGAAATTGATATTGGGGGGAGGTGATGAGGGTAGAAGCTGTTGCTATGGGGGGGGTGAAGGTGGTTGGAGGAGGTGATGAGAGAAGAAGGTGGTACCAAGGAGGGAGGAAGGTGATTGCATTGCAGGTGATGAGGGGAGAACCTGGTATTATTGGATACAGGTGATATGGGGGGGAGGGGATGAGAGGAGAAGGAGGTGCCAAGGTGAGATGAAAGTTATATGGGGGAGGTGATGAGAGGAGAAGGTGGTACTATGGGGGATGAAGGTGATATGGGGGAGGTGATGAGAGGAGAAGGTGGTGATATGGGGGGAGGGGGTGAGAGGAGAAGGTGGTACCAGGGAGGGATGAAGGTGAAATGGGGAGAAGGTGGTACCAAGGTGGGATGAAGGTGATATGGGGGAGGTGATGAGAGGAGAAGGTGGTACCAAGGTGGGGTGAAGGTGATATGGGAGAGGTGATGAGGGGAGAGGTTGGTGCTATGGGAGATGAAGGAGATGATGGCATGATGAGAGGAGAAGGTGGTACCAAGGCGGGATGAAGGTGATATGGGGAGGTGATGAGAGGAGAAGGTGGTACCAAGGTGGGGTGAAGGTGATATGGGAGAGGTGATGAGGGGAGAGATTGGTGCTATGGGAGATGAAGGAGATGAGGGCATGATGAGAGAAGAAGGTGGTACCAAGTGTAACGGAAACACAAGACGCTGGGTTGTCTTGTGTGCCGGGCTTCTCTCTCCTTCATGCGGCTACAGATGGTAACCGGTCCTGTGGATGAAGGTAGCTGGATCACTGGAGCGCAGGTCTCCTGATGGGTTTTTTTTTTTAACTTCTGTGGGTAGATCTATAAATGGCTGTAATTCATATTGTGGGATTAATTCCCTTGAGAAAGTAACCCTGCTTTACGAAACGCGTAGGGACAGTATTGTTATTAAACAGTTTTATGGAGGATGGTTGTATCCATCATATACATATGTATTTTATACAATACATTTTATTATTTGATATTATTGAGAATCCCCCATTACTTTCTGAAATAGTATACTCCCCTTTACCAGTTATTTGGGATCCTTAAGTTCGTGCCTAGCAGATAGGTTGACACGGTAAATGACCAATAGGTAAAGTATATTGGTGGAGAAGAACGATTGTGGAGGTAAAAGTCCAACATTGGAAGTGACGAAGGTTGGGGTGACGGTGAAGAGAGACCAGGACTGGAGGTCTGATCCGGTCAAAGTGAGCATTCCGAGAGGAAGGTTGGCCTCCCCCTCTGAAAGGGGGAATGGTTGTATCTTGATTTTAAGAAAAAGAATTGTAAGAATACTACACTCAGAGTGGACTGCGCTGTTCTTTTTCTGTTTTTTTTCTATACACCATTTTAACCTGGGAGATTAGGTGACCAATCAGGAAACCGCCTACTTGTAGCACACATTCTCCTGGCCAATCGGCAGGCTGCCTAATTTTCAAAAGGGAAGGTGGCACTTCCTTTAGTACTGCCACCGGCTTTCCCCACGTGAAATTCTGTTCCTTTGGCATGCAAGTTCCTAGGCCTGACAAGGCCTCCAAGTAATGGCCTAGGGTCCGTTACACCAAGGTGGGATGAAGATGATATAGGGGAGGTGCTGAGAGGAGAAGGTGGTGTTATGGGGGATGAAGGTTAGATGGGGAGGTGATGAGGGGAGAATGTGGTGCTTTGGGGGATGAAGGTGATATGGAGGGGAAGATTCTAATTATAAAGAAAGGCTACCCAAAGGGTGATATGATTACCATTTACACACATATTCAGGGTCCATACAAAGAACTCTGAGGAGCTTGCCCCATATTTATAAAAGCAAAGTGAAGTAATTCTAGAGCAAACCAACTGAAATATAGAGGATAAATTGTCCCATTGATTTAAATGGGACTTGTAAGCCTTTGAATGCTAGTGAGCTATCCAAATCATTGCAAAGCAATGTGCTGCAAACCTCACTAACATTCAAAGAGATAAAAATCTGATTTTACATCAGTGGGAATTTGGGGGATTTTCACTTCCTCCCTATGGTAAATTTTATTTGCCCCAGAATTACTCCAGTTTGCTTTAATATATAAGCCCTTATTCATTTAAACAGCCAAGCAAATAACAAGAGGTTATCCATCCAGAAAGGGAAAGGCACTTTTGACTAAAGCAAAGGCATAGATTTTTCTTACAGTAAGGGCAGTAAGGTTGCAGAATTATTTGCCTCTGAAACTTGTATTTGCAGATACTGTAGATGCTTTCAGAAACATAGCAGAAACTTTTCTAACTCAGTTGGCATCAAAGCAGAAAGAATGTTGATCCAGGGAAATATCTGAATGCTTTTTGGCGTTATTAAGAAATTATTTGAGAAATATATATATACTGCTGCACGTCACCAAAAGGTTAAGAGATACAAATGATTAACACAAGAAATATTATAATGTGTATATATCAACAAACCAATATTATAATATATATATATCAACAAACCAATAATCATCCAAATAGATATCCAGTAATATAAAAGTCCACAAGATGAATTCTCACTGCTCAGTTTCAGTGGTCAGGGTTCCCACAGACAATCGACTAAAAGACAAAAGATAAACAAATGGCGCAGAAGATTCCGCTAAGTGTCATATTAAAAGTCCTCAATCCTTCACCAACACCAAATAACAAATGGAAATGTACTCACAATCTTCAGAGGCTCATCTGCCTTCAAGAACGCTCGCCTGCACTGGCTCACACCCCAGTATGGTGCTCCTGGAACCAAATCAGCTCCCCCAATAAATTGGAACAAATGTGGAAGTATTGGCAAGTAATGGGTATGTCCAAACCCAACACTAAAGCCAGCACAACCTAATTATATTGTTAAATATAGCCAAGCACCCTACAATAGGGGACTATAAAAGTGACGCCAGTGAATATAATATGAAATAATAATCTTAATACCTCCAAATTTATTAAAAATAAATAAAACAATATAAAGGAGTACAATAATACAAACAATATTAAAATATGTGCCCTATAGTAGGAAATCACTAGGATAATATAAATATCTGGCTTAACGCGTTTCGTGGCACTAATGCCACTTCATCAGAAGCCAAAAAAAAGAAAATTATTTTCACATTTGGGAATTAATTGGAAATGGCTCCATTTGCCACAACCAGACAATCAGTGCTCAAGTGGTAGATGTGTGCTTTAACCAATGGGAGCACAAGAACTTGGATTTGTAGAGGTATGGATTTCCGAACCAATGAAATCCTGTAAGTGCTGAGAATCCAAAACTCCAGTGTCCTAGTCAAAACCAGACAGGGGGAGCCCAAAAACAGAATATCCTAGTCAAAACCAGACAGGGAAGACTCAACTGGACTATCCTGGTCAAAACCAGGCAGGGGGGGCCAAAATTATACTGTTCTGGTGAAAACTGGACAAGGGAGCCCAAAACTGAACTGTCCTGGACAAAACCAGGCACGGGGAGCCCAAAACTGGACTGTCATGGTCAAAACTAGACAAGAAAGCCCAAAACTGGACTGCCCTGGTCAAAACTAGACAAGGTCTTCCATTTTACAATCTACCTTCGGTCCCACCCTCCCACAAAGAACAATTCTCATGGCCATGCTGAATACAGCAAAAGCACCATGGAGGAGTATGACCTCACCAACCATGGAGATGTGGACCTCAAACGTCGAGGAACAACTCTTATGCACTAGGCTGACTTGGCAACATAGGGGTCTCAACCTGCTAATTTTGGAGCAATGGATTGTTGAGTGGTTTGAACAAGCCATTTTTCCAGTGAGAAATTATTTAGCTCTGCGGAATTGTGAGTGTGTTATCCCACCTGCCCAGGTCCTTTTCCCATTTTCCCTCTCCTCCCTGCTTACTACAATACTACCTGGTTCTCTCCTTTCTTCCTTTTTCTTCTCTCTCACTTCTTTCAGTTAAAACACAAAAAATTAGAGGTTGACATTCAGATGACCTTCCATTACTCATCCGAAGCAAGCCACACTTGTTTACTTTTTTTGTGATTCATGCAGTTACCAAGGTATCGGGAATATCTTGGTTCTTTCTATAATATGTTCTTTCACATATTGTACCTTGACATGAAGTATTGCTATCAATAATGTATATCGTTTGCACAGTAGAGTTTATGAATGTCTAACTGTAAATGTCATCTGTTGCTTCTTTTTCTCTAATCAACCCAATAAAAAGATTAAAAAAAAAACTAGACAAGGGAGGCCAAAACTGGACTATCCTGGTCAAAACCAGACAGGAGAACCCAAAATTGGACAGTCCTGGTCACAACCGGACAGGTGACGACCCTAGCCGCAGGGATACCCACTCAAAACTAAATGGAAACTTAATTTAATTGTATCAAATCATATAAACGAACTAAACATAAGAATTACTAGGGATTTGCAGAGCATGGAAAGAAGGAAGGCTCTAAGATTACAGCTTTGTGTATAAATGTGTCCTGGAATGTAAACTAAAATAACTGAATTATTACGTCTCATCACATTTTTTTCATTTACATCTTTATTGCAATTGCAGTGATACAATTATTGCAAACTGAAATGTAATTTAAAACTGCAATTTCCCTAAGACTGTAATTGCATCTTAATATTGCATTAGTGTCACTAAGGAAATGGGTCATTAGTGATGGGATATAATTCAGAATTAGGGAAGTGGTCATAGGAAGAGACAGCCCCCCAATGGACAGACCCACTGAATAATGGGTGTACGTGAGGATGTATAAATATGGTCCCATCCCAAGCAAAAAGGGGTTAATCAGGGAGTAATAAGGGGTTAATCATTTATGGGGGGCAGGGTGAGAGGAGAAGGTGGTACCAGGGTGGGATGAAGGTGGAATGTCTTTTATACAATAAATTTTATTATCTGATATTATTGAGCGTTCCCCATTACTTTCTGAAATAGTATACTCCCCTTTACCAGTTATTTGTGATCCTTAAAGGGATAGTAATACTTCGTTTTAACTTTATTTTATTTTGTAGGCATTAAAAAAACATGAAGTACGATATAAGTCTTATCTCTCAAACCTTTATGGTTTAAGAGATATTCACAAGCAAAGTTTCCCCTCCTGCCCCTTTTACCTAGTGTAAGCCATCTCTTCTCAGATGTGGAATCCAGTCCATAGTCCAGACAGATAACAGAAGGGGACAATCTTCTTCTTATGAGAACAATGAAAGCCCTGCCCCCCTTGACAAGTTTTTCAGGTTTTTCCCTTATCTTAATTGAAGATTGTCCCTCACTGCAGTCTACCTGGGCACCTCCCTTCTGATCTGGCTGAGCAGTGTTACATCAGTAAAAGGGGCGGGAGGAGGATACTTTGTCATTTAATTACTCTTGAACTACAACTCTGACAGAATTGAAATAACACTCTCCAAAGTCCAAATACTTTGATTATTAATTAGAGCTGATTTTATTATGAAACATTACTATCAACCCCTTAACGACCAGGGAATCCGGACGCGACTCAACGACCACGGAGCAATTTTTTTTATTGCTCCGTTGCGTTCCGGACTCCCCGAACGGCGTGCAGCCGTGGGGGGAGCCCGGAACTCGATGACGGTCATAGTACGTCATCGGTCGTTAAGTCAAATTTACCCTTGACGTACTATGACCGTCAAGGGTCGTTAAGGGGTTAAGATCATGCCTAGGAGATAGGTTGGCATGGTAAAGGACCAATAGGTAAAGTATATCACAGGAGGAGGTAAAAGTCCAGCATTGGAAGTGACGAAGGTTGGGGTGACGGTGAAGAGAGACCAGGACTGGAGGTCTGATCAGGTCAAAGTGAGCATTCAGAGAGGAAGGTTGGCTTCGAGAAAATGTGAGTACCCTCTGAAAGGGGGAATGGTTGTACCTTGATTTTAAGACAAAGAATTGTAAAAATACTACACTCAGAGTGGATTGCGCTGTTCTTTTTCTGTTTTTTTTTCTATACGCCATTTTAACCTGGGAGGTTAGGCGACCAATCAGGAAACCGCCTACTTGTAGCACACATTCTCCTGGCCAATCGGTGTCACTAAGGAAATGGGTCATTAGTGATGGGATATAATTCAGAATTAGGGAAGTGGTCGTAGGAAGAGACAGTCCCCCCAATGAACAGACCCACTGAATAATGGGTGTACGTGAGGATGTATAAATATGGTCCCATTCCATGCAAGAAGGGGTTAATCAGGGATTAATAAGGGCTTAATCATTTCTTACATATCTTCTGTGCATAACATGTGTATTAGGAGCGTTCTGCGCATGGTCTACAGCAGGTTACATTATGTTACATTTTTTAGTCACCCCAAGGGTAATAGAGGAATCTAGCACTGGACCCTTTCCTCATAGGTTTAGCGAGATCAGCTGTACTTCACTGATGAGGCCTAACAAGGTCGAAATGTACTTCTGGGGTTGGCTGCTTCTCTTGTTCAGAGAGGAATTGCCTGGGTGGCTGGACTGCTGTTATGACAGGATCAGTATGATATGATTTAGGATATTTCTTCTCAGTGAAAGGCACTAGTGGGCTAAAAGATACTACACCCTGAGTAGGACACCATTCCTACAGAGCCTGTAAATTTGTATTGCAGGTTCATTCCTAGTTGAGAGTCTCTGACTCTTAATATTCATATGCAAATTACCCTTGGGATTAGTCACCTCAAGGGTAATACGGGGAATGCAGCATTGGACCCCTTGGTCACAGTGCTTAGCGAGATTAGCTGTATCTCACTGACGAGGTCTAACAAGGCCAAAACATATGTCTGGGGTTGGCTGCATCTCTTGTTCAGAGGAGAATTGCCTGGCATTTCTGGTTGGACTGCTGTTATGACAGGATCAGTATGATATGATTTAGGATATTTCCTCTCAGTGAAAGGCACTAGTGGGCTAAAAGGGACTGCACCCTGGGTATGACACCATTCCTACAGAGCCTGCAAATTTATATTGCAGGCTCGTTCCTAGTTGCGTGTCTCTGACTCCCAAACTACATTTTCAAGGTCATGCATCAATAATAAAAAGCTCTGATTTTTGCAGACTACATTAACCCTTGCAGTCGCAGAGCATGAGCTGGGCATTGAATTGTGACGTAGTTTGTTGACACTGACTGTGTAATCTGATAGGTTAAAGCATCCTGATCAGGCTGTGATAGAGGTATAAAAAGCAGGATGCTGTGGGGGCTTTTTAAGAGCTCCAACTGGAACGGGAAGCATCCGTGTCCTGCTGTGTAAATGCAAGATGGTATGGCCGGTGGTCAGATCCATAAGGGGCTCTCCCATACACACTGAGATCATTGGCTGATAAGTATTGTTGCTATATTGCTATGATTATCCATAATAAATATGTGATTACCTATAATGCTGTGTGTCTCTCTGTTTATTTACTTTGGAATCCAAAAGAATCCACGAAACACTATGGTAATACTGTAAGGGGCGAATTTATTAAGGCAACTTGGAACAATAATCGTGTAAACCAAATTCACCTATATGGTAAACATATAAGTTCACCAAATTTCAATTGATTTACTTGTGCTTTTAACCCCTTGAATTCTAGAGAGGTCTCCAATGCATCAAGAGGTTAAAATTCACACTTAAAGGGATAGTAATGTTTCGTAATAAAAGCAGCTCTAATTAATCATCATAGTATTTGGACTTTGGAGAGTGTTATTTCAATTCTGTCACAGTTGTAGTACAAGAGTAATTGAATGTTAAAGTATCCCCTCCCTCCCCTATGAAGATTAACCCCTTAAGGACCATTGATGTGGCAGGACTGTCACGCTGATCCGGCACTTAAGGACCGGTGACGGTCCTGGTACGTTACATCACGTACAGGAGCGCGGTAAGTAATACCGGGGACTGAAGTTGATCGCTCCAAGACCGGAGCGATCTCTTTCAGTCCCCCGTTCGGCATGCCGGCACACGTGATCAGTCACATGGGACGGCACGTCAAACTTTCCTATCTGGTCCTTAAAGGACAGCACACCCCGGGACCGCTGGTCCTTAAGGGGTTAATTGGAGCTGCTTTTATTTTGAAACATTACTATCCCTTTAAATACATGGTATATGTTATGTTCGCTGTAATGCAGCTGCTTTGACCAAGAAGTGCTCCACTCTGTTTCTCTGTATACTGCCTAGAGGGGTATATGCATAGAGACATAGTGGAGCAATTCTGGAGAATACCAACTGCACCTTAGGGATCGTGTAAAAATTCCCAACATTCCCATTAACGTAAATAGTGGCTTCTAACTCCAACCAAGCAAATAAAAGCCCCATTGAAATCACTGGGGATCTCAATTTCCATTTCAATTGATCTGATATAAAATTGATCTATTTTTTCTCTAGACATATGTTCACAATCCTTTTGTATCATTCAGTCAGTGACAAAACCCTTTGAGTGCCAGGGAGCTAACTAACTCATTGAGCTGCAATGCTTTGTATACCTCTTTGGCACTCAAAGGGTTAAAACAAGACTGATAGGGCAAGATGTAAATAGGATTTAGTGATGTAATTGTACTAGGCAACATGTGGTTTCCCATCAGTTGTTGGACTACAACTCCTGTTACTGGCCAGCTAAGGAGGATAGGAGCTGTTGACCAACAGCAGCTGGAGAGCCGCATGTCTTCACCCCTCTGTAATAGTGAGGAGGGTAGCTGTTAAACTGATTGGCCGAAGTGCCACAGCCTATGGCCAATCATATCCTTCTTACATTAACCAATTAAAGTGACAGTCAACCTCCATTTTTACTATTTGACATATGCATAAGATATAAAGTCTGTTTGCCCATACGTTTTATATTTTTCCATCTATTTTGTTTTTTACTCTTTTATGTGTCTGCCAAGGAGCTCCTTGCATCTGTTTCCAGACACCCTTTCTATAAGGGACATTAAAAAAAAATGTAACACTATCCATGCAGCAGTGTTGTGTATGCTGTAATAGATGCAGGCATTTCTTCTGCAGGGATTGTGGTTACATTGTATCAGTCCTCCTGCTTTCACAGCCCCTGAGGTCACTGTCAGGGATAAGTGTAAAAACATCAGGTGAAAATGACAAGTACAATAAGTCTAGGTGATTAACCCTTTTTAGTGCCAGAGGGGTTACTCAAAGGGTTAAGGGCTTGCAGAACAGACAGCTCTCCGAGGTCCTGTTGAGTTGTCATTGCAGCATTCAGGCTTCTGTCCAGGGTTCTGAAGGCAAAGACGTCTCCGGAGGGCTGGAAAGAAATTGCTTTATGTTTTCACATTAGAATTAATTCAGGAACATTTGGCACACCGCTAAACGTTTCCTGTTCCTATAACATGCCTAAAACTATCAACAAATGCATATACAGAGGGTTCTATGGCACTTGTCTTGCAGACCACGCATGGATAAAAGAATTGTTAAAAATTATTTGTGTTCATTTGAATTTACCAGCCCCATGTTCAGGAGAAAATCGGAGCCATTCTGGGGCATTATGGGGAGAGAACAAGTAAAATTCCTACCATTCCTATTGATAAGAATGAGGCTTTTAACCTTTATATATATATTGCAACTGTCCCAGAACGGTCCATGTTTAGTTAGAACGTAAGACCCTTAGACGCTGATTTTGGCTGCTGAATTACGTAGACCAGTGTTTCTCAACCCATACCCTCAGGACCCACAAACAGGACAGGACTTAGGGATTTCTCTGCTAGAACACAGGTGTGGTGATCAGAGGCTCATTCACATTGATTAACTCACCTGTGATCTAACAAGGAAATCGTGATCAGAGGCTCATTCACATTGATTAACTCACCTGTGATCTAACAAGGAAATCGTGATCAGAGGCTCATTCACATTGATTAACTCACCTGTGCTCTAACAAGGAAATCATGTGATCAGAGGCTCATTCACATTGATTAACTCACCTGTGCTCTAACAAGGAAATCATGTGATCAGAGGCTCATTCACATTGATTAACTCACCTGTGCTCTAACAAGGAGATCATGTGATCAGAGGCTCATTCACACTGATTAACTCACTTGTGCTCTAACAAGGAAATCATATGATCAGAGGCTCATTCACACTGATTAACTCACCTGTGCTCTAACAAGGAAATCATGTGATCAGAGGCTCATTCACACTGATTATCTCACCTGTGCTCTAACAAGGAAATCATGTGATCAGAGGCTCATTCACATTGATTAACTCACCTGTGCTCTAACAAGGAAATCATGTGATCAGAGGCTCATTCACATTGATTATCTCACCTGTGCTCTAACAAGGAAATCATGTGATCAGAGGCTCATTCACACTGATTAACTCTCCTGTGCTCTAACAAGGAAATCATGTGATCAGAGGCTCATTCACATTGATTAACTCACCTGTGCTCTAACAAGGAGATCATGTGATCAGAGGCTCATTCACATTGATAAAGTCACCTGTGCTCTAACAAGGAGATCATCACATCCTGGCCTGTTAGTGGGTCCTGAGGACAGGAGTTGAGAAACACTGACGCAGACTGATGTACTAAGTAGGAAAGGAAAGTATGAGCATCAGGTGTATGTATGTATGTATATCTTTATTTATATGGCGTCCACAGAGTACACATCATCTTACAACAGTAGTATGTTACAATAAATAAATGGGGATAAAATAAGTGTCACCTTTATAGAAACAATAGGAGAGAGGTCCCTACCCAAAAGAGCTTACAATCTAAATGGGTAATAGGAGACAGGCAGCAGGGCATGAGGGTGTCAGGTACCAAACTTTTACCAACAACATACCTGTGACTCACAACAGATAACAGTGAGAGGTTAGTTACTCGTTTGTGACCAAAAGCATGGGTAGCTTGCCACAAACATCAAGGCTCCTCAGTCTGGGCAAGTCCCTATCTCCCTCGTATCTGAAGGGAACATGTATTTAGTATAACAGTAGTGACACTGTCTTACCTCTGCTGTGAGGGAAATCTACACCAGCTAAAAACATGTAACTAAACCTTACTGCTTTCTGATTGCTGGCCACAAACATAAGGAAAAATACACTGTTTATTTATTTAATACGATATAGTTTGATGTACAGAATTTCTTTTGTTTACTTTCTTAATATGTAGCCAAACATAGATTTTGCTGCTCTCCAAACTACACACATATAAGTAACTATCTGAACACTGTTGATAAGCAAGGCAGCATTCCCCAGGTTCTTCTGTTACTAACACTATCATCTGTAGTAAGTCACAGGGTATTTAATGGTAAAAGTTTTAAAAAGGACATTGGGAGGCAATGCGGAGAAAGAACACTGGGTGCAATTGGAAAAGGACATTGAAGGGCAATATGGAGAAAGGACATTGGGGACATTGTGGTGAAAGGACAGTGGGGGGCAATGTGGAGAAAGGAAATTTGGGGTAATGTGGATAAGGGACAGTGGGGGGAAATGTGGATAAAGGACATTGGGGGGCAATGTGGAGAAAGGACATTGGGGGGCAATGTGGAGAAAGTGCAATTGGAAAAAGGACATTGAGGGGCAATATGGAGAAAGGGCATTGGGGACATTGTGGTGAAAGGACAGTGGGGGGCAATGTGGAGAAAGGAAATTTGGGGTAATGTGGATAAAGGACAGTAGGGGGAAATGTGGATAAAGGACATTGGGGGGCAATGTGGAGAAAGGACATTGGGGGGCAATGTGGAGAAAGTGCAACTGGAAAAAGGACATTGAGGGGCAATATGGAGAAAGAGCATTAGGGACATTGTGGTGAAAGGACAGTAGGGGGCAATGTGGAGAAAGGACATTTGGGGTAAAGTGGAGAAAGGACATTGGGGGGCAATGTGGTCAATGGGGGGGCCATGGCAGTGTTTGCACCAGGGCCCGTTGGCTTCTAGTTACGCCTCTGTTACTAACATATGTGTAAAGTCATTAACATCATTGACACCATCACGCTTCCCGTAAACTTGTCGTCATGGTGAATTAAAGAAAATCTCTTCAACCAAAAACATGAGTTGTTCCATCTCTATAACAAAGAATTTACTATCACCAGATGCATTTCTAAGGCGTTTCTCCTAATTTATTTGAGAAGTCAGAATTTGATGCACAACTCTCTTTTGTTTACGTTCTTTATATACAAACACAAAATGTAGGTGTCCTTCATGTAAGAGTAGGCAGCAGGTCCAGAATATACTATACAAAACACACAGAGTGAGTCTAATTTACCTGAGGGACTTTTAATGTTCCTACAGGTTAGACTCCAGCAGACCTTAACAAATGCTAGTTGCAGGGTTCAGGGCCACGTACTTGACCGGATATACTTCAGTATATATAGTGAATCAGATATAAAACCAGTGGGAACATCTCTGTGTGAGATTCCCCTCAATATAAAAACATGGTATCAGGGCAGATGTCTCAATACACTTGGATTCTTTGTAATCACACGTAGCCTTTTACTCAGCGGGCTTATTGCAAGTGAAACAGTTTAGTACAGGTATTATTATATAGCAACTTTTCACCTATGGAGTACTGATCGTATCTAAGTGTGTAGCCAGCTACATATATGAGTGAATTACTGCCATTGTACTTCAGTTAGCATTCTATGGTACACGTGGCCCAGGGTGGACAGGGTGGAATTTATCCGGTAAAGTACATTTACGAGTGAGCTGCCTCATGGCCGATGAGATAGCTCAGTGGTAAACGCCCTGACTGCAGAGCCTGTTTAACCCTTTGAGTGCCAGAGGGGTACGCAACGCATTGCAAAGCAATGCGTTGCGTGCCCCTCTGGCACTCAAAGGGTTAAACCCCAAGGTTGCAGGTTCGGCTCAGCCTTTTGTCATCCTGAGGTTGATAAATGAGTGCCATTGATTGGGTAACAATAACATGTATTATTCAATTGCCAATTCGGTTAATTCCAAGAGCGTGCACTAAAAGAGCTTTGAGTCCCACAGGGAGAAAGACACTATATAAATACTAGTTATTTTTATAAAGTACATGGCCTTTACTGAAGCCTGCAACTAGCATTTTTTAAGATTTTGAAAGAGCTTTGTACTACGTTGTATTAGCCCTGTGTTATATAGACTTTTTCAGTTATTTAGATCTATAGAGCTGTACCTGGGAACTCTCCGGATCTGCCGAGGAGACTCCGGTATTTGCAGTGAATTCCTGGGTCTCTGAGGACAGAGAATGATTCTCCTTCCTACCCTGTTCTGCCCACTTCTCCTCCTTCCCACCCTGTTCTGCCCACTTCTCCTCCTTCCTACCCTGTTCCTCCCACTTCTCCTCCTTCCCACCCTGTTCTGCCCACTTCTCCTCCTTCCCACCCTGTTCCACCCACTTCTCCTCCTTCCTACCCTGTTCCTTCCACTTCTCCTCCTTCCCACCATGTTCTGACCACTTCTCCTCCTTCCTACCCTATTCCCCCCACTTCTCCTCCTTCCTACTCAGTTCCTCCCACTTCTCCTCCTTCCCACCCGGTTCTGACCATTCCTCCTCCTTCCCACCCTGTTCTGATCACTTCTTCTCCTTCTTACCCTGTTCCTCCCACTTCTCCTCCTTCCTACCCTGATCTACCCACTTCTCCTCATTCCTACCCTGTCCTTCCCACTTCTCCTCCTTCCCACACTGTTCTACCCACTTCTCCTCCTTCCTACCTGTTCCACCCACTTCTCCTCCTTCCCACCCTGTTCTTCCCACTTCTCCTCCTTCCCACACTGTTCTACCCACTTCTCCTCCTTCCTACCCTGTCCTTCCCACTTCTCCTCCTTCCCACACTGTTCTACCCACTTCTTCCCCTTCCTACCTGTTCCACCCACTTCTCCTCCTTCCCACCCTGTTCTTCCCACTTCTCCTCCTTCCCACACTGTTCTACCCACTTCTCCTTCTTCCTACCTGTTCCTCCCACTTCTCCTCCTTCCCACCCTGTTCTACCCACTTCTCCTCCTTCCTACCCTGTTCTGTCTACTTCTCCTCCTTCCCACCCTGGTTCCTCCCACTTCTCCTCCTTCCGACCCTGTTCCTTCAACTTCTCCTCCTTCCCACACTGTTCTGCCCACTTCTCCTTCTTCCTACCTGTTCCTCCCACTTCTCCTCCTTCCCACCCTGTTCTACCCACTTCTCCTCCTTCCTACCCTGTTCTGTCTACTTCTCCGCCTTCCCACCCTGGTTCCTCCCACTTCTCCTCCTTCCGACCCTGTTCCTTCAACTTCTCCTCCTTCCCACACTGTTCTACCCACTTCTCCTTCTTCCAACCTGTTCCTTCAACTTCTCCTCCTTCCCACACTGTTCTGCCCACTTCTCCTCCTTCCTACCCTGTTTTGCCCACTTCTCCTCCTTCCCACCCTGTTCCTCCCACTTCTCCTCCTTCCTACCCTGTTCCTCCCACTTCTTCTCCTTCCCACCTTGTTCCTCCAACTTCTTCTCCTTCCTACCCTGTTCTGCCCCTTCTCCTCCTTCCCACCCTGTTCCTCCCACTTTTCCTCCTTCCCACACTATTCTACCCACTTCTCCTCCTTCCCACCATGTTCTACCCACTTCTCCTCCTTCCCACCCTGTTCCTCCCACTTCTCATCCTTCCCACACTATTCTACCCACTTCTCCTCCTTCCCACCCTGGTCTTCCCACTTCTCCTCCTTCCTACCCTGTTTTGCTCACTTCTCCTCCTTTCCACCCTGTTCCTCCCACTCTTCCTCCTTCCCACCCTGTTCTGCCCACTTCTCCTCCTTCCCACCCCATTCCTCCAACTTCTCCTCCTTCCCAAACTGTTCCTCCCACTTCTCCTCCTTTCCACCGTGTTCCTCCAACTCTTCCTCCTTCCTACCCTGTTCCTCCCACTTCTCCTCCTTCTTACCCTGTTCCTCCCACTTCTCCTCCTTCTTACCCTGTTCCTCACACTTCTCCTCCTTCCTACCCTGTTCTGCCCATTTCTCCTCCTTCCTACCATGTTCTGCCCACTTCTCATCCTTCCCACCCTGTTCCTCCCACTTCTCCTCTTTCCCACACTGTTCTGCCCCTTTCTCACCCCCTTTATGACAAACTATGCTAAGCTCCTCCTCACCCACAATTAAGCCCCACCCCTTTATGACACAAATCTCGTAATTTCTATCCTCCCTAGGAAAACCTCATGAGCCTCTTCTGGAGATGCAAGAATAAAAAGTTCCCAGGTATGTATAGATCATTCGAATTAAAGCATGCCGTGCAGACACTTCCTGCCTTAACCCTTACACCCCCCCCACACTCATTGACAGTTAACCTTTTCAGTGAGAGGGGAGATGAGTGATGCATTACTAAGCAGTGTCAGTGAGTGGGGGAGGTAATGCAGAGCTAAGACAGGAAGTGCCTGCGCGGCACACCTTAATCTGTATAAACAATACATCTACATAAATAAAAAAAATAGATTTATAATAATACAATATTCTGATTTTGAAAGCTTTATTGTTTTTTAGGTGATAGTGTCCCTTTAATCCTTTTCATGCTAGATCATCAGTGGTTCTCAATCTTTATTACTCAAGAAACACCTAACAAACTTTTTGGAATTTTCAGAGAACCCCTAATGTTTTATAGCTCACTAGTGTAAAAGCCTGTGTACACAGGGCAAGGTCTGGGTGATGTTAACCCTTTGAGCGCCAGAGGGGTACGCAATGCATTGCTTTGCAATGCATTGCGTACCCCTCTGGCACTCAAAGGGTTAAGAGGCCAGTCCTGCTCTGTGTCCTGCCGCTGACGCAGTCATGCACTGTAGAGACTGCCCGAAAGCACAGAATGCCCCCAGCACAGAACTCCCAGCATTCCGCACACAATGCTCCAGCACAGAACTCCCAGCATTCCGCACAGAATGCTCCAGCACAGAACTCCCAGCATTCCGCACAGAATGCTCCCAGCACAGAACTCCCAGCATTCCGCACAGAATGCTCCCAGCACAGAACTCCCAGCATTCCGCACAGAATGCTCCCAGCACAGAACTCCCAGCATTCCACACAGAATGCTCCCAGCACAGAACTCCCAGCATTCCGTACAGAATGCTCCCAGCACAGAACTCCCAGCATTCCGTACAGAATGCTCCCAGCACAGAACTCCCAGCATTTTGTGCATTTGGGCAGTCTGTACTGTGCATGACGGCTTCTAACAAACATCCTAATGAATTATTATATAGGAGATTTGTCAAGGACTTATTGAATGTAAAAATTCATAACTATAAAGTTATTCTGATGTCTCATGATCAGAATGAAAGAAATTAGCATTTAATATACTAAAATTTTCACAATATAAATCTGAAAAACAATGTTCACGTATTTGTCAGTCTTCAGAGAAAATGGTGGCACCCTAAACTGGTGACCACGGCACCCTGGTTAAGAAACACTGTGCTAGATGGTTATGCAGTGCATTTCAATGAGATGTACACCCATCTGGATTGCTCTTTTAAACAAATTTATTTTTAAATAAAAGTAGTAAAATGGGCAAGAGGTAGCAGTGCAGCGAACGTTGTAGTGTCTTTTGTTGTATATCCGCTGGAAGAAAAAAAAGAAACTTTAAAATGTTCTGGAAACCCTCCCGGAATTATAATTGAGGTAACATCGTTTGGACTTGATCTCTGTATCCAGGGCCCAGATCTAGTGATGGCTACTGAAGCAGCTGCACAGCATTAGGAGGAAGACTTCAACATTTGGAACATCACAATTTGAAATAAGAATTATTCTGTTTTTAACCCCATGAATTCTAGACATATCTTCAACAGCAAAAGAGTTAAAGTACTGGTAATGATTAATTTTAACCCTTTAAGGACACCTCTCTGGTCTGATTTTGTTTAACATGGACCTCTCACCTTTTGGCTGTTGGGTGCTGTGAGCAGAGATGAGGAGTCGGGAGTAGTTTAGTCTTTTTAAGCAGACCTCTTCAAGACTTCATTATCCATAATGGTATCCATGTTGACGGCATATACCTGAACAGGAACAGGTTACTAATTGTGAAGACAACTTGGTAAGGAGCGCTCAACGGACCCGCTGCGCTCAGGAACATCCAGATACTCCACACAGCAATAAAGTAAAAATATCCAGTTTTATTGCAAAAAATACAAAAAATAAAAACACTATATGGAGAATTCAGGAGACATAGTGGAGACACGATGACTACACAAACCACCTAACGCGTTTCATGTAAGATTTACATTTAATCATAGGCTCTGATTAAATGTAAATCTTACATGAAACGCGTTAGGTGGTTTATGTAGTCATAGTGTCTCCACTATGTCTCCTGAATTCTCCATATAGTGTTTTTATTTTTTGTATTTTTTGCAATAAAACTGGATATTTTTACTTTATTGCTGTGTGGAATATTTGGATGTTCCTGAGCGCAGCGGGTCTGTTGAGCGCTCCTTACCAAGTTGTCTTCTCGTTTGTTGAAGCCCTAGCCGGGGCTGTAGGGGGCAGCTCCGGACCTGCAAGGCCTTTTTGGCCAGGTGAGTGGATATATATTATATATTTCCTTTATATGCCTGACAATTAGTAGCAACCAAGAGTACTTCTTTGATGTGGTTTAGGTTACTAATTGTACCTGTGAGCTTTTATCAGTGGAAACAGAGGAAAGATGCACCGGGCAGTAACAAAGCTAAGGGTATATATATATATAGTACTGAACATATTTAATGAAGTTTATTATCCAACAGATGAGTGCACCTGATTTTGTTTGTTTAGTGAATTCATATCCCCTTGGTGCAAGCAGTGTTAAAGGATAACTTCCACCTCTAATACACAGGGACGGATTTACATCTCAGGAGCCTGTAGGCACAAAAATCTGAAGTGCCCCCCCTTGGCCATCTGCACTGGACACCTCCACAATGCTCCTAATCTCCATCATCTCCATATTGCCCTCACATTGCCCCCCATCAGCTCTATGTTAACCTCACATTGCCCCCCCATCAGCTCCAACTTGCCCCCATGATTTCCACATTGCCCCCACCATCTCAATATTGCCCCATCAGCTCCAACTTGCCCCCCATCAGCTCCATGTTACCCTCACATTGCCCCCCATCAGCTCCACAATTCCCCCACCATCTCCATTTTGTCCACACATTGCCCCCACATCAGCTCCAACTTGCCCCCATCAGCTCCATGTTACCCTCACATTTCCCCCCATCAGCTCCAACTTGCCCCCATGATTTCCACATTGCCCCCACCATCTCCATATTGCCCCATCAGCTCCAACCTGCCCCCCATCAGCTCCATGTTACCCTCACATTGCCCCCATCAGCTCCACATTTCCCCCACCATCTCCATATTGTCCTCATATTGCCCCTATCAGCTCCAACTTGCCCCCCATCAGCTCCATGTTACCCTCACATTGCCCCCACCATCTCTATATTGCCCTCCATCTGTTCCAACTTGCCCCCCATTAGCTCCACATTGCCCCCACCATCTCCATGTTGCCCTCACATTGCCTCCCCCCCATTGTCCATTACCTACCTCCCCCCGTTGTCCGTTTCTTACCTCCCTGGCAGGAGATCTGTCATCTGTGCCTCCTTTCACATGGTTCTGTAGCTCCCGCGCGGTCTCCTATTCAGGAATGCACAGCGCTAGGAGATGATGTCATCTCCCAGCGCTCTGCATTCCTAAAGAGCCGACGAGGGAGCTCAGCACTTACAGGACTGTGCCAAAAGAGGCACAGACCCGTCCTGCCAGGGAGGTAGGAAACAGACAAGGGGGGGGGCAATGTGAGGACAACGTGGAGTGGGCACTGCATGGGGCGCCCCTCTATGGGGTGTTCCTGTAGACAGATGCCTACTCTGCCTTATTCTAAATCCGGCCCTGCTAATACACTGTGTCACATATGATTAATCTACTAAAATGCTATGTAGTTTGGCTTTTCTTTTTCTAAGTACAAACTTTTAGATATATTAGATATATATCTTAGGCACTACTGCATTCTGTGGCAGGGGATAAAGTCGGCACAGCTCTGCAGGACTTCCCAGTCCTCAAATTCTCCTCCCACCTTTCTCCCAGCTCTCCCTGGGAGCGCATTCATGCGTCTCTTCATAGTGATGTGCATCACAATATACGTGCTGCATATCAACATGAAGGGAAGCATGAAAGCTCTCCCTGCTACCCCTACTGGGTAGTCCTGCAGAGCTGTGCCAACGTTATTCTGTGCCACAGAATGTGGAAGTGTCTACATCAAGTCTACATTTTAGAGTGAACCCTATATAATAATTTGCTACGATGTTTGTCACGATGCAGTCAGTAGATGATTGCATCGCATGATTGAGGCGACACAAGACTGCTTCGCTTGCAGCAGTCAGGTAGTGGCCTCAACCCTTTGAGTGCCCGAGGGGTATGCAACGCATTGCAAAGCGATGCGTTGTGTACCCCTCTGGCACACAACGGGTTAACATTACCCAGACCATGGCCTGTGTACACGCGCTTTTACACTAGTATCTAATAAAGTATGCACTTTCATTTTTTGCTATCCGTTTTCTATTTTTTATCACGTAATCTGCCCTTTTTTCTCCAAATCAAACAACAAATCCTTATAAATTCTTATGGTAAAGGAAACACCACGCAGATGAAAATACTAATGAATATTTCATGGGAAACTGACACCAAACAGGTGTCCAAATTATTTTTCTGTAAGGGCTACACTAAGGAAAAACCAATGAATCGAGCTCCAGGTACCAATAAATCGTGAAAGGGCATTAACTGTTTAACGCTGCAAAGCAATGCGTTGTGTACCGTTCTGGCACTCAAAGGGTTAACATTACCTGGACCATGGCCCATGTACACGCGCTTTTACACTAGTATCTAATAAAGTATGCACTTTCATTTTTTGCTATCCGTTTTCTACTTTTTTATCACGTAATCTGCACTTTTTTCAAACAACAAATCCTTATAAATTTTTATGATAAAGGAAACACCACGCAGCTGAAAATACTAATAAATATTTCATGGGAAACTGACCAAACGGGTGTCCAAATTATTTTTCTGTAAGGGCTACACTAAGGAAAAACCAATGAATCGAGCGCCAGGTACAAATAAATCGTAAAAGGGAATTAACTGTTTAACATTGCAAAGCGATGCGTTACACAAGCCTCTGGTCCTTAAAGGGTTAACAGCAAACATGCAAGAAATGAGACATAGCTGGGCTAATAACCTACTTTACATAATCAACATTAAAACCTGCTTCTTTGCTAAAGATCAGGCAGTGATTAATAGGTTCTGCCGCTGGTCACAATTTTATGATTTAAAGGAATAGTAATAGGGAAAATGTAAAAGAAATATGTTGTAGGGTTTATCCCTCTGAGTAAAACAAGGGTACTCCCACTGCTGAGAGGTGTTTTATTCAAAAGTTCTTACAGTTCAAACTTGAATTTTTAGGTGCAGTATCACAGTGGCCTGAAATGTTTCAGTGGCGCTGTTGCTACACCATCCTATGGACAGCTCTGACCAGTTGACCAAAGACTTTCATAGGATAGTATAACAACAGTTCAACTGTACAATTTCAGGCCACTGTTATACTGCACCTAAAAATTCAAGTTTTAACTGTAATAACTTTTGAATGGCGAAATTATGCTATTTGACAGTCAAGAGCTCTGTGAATCTGAGAGACGTTATGCGTATATCAGAATTAAATTAGAAATTTAATAAAATCAACTTGTGTTTGAATGTCATCACCCTATGATATTTATCAAAATATAGTTGCTTGTCATAACAATTATCATTCAAATCCAGAGCAGATTTTCTGGGAGTTCACGTGTGGTCAGTGACTCTATAACCTTTGTCGGTGACCTGGTGCCTTTTGTCATTGACTCTGTTCATTTTGGCACATTGTCCACCAGGAATAAAGTACCGTTCTTTTTAGTAAATCACCCCTGTATCAATGAAAAAACAATGTGCTGGCCTTATGCTGAAAGCAAAAAAAGTTGTATATTTAATCAAGTTTTATTTATGTAGGCGACAGTCCCACATTAAGACAAGAGGTGGTTATCTCTAAGAGGTGTTTGTATTCCTTTAATGCATATAGAGGCAAATTGGAAACCCATTTTTAGAGAATTTTCTACACTTCACTACAAACAAACAAAGGGGGGATTCATTAAGCGGTGATAAAGAGGTGATAAAGTAGAGATGACTTCTCCAGTTTATCACTTCTCCAATTCCTATGTTATTCCATGAAACATATGCACTAAGATCTTCAAAGTTGAAGAAATCTTAGTGCACAGGCTCCATAGAATGACATAGGAATTGGAGAAGTGATATCACTGGAGAAGTTATCTCTACTTTATCACCACTTTGTCACCGCTTAGTGAATCTCCCCCAAGGTTTTGTGTTCTTATTAGTAAATATGAGATTTTCTCAGTGTTTTGAGCTATAGAAAAGTAGCGCCGTTGCATCATAATGGCTTTCAATACACAATGCAAATGGCTTTAGGACAACTTTAGAGGTGACCAAAACATCCGTGATTTGTTTTGTGAATTGATTCGCAGGCCAAAAAAATTGCATCCCTCCAAATACATTTGTAATTAATTTCCTGTGGACAGTGGGAAGGGAGAGAGGGACAAGGGGAGACCATGCATGAGATAGGGGAGGTGGGAGCACAGGAGATAGAGGGAGTGGGACTGCTACAAAATGGGAGATAGAAAGGGGATGGGGGACCATGGAAGAAACCAAAAGAGCAAGAATGGGAGAGACAATGTAGGAGGAAGAGACAAAGTGTTGGGGAGGTGAGTGAGAGGTGGGGAGTTTAACAGCAGTCCTGTCTGCCTACAAACTGACTGAGGACACTCTCCTACTTTGCCCAAACAAAAAACTATCCAGGGGCTTACCTAGAGTATTTGGCACACGGGGCGCATCCTATATCTGGCAACTCCCTCACCCCCAACTTTAAAAGTGTAAAAACACTGACATCTCGAGTCCAGACCATGAGCAACAGCGCCACATCTCTGCATCACACACACAACCAATGAGAGAGGAGTATCCTGGCTGTGTCAAAGCACTCCTCTCTAATTGGCTGCAGTGCGCCGACTGCAACAATGACGTGCCTAGGATTCAGGAAAGGAAGGTACTGGATGGCGGGTACATCTAATGCCTTCAGTACCTGCTTCTTTGGAACTTAAAGAGATAGTAATACTTCATTTTATCTGTATTTTATTTTGTAGGCATTAAAAAACATGAAAAACGATATAAGTCTTATCTCTCACACCTTTATGGTTTAAGAGATATTCACAAGCAAAGTTCCCCTCCCGCCCCTTTTACCTAGTGTAAGCCATCTCTTCTCAGATGTGGAATGCAGTCCATAGACCAGATAGATAACAGCAGGGGACAATCTTCTTCCTATGAGAACAATGAAAGTCCTGCCCCCCTTGACAAGTTTTTCAGGTTTTTCCCTTATCTTAATTGAAGATTGTCCCCCTCTACAGTCTACCTGGGCACCTCCCTTCTGATCTGGCTGAGCAGTGTTACATCAGTAAAAAGGGGCAGGAGGGGGATTGAATTACTCTTGAACTACAACTCTGACAGAATTGAAATAACACTCTCCAAAGTACAAATACTATGATGATTAATTGGAGCTGCCCTATCCCTTTAAGTTTGTGTTTGTTCATCACTCAGACAGACTCGGTTAAACTAACACAGTCAGTTTATTATAAACACACTGAGACTGAGTGGCAGCCCCCTAATGAATGGCACCTGATGCGGACCACCCTCAACCTTCACCCCCTGTTAGTATGCCACTGAACCTATCTAAGGAAGAGATGTTCAAAAAGTGGTGGTGGTAACTGAAATCTTCTGTAATCAGTATATAAAAAGTTCTTACACCAGATTCCGTCAATTCTCAGACATATTACCGTCAGGTTTTGCATCCAGTTGCACCATCTCCGTCAAAGAGAAAAAATCAGTCTTAAAAGTGGAAGTGGTTTAATCTACCTTCAAATTGTTAGATATTTTCAGAAAAAATATTATTTTAACCATCTCTTTTTTTCGTCTGATTAATATCATTTTTCCCAACAAAATAAATATGATCTAAACTTGGTGAAAACAAATTTGGAAGCTATTAGCAGTAGGGACAAACAACAGAATGGTGTTAACTGGTTAAAAAAAGTATTTGAAGATTTGTCATTTTGAAGACAAAAAATGTATTTGTTCCTTTGAAAATGTTCGTTTTAAAGACAAAATGAAAGGCATTTTTAACATCAGAATTTTTAAGGGTTATATTCATCAGTCTCTTCTTACCGTCATTTTTAAAGTGGAACTTTCAGATAATAGCCAGTCACCATACATTCATTAAATGCATGGCGACTAGCATGAAAATAGATGTCTTACCAAAAAAAAAAAAAAAATACACGTGTGTAAAGGAATACGTCCCGTTTCAGGACTAACGGGTAGGTTAGTGCGGTCTGTGAGCCTGCGCCGTCAGTCTCTTCCGGTGACCATATGGTGCAAAGCAGTCTATTCAATGGAGACCGGGACTGACGGCGCACAGACAAGATGTCTGCTCTCTAGCCTTAGCTCCGGTCTCCAAACGGGACGGATTCCTTTAGACACAAGTATTTTTTTTTGGTAAGACATCTATTTTCAAGCTAGTGGCCATGCATTTAATGAATGTATGGCAACTGGCTATTATCTGAAAGTTCCACTTTAATTCTTTATGACACATTTTCAAACGTAACGGATTTACTTCTAAAAATATTGTCCTTCTTCTACCACGAACTCATGATCCAATATTTTTTTGTATCTTGATGACTTTTTGAACATCTCACCCTAAATGTAATGCACACAGAAGATCACTTTTCCTGAAAAATGATTGGCTAGTTATGCTATATATATATATATATATATGTAAAAAGTAATATTGTAGAGAATTAAAAAAGAAAACCATTGATGCCATTCCTATCTCTCAAACATTTATGATTTGAGAGATAGAACATTTTAAAATTTCCCCCTCCCTCCCCTTTCCCTGACGTCCGCACTCTAGCTGACTGCAGGAGAATCTGGTCCTGGGACCAGCGGAGGCCGTGGCTTACATCAACAAGCAAGGCGGAACAAGAAGTCTCTCTGCTTGGTTAGAGGTCAAGGCTATTTTGTCCAGGGCAGAGGATCACGTACCAGCTATATCTGCAGTGCACATTCCAGGCGTAGACAACGTTATGGCAGACTTCCTCAGTCGTCACACAGTGGACTGCGGAGAATGGGAGTTACATCCGCAAGTGTTTCAACTCATTGTTCAGCGATGGGGTCCCCCTTACATCAACCTGATGGCGACGCGACTCAAAAGGAAGGTTCCAGCATTTTGCTCCTGGTGGCGAGACCCTCTGGCTCTAGTGGTGGATGCAATGTTCATTCCTTGGACCTTTCCTCTGGCTTACATCTTTCTTCCCCTTCCCATGTTGCACAGGGTGTTACGGAAGTTACATCTGGAACGTTGCCCAATCATTCTGATTGCTCCATACTGGCCACGCCAGTCTTGGGGTCCGGAGCTTGTGGACCTGTCAGTGACGGAGCCCTTTCGGCTCCCCGACCGTCCATACATTCTTCTGCAGAGCCGCAACAGAGATTTTTAAAAAAACTACTTCATTGGAACGGCTTGTCCTGGGACCACATTCTCCTGCTCTAAGATAGAGCGCTGACGTCAGGAAAAGGGGAGGGGGGGCTTTAAAATGCACTATCTCTCAAATAAAGGTTTGAGAGATAGGAATGGCATTGATTGGTTTCTTTTTTTAATTCTCTACAATATTACTTTATACATATATATATATATATATATATATATATATATATATATATATATATATAGCATTACTATCCCTTTAATAAAAGCAAATGAAACACAACATCTGTTTCAAAAGTAATGTTTCATGTCCTGCAGAATGGCATGTCTTGTACGAATTCAGAACTTGCAGAACTGTTTGTGCAATTGGTTTGTTGATCTGATGTGATGGCAGAAGACAAAACATGTCTTTATATCATTTGCTCTGCACATAATTGAAGATGAAGCATCACAATTGTTGAATTTTTACTGATTTAATAAAAGCTTCTTTTAAGAATAAAATCATCAGAATTGCCTCCCCAGGGCATGCAATCTCTATAAAACATCCGCGTTGTATTAATCTATTATCACACGCTAGCGCATCTTTAAAGCTATTTTTCCTTTTGTCAGTTGCTAAATTTTTAATTAAAGAAAACATTTGTGTAACTTTCTTGCGGGTCTGGCTTGTGCAGTGGAAATTAATTTAAAGTTCCTTGCGATATTGTTTTTATACCTGTGGCATTCTGGGGGTTTTGTTTGACAGAGGTAAAAGCAATTCTGTGACATTCAATGCGAAATGAATTCAGATGTACAACTATGGGGAAAAGTTAGCGTTGTAATTCTAAGCACATATAGCGGAGCAAACAAGGAATAACTTAAGTGCCATAGAAGTGACAAAGCAAGGCATTGGATACCCCTCTGGAAAGCAAAGGGTTAAACAGTCACCCACAGTTTCTTAAAGGAATAATAAGCATTTATGCTGACTTTATCTAACTTGCAAGTAAATAATAGGTACAGGCTAATTGCCTATAAGCTTTATTATAATTTTTTTTTTCATTTTCACTTAATTTTCACTTAATTACAGATTTATGCCCCTGACAGTAAGCTCACTGAATTTCTGCTTCCAGAGAGTTTTGCAGTCAGTAGACCATCAAAGCAAGATGGAGTACAACAATGCACAGGGGAGCAACTACAGGGGATGCAGAGGGTAGAATTGGTACGAGGCCTGGCATCTATCATCCCCGCAACCCAACAGATTCCAGTTATTCTAGTAAGGAGAATATCGTTATGTTAAAGGAGCAGTAAACTTTTTTTATGAAAAAATAGATATTGTAAGGATTTTCTTATTGAGTAAAATAAGGGTACTCCTACTGCGGAGAGATTTATATTTTCAGAGTTATTACAGTTTAAACCCATGTTTTTTTACATTAGCAGTGCCCTCTAGTGGTCAAATTCTAATTAGACTTCCTGCTGAGTCACTTCCTGTCAGTTAGAACTATCAGGAAGTAAACACAGTAAAGTCACTTCCTGTCAGTTAGAACTATCAGGAAGTAAACACAGTAAATTCACTTCCTGGTTATTTAAACTGCTATAATTTTTGAATAAAACACCTGACAGTGATGGGAGTGACCCTTGTTTTATTCAGCAAGAAATGCTCTGTAAAATATGTGTTTTCATAAAAAAAAGTTTACTGCTCCTTTAATTATTTACAGATTTATGCCCCTGACAGTAAGCTCACTGAATTTCTGCTTCCAGAGAGTTTTGCAGTCAGTAGACCATCAAAGCAAGATGGAGTACAACATTGCACAGGGGAGCAACTACAGGGGATGCAGAGGGTAGAATTGGTACGGGACCTGGCATCTATCATCCCCATAACCCAACAGATTCTAGTTATTCTAGTAAGGAGAATATCGTTATGTTAAGGGGTCCAAAAAATTGACTAGTTCCACCACTGATTGTGCAGTCTCCCTGCAGCACTGAATACTCTGGATGCTAGTTTGCTTCCGTCTTTCTTTTTTAACTTCAATCACTAGACATGCTTTCATGTTCCCTGACAGAAATATCTCTGCAAACAAATCCAGGGAGTGCATTGTTAGGGACAATGGTAAGAGATGTTTGATTCAAAGGTTATTGCAGCTGAATATTTTCAAATACATCTAGATCTTGAAATGTTACCATGGCAGAGCAGCCACAGCAGTCTATGGACACCTTTTGTCTGTAATAATATCCCTGTACTGACTCTAGCAATAGCTTCACAATGATGTTGCAGGCCATGGAAGTATTGCAGCCAATAAGTGCAAGTTTGATGTGCAATAACTTTGGAATCAAACATCTCTCAGCAGTCTACTTTCATTTGTTTTAACCCTTTGAGCACCAGAGGGATGCAAAACACATTGCAAAGCAATGTATTGTGTGCCTTACAGACTATGGCTCAAAACGCCAAATGGTTATTTATCTATACTATAAAAGAGAACATGGTCATGTTGCCACAAATTCTACTTCCCTGCCCGACACAACCCGGGACAGCGGTAAGGAGGAGATATTCATACCCCCTCCTGACTGCCTGTGTAAAAGATACAGGAGAAGGGACACTGGTGTTAAAGTCGAACTCTCCCCTCCCATAAAGTTTTCACTGTCTAAATATCTTTCTCCAATATAGCTTCAATATGTTTTTGTTTTGTTTTTTTAGATCTGGAATTTCCAGGACATATTAGCATTCAAAATGTAACCGATAATGTCACTTCTGGGATCTCCGCAGTACAGCTCAGTAGCGAAAGCCTGTCAGTCTTCCTCCCATGTTGTGCCTCATTCCCTCTGCCTTCAGAAACTCACAGATCTTCATGTGACCTGGTGCTCATTGATTTGTGATTCTCTGAAGGAGAAGGGAAGAAGCACAACATGGCAAGAGGAGGGGAAGTGATTGACACCACTGCGATCCCTCCAGTGATGTTATCGAGTAAATGTCATGGTTTGACTAATCTGGTCTAACACTCGGCTGTTGATTACCACTGCCTTTCCTTCTCTGAGTCAGGATGAGTCAGCTGATGCTTAATGAACTGCCTTTACTTCTCAGTTTCCATGGTTACTCACCTAACTTATCAGCCAACCTCTTCCAGGGTATTTAATGCAGCTTGACTCACTTCCTCCTTGCCCTTGTGTTTGCTTCTGGTTGCAAGTGCATTCTCCTGAGCTCCTGTTTAGCTGTGTATGACCTGGCTTCCTCTGACGTCCCTTCTAGCTTCTGACTCCTGGTTTGTTCCTGACATAGCAGATCTCCGTATTCCTGACCCCGGCTTGTCTGAGTACCTGCATTGGTTCCTGACCCCAGCTTGTCTTGTGGTTTGCTCTCATGGATCCTGATTTTCTTTGTTTGTTTTGGTTATTTTAATAAATGTGTTTTGCATTTTACATTTTTGTGTCTGTCTGGTTCCTGGTCCCTAACAGTAAAATTTTCAATGCTAATATGTTCGTGAAATTACAGGGAAACCCCCCCCCATAAAGAACTTATTGATGTTTTATTGGAGACAGATATTTACATAGTGATAACTTTATGGGAGTTAAGAGTTCCACTTAGACTTTCCGGTTTATACATACAAACGGCCTGCACTAAGGAGTGGGGTAAATGTAAGTGGACTATTATCACTATGGGAAGTGTGTATATATGTGTCTCACTATCTATCACAGTGCCTGTGATCTAGCTGTCACTCTCTTCTGTGGTTGAGGGTGATTCGTTCACTTGGTTTGGCCCGCCCCTTGGTTTCCTTTTTATACTTGATTATTCCATCTGTCAGGTGCCCTTTCGTGGTGTTTCTGAGCCAGTTGTTCTGTTGCTACGTTTCTGATTCCTGTGTACCGATTTGGCTTGCCCTGACCATTCTCCAGTGTTCCTGCTTGTGTATGACCCGGCTCGTCTGACTACCTCCTTCGGATCTCGACTCTGCTTGGCTGACGTTCCTGCTTGTGTATGATCCGGCTTATACGACTACCTCCTACGTGCTCCGATCCGGCCCGGCTGACTTCCTCCTGCAAGATCAACCTACAGAGGGTTCCAGAAGACCTACGTTCCGGTTATCGCCGTCGCGACATTATCATCCTCTGTTCCAGTACTTGTGTGGCTGTCTTGCCTGGTGTTACTTCGTGCAGTGCAGTGTTACTATCGTGCAGAGCTGTGTACGCCTCACTCAGACAGCAGTGCTGTGCTACTGCAGAAAAGCCTTGTGTAAACGTGCCTTTTAACCCTACCAGTGCTGCCTCGGTCCCACTCTCCTTACGCCAGTGTGAGCCTCGTTCTAGTGATACTCCTGCTGAGTTGGCCGCTCTCCGTCGGCAACTCGGTACCATCCCAGTAGAGTATTCACTTCCGATTAGGCCGTTTGGGCGCTTTGGCTCTCTCTCTCTCTCGTTGTATACACTGGGCGATTCCGTTATACCGAGTGGTGACGGGCACAGGCTTCAGCACTAGCATTCTGGTACTACTTCTGTTGGGCTATTGGCCCTGTCTGGTTATACTCGGTCCGGTAGAGTCTGAGGAGGCTTGGGAGCTCTTGCATTGCAGGCCGGTTCGATACACGCCCGTGGGGCTAATATCACTTGCACTAGCAGTAGCCATTCCAGTAGGTACGCCCGTGGGGGCTATTGGGCTCTGCTTTACTACACACCGTGGCGAGACAGTTCTTATCCACTTTATGGTGAACATTTCTTCAGCACAGCTTATCTACACCTCGGGCGTGCCAAACATCCACTCAAGAGACTGATCATAATCAAGGACTTAACCCTCTGTGGTTACCTTAAGCTCAGCTTACTTACACCCAGGGCGTGCCAAACAGTTCCTTGTAAAACTGTTATTTATCAAGGACTTAACCCTCTGTGGTTATACCCCTTCCTTTGCGGTACATTTGTACTTGTATTCTGTTTGTGCATCTACATTTGTATTTTCCAGTCACTATTGTTGATGTACACCCAATCGCCACTAGAGGGCGACCTTATGTGTTATTATTGCTAAATAAAACTGTGTTTTATTTTACATACTGGTCTGAGTGTCTTTAAAAACCGTGACACTATCCTATGTGTATGTGTGTGTTTAACTATGGATAGTGCATGTATGAATGTGTCTATCTTACTCTGGAGTATATGTGTGTGTGTCTCACTATCTTTTCCTATGGTCTTTGTATGTGTGTCTCTCTCAGGATGGGGACTGTATGACTGCGTGTCTCACTATGGGGGCTCAAGTGCACAAAAATAACAGGATGGGCAATGCTGTCTCAATCTACTATCTCTTTTCCAAGTGTGTCAGCCATTTTTTTTGCTGCAAATGGAAGTTGAGGGAGGGCCAGTTCCATGAAGAGATTTTTACAAGATTAAATCATGCCCCCCTGTATCTCAAGGACTAGTAGTATGAGGGAGATTTCTATATCTCCTCCCTACTGCCACCCCTGGGTGTGTGTCTCCTGAGAAGACATAAATTATGTAATGAACCTTTCTCTTTTATATATCTACATATATAAAAGAGAAATCATCATGTGCCTGAAAAACTTGTCCGAAGTCTAACACACCCAGGGGTGGCAGTAAGGAGGGTTTATTCATGTCTCCTCCCTACTGCCAGCCCTAGGGATATATACATACACACACTAGCAAACACATACATACATACACATACATACATGTATCCCCCTGGATATGTTCTGTTGAGGGTCTCCTAGGGACTTAGAAGCGCTTACTAGACTGTTTGTTTAGAACTGTGTGGTTGTGCTCAGGATGTGAAAAAGAGGCTTGGATATCAAGAAACTGACTGTGCATGCTCACAGCATGAAAAAGAGGCTTGGAATACAAGGAACTGAATGACCATTCTCAGTTCATGAAAAAAAAGGCTTGGAATACAAGAAGATACTTGCCCAAATGTCCTCCTGCTCCACACACACACACATACACACACACACTGCTCTCACCTGCACTGATGAATTGTATTATACATTATGTCTGCAGTTATACAAAATGGATGCAGTGCAAACCTTTTTTGGTAGATTTCAGTGTGCAATGGTGGCTAAGTGAGCTTATGCTACTGGAATGTTTCCAAAAAAGGAATTGCTCTTCTTAATGTATACAAGTCCATATTTGAACAGATGTGTAGATAGGAGTGTCCAGCGGAGTGTCCAGCATGACCAGATGTGTAGATAGGAGTGTCCAGCAGGACCAGATGTGTAGATAGGAGAGTCCAGCAGAGTGTCCAACATGACCAGATGTGTAGGTAGGAGTGTCCAGCATGCAATCCTTTGTCTAGGGAAAAGTATATAAGATTATCTATGACATCCTATATTTTGTCTATGATAGAGATGCATTGCTGCATATGATATGATAGACTGAAGGAGCTGCACCTGCCTGAAAACCACACATCATTTTGAATAATAAAGTTTCTCTATAAAGTTGAAGTGGTACTGGAGCTATTAGAAGAAAAAGGATTTCTAACATGCACCTCTCCTGTTAACCCTTTCAGTGCCAGAGGGGTACGCAAAGCATTCTTTGCAATGTGTTGCAAACCAATCTGGCACTCAAAGGGTAAAACCTTTATAGATTCTTAGTCAAGAATATTAGGTTGCGCAAAGATGGCAAATGGGAGCAAAACTGTTGCCCAGCAGCCTGAAATTAGAATCCTTTCCCGTCAATTCCAATTAGAATTACAATAAATCAATACAACTTCGGCGCTCGGGACCAACAGATATGAGCAGACAGAAGAAGTACAGTCACAGTCCTCCCAAATAACCTCAAAAACCACAAGATGTATATGTTAAATACTTTAATTACGACGCCTTCCGTACTATATGCGTCTATTCACACACATATATCTAAAACGCATGTAATAATCCCTATACAATATAAGTATTTCTGTTAAATGTAAATGCATAAAACCATAGGAATGTGGTCACAGGGAACATCATAGCCATTCTATATCCCATATTTAACACTGGATCCGTTATGGTGGTGTGTGGGGTCTAACCAGTTAATGGAAGGAGGTAATGCTACGAAGTAACTCTATTGTATCTGCTTGGCGCCAAACACAAGCGGCAGACTTCGAGTGAACAACGGCCTGTGAAGGGGAAGAATTAACATTTTCTGCAGGTACTCAAACTATACAAAGGTTTGTCAAACAAAAGAGTGGAATTAAAGGAGCAGTAAACTTTTTTTTATGAAAATATATATATTGTAGGGATTTTCCTATTGAGTAAAATAAGGGTACACCTACTGCCGAGAGCTTTATATTTCCAGAGTTACTGCAGTTTAAACCCATGTTTTTTTACATTAGCAGTGCCCTCTAGTGGTCAAATTCTAATTAGTTTTCCTGCTACATTCAAATGGAGAGGAAAGTCAGAAAAGTCAGAGACATACAGTTCTCCATAGAATGTGATAGAAACTGCCTGTCACTTCCTGTCAGTTAGAACTATCAGGAAGTAAACACAGTGAATTCACTTCCTGTCAGTTAGAACTATCAGGAAGTAAACACACAGTAAATTCACTTCCTGGTTATTTAAACTGCTATAAATTTTGAATAAAACATCTGACAGCGATGGGAGTGACCTTGTTTTATTCATCAGAAAATGCTCTATAAAATATGTGTTTTCATAAAAAAAAGTTTACTGCTTCTTTAAGGAATCGAGTTCATCTACACCGAGGACGATCTACCTTGCGGTAAGGACGTTAATATCTATAGACCGGTGAGAATGATCCTGATATTTTCCCTAAGTCGACATTAAGTACCGATTGTGTTATACCCCTGTAGGCGTTATATACTCCCACAGACATCCACACACATCAGGACATTGATATTTGGTATCAGAAACTATAACTTCATGCACATGGAATTGTGACTCATTGTATCTTTGTCTATGTTACACATCTACGAATAAGATCTAAGTAATCAAGTAATCTTATCTCTGTTCACTACTATTTGCATATTCATCTGTTGCAGTCCAAACCCCATTATCTGCACACTTATTTGTGGTATTTTTAATATATTTTTATACATTTTTTTCCTTTTTTTTATGATCGATCATTCTATTTTTTGTTCTTTTTTTTTATTATTTTTTGATTTTTTATATTTTTTACGTCACCGGGGCTCTGCTATATACTTATTTATATTCTCGTTGTATTTATATGTATTTGTTATATTTTGTTTTTTACATTTGGTCAAGTAGAGAAAGGGTTAAAATAGTTGTTTAGCTATATCGTTCCGGACCAGTTGCGTTTGTCTTACGTTCTCGCTGTGCTCTCGGTCAGGCGGACTGGAGTCAGGTTAGACCCATGTGGTGTCTTCCTTTCCACTAGTCCGGTTCATCGGTAGGAACGGTGTAGAGGGAATAGAATATGTCTTACGAGTGCATATTTTCTCAATATTTGTTTTTTAGATAATTGTTTGGGAATATATTGTGATCCCTGATTCTGATTGGTGGATCTAAGGTTATCACATTTTAATATATTTTTTCCCCATCATTACTTTATAATAGTTCTCACCTTATGGTTTTATGCATTTATATTTAAGAGAAATACTTATATTGTATAGGGATTATTACATGCGTTTTAGATATATGTGTGTGTATAGACACATATAGTACGGAAGGCATCGTAATTAAATTATTTAACATATACATCTTGTGGTTTTTGAGGTTATTTGGGAGGACTGTGACTGTACTTTTTCTGTCTGCTCATATCTGTTGGTCCCGAGCGCCAAAGTTGTATTGATTTTTTCTTTATAGATTCTTAACTAGCAGGGAAGTAATGTACGTGGGCGGGAGGGATATCGGACACCTATGCTACTCAGACAATTAACCCTTGGAGTGCCAGAGGGGTACACAATGCATTCTTTGCAATGTGTTGCAAACCAGGCTGGTAAAACCTTTCTAGACTTTTAGGGCTCGATCCAAATGTTGGAGTTAAAAACCAACGTGAAGAAAAAAACTGCCTTCGCAAGATAACCAACGCCGGGTAACGCGAGATTCAAATCTTCCTTACCCAGAAAGGCTAACAAGCGACGACCAACAAAATACACGTTCACCTTAAACCTGCGTCACACAGAAAATCTTACCTAAAGACACACGATAAAAACGTTACCTAGCACTACAGCCAATCACAGCACTCCATAGTATCAAGTTCAGTCAGAAAACCCCAAATAACCGACGCATCATTTGGATATTTGTTTCATGATGTAGATTTAAAGGGATAGTAATACTTCATTTTATCTTTATTTTATTTTGTAGGCATTAAAAAAATGATATAAGATATAAAAGAACGATATAAGTCTTATCTCTCAAACTTTCATGGTATGTGAGATATTCACAAGCAAAGTTTCCCCTCCTGCCACTTTTACCTAGTGTAAGCCATCTCTTCTCAGATGTGGAATCCAGTCCATAGACCAGACAGATAACAGCAGGGGACAATCTTCTTCCTATGAGAACAATGAAAGCCCTGCCCCCCTTGACAAGTTTTTCCTTTTTCTTAATTGAAGATTGTCCCTCTCTGCAGTCTACCTGGGCGCCTCCCTTCTGATCTGGCTGAGCAGTGTTACATCAGTAAAAGGGGCAGGAGGGGGATACTTTGTCATTGAATTACTCTTGAACTACAACTCGGACAGAATTGATATAACACTCTCCAAAGTCCAAATACTATGTGATTAATTAGAGCTGCTTTTATTATGAAACATTACTATCCCTTTAACTTCTGTTTTAACTTCAGTTTTATTGCAATTTAACTCATGTTCCTTTCATGGAGTCCCTTAGTAAATGTTGCAGTTTAACTCATGTGATCCCTAACTCTCTGTTTTGTTTTCCTCTATGATGGTTTTCTACTCTGAGTTGTGTGATGTTCGCCTAAAAAAGTAGGTGTTAGATTTCTGTCGGTAAATGTTGCAATTTAACTCACGTTATCCCTAACTCCAACATTTGAATGGCTCTGAGATTATCTTTTACATTGTCCTCAATGGGCGATATTTTGATTTTTTGCCGACGAGCGTTGTGTTATCAAAACTGACGTTATTTCTTACTTGTGGGAACATTTGCGTCGCATGCTTGACTTAAAAAACCACCGTCACCAGTTTTTTCTGCCGACGCCAACATTTGGATCGAGCCCTTAACTTGCAGGGAAGTAATGTACAAGGGAGGGAGGGATCTCGGATGCCTATGGTACTCAAACAGTTAACCCTTGGAGTGCCAGAGGGGTATGCAAAACATTGCTTTTGCAATGCATTGAGAAACCTTCTACTACTCAAAGGGTTAAAGGGATAGTAATACTTCCATTAACGTTTAGCTCCAAGTCTTATTTATAATTTTTTTAACATGTAGCGTTATATTTAATTACTTACAGTGTTGTAGTTCAAATGCTATTCAAGCCGAAATGATCTCCCTCACATCCATTTTCCTGCGTCAGCCCAGTCTGGTCCGGATGGAGTGTGGAAAGTGACAATCTTCAGTAAGCAAAGGAAAAATCGTGACCTCCGTCCTCAAGGGGGCAGAGTTTTCCGTATAGTTGGTAAATGAAGATTGTCCCTCGCTGCATCCGTCCGGTCCAACAACCGGATTACAGATCTAATGGGAGGCATCCAGAGGGGGCGGGAGGGGGATCCTTTTGGCTTGAACACAGTTTGAACTACAACAATCTAAGCAATTAAAGATAGCGGCACAGGTTAAAACAATTTAACCCTTTGCGTGCCAGAGGGGTACCAACGCAATGTAGAGCATGTTTCTGCCGCTCACTGTGTGTATGTGTCTGCCTATGTTCTGCATATGTCTGTGTTTATCAGTGTGTCTACATTTCAGACATGTACTCCCAACAGTCATAACATGACGGGCAACGCCGTCCCACATGACTACTGTATATATAAATATATATAAATGCATATATATATATATATATATATTTCAAAGGGATAGTAATACTTAATATGTAAAATAAATACATGATATAGGGTTTATCCACCTGAATAACACAAGGGAATTCTCACTGCTGAAAGGTGTTTTAGTCAAAAGTTATTACAGCCCGAACTTGAATTTTTGTTAGTTACAGTATCACAGTGGCCCGAAATGTTACAGTGGTGCGGTTGCTACACCATCCTATGGACAGCTCTGGTCAGCTGACCATAAATCTCCATAGGATGTTGTAGCAACAGTACCATTGTAACATTTCAGGCCACTGTGATACTGTAACTAAAACAATTCAAGTTTGGGCTGTAATAAGTTTTGACTAAAACACCTTTCAGAAGTGGGAGTTCCCTTGTGTTTCTCAGAGGGGATAAGCCCTACAACAGTTATTTTACATACTGAATAATACTATCCCTTTAAGGTATATACTCTATTTTAATATTTATGAATCAAGTGTAGGCATCCCCGATTGTAAAAAACATAATCCACTTTTTGGAAAATATATTCCATTTGGATCAGAGTTGAGATGTAACAAAGCTGGTTGGAATTTATTGTGTACTCCCATCAACAGTTTCTATCCTACCTCTCGTTTATCCTTTCTTACATTTTTATTTTACCAAGTGTCATTCTTGACTTTTTTTCTCACTAAAATAACACAGATGGCAAATGAGAAAATGACATATGGCAATAGCAAGAAAGTATTATAGGATTTTGAAGTCAATATAAAATAAATTCCATGTTATCTGGCTGCTTAATTGTCAGTAAAATGTTTTCTATTGTTTTATGCTCAATAATGTCTGAATTAGTTTATTTAAAGGGAATGCATAAACGTATTTAAAGGGATAGTAATGTTTCATAATAAAAGCAGCTCTAATTAATCATCATAGTATTTGGACTTTGGAGAGTGTTATATGAATACTGTCAGAGTTGTAGTTCAAGAGTAATTGAATGATAAAATATTCCCCTTCCGCCCCTTTTACTGATGTAACACTGCTCAGCCAGATCAGAAGGGAGGTGCCCAGGTAGATTGCAGAGAGGGACAATCTTCAATTAAGATAAGGGAAAAACCTGAAAAACTTGTCAAGAGGGGCAGGGTTTTCATTGTTCTCATAGGAAGAAGATTGTCCCCTGCTGTTATCTGTCTAGTCTATGGACTGGATTCCACATCTGAGAAGAGACGGCTTACACTAGGTAAAAGGGGCCGGGGGGGGGGGGGGAACTTGGCTGTAAATATCTCTCAAACCGTATCGTTCTTCATGTTTTTTTAATGCCTACAAAATAAAATAATGATAAAACAAAGTATTACTATCCCTTTAAAGAACTATGCCCTAACAATAAAGCAATAAAAACATTGCAGCTCAGACTTGCATATTTTTGGCTTACTAGCACTGAAAGAGTTAAAGGGATTTAACATCTTGATGCTGAAATAATACATGTAGCAGGGTTTCTCCTGGTGAGTCAAACAGGAGCACTTCCGCTGCTGAGAGATGGTTTATTCAAATGCAATTGTAGTTCAAATGTGCATTTTTTGAGTGCAGTTCCTTCATGGCCTGAAAGTATAGAGTGGCGCTGTTTCTATAGCTATCTTTGGTGGTTTATGGTTAACTATTGAGAACTACAATCTTATCATATATACACTTTACAGATTAAACCAAATGAAAAAGGTATCACCTGCTGAGGAATCCTGTCCTATGTCTGCAAAATGTAAATGAACTAACTCACAATGAGTCAACTAAAAATTTCAGAAATCATTGATTTAATTGGATCTTCTATCCCCTTGAATTAAAAGAGGTATCAAACATAAGCCTCTCTGGCAGTGAATTGGTTAAAAGCCCAATTGAAATCAGTAGGTATTTGGGGATTTTTTTTATCTATCCTTTATGGTGCAGTTTCTTTACACAGAAACATAGTAACATAGTTGATGAGGCAGAAAAAAGATATGCGTCCATCAAGTTCAGCCCATGCCAAAAACACCCCTGTTGATCCAGAGCAGGGCAAAAAAAAATCTCTGGGGCAATTTCAAATTTATCCCCGAGTGGGTAAAAAAAAATTCCTTCCTGACTCCCAATGGCAGTCAGATATTTCACTGGATCAACATCCTATCTGCATTGAAGCCATCTGTTATAATTTTCAATAATGTTCTGTGCTACATAGGCACCCATTGCTTTTTTGAAAGTACAACATGCCAAGGCAAAGAATTCCCCAGCTTTACTGCCTTTACTGTAAAGAATCCCTGCCTTTGTTTTAGTCGAAAGCGCCTTTCTTCTAGTCTTAATGGATGACCTCTTGTTCTTAGCTCAGCTCTTTGCGTAAATACTTAATTGGCTAGTTCTTTGTATTGACCTTGATGTATTTGTAAATGGTAATCATATTACCCCTTAGACGTCTCTTCTCTAACGTAAACAAACCCAGTTTGGCTAGTCTCTCTTTATAACTCTGATCCTCCAGTCCCTTTATTGATATAGTTGTATGTCTCTGCACCTTTTCCAGTTCAACAATGTATTTTTTAAGAACTGGTGCCCAAAATTGAACTCCATATTCTAGATGAGGCCTAACCAAGGATTTATACAGAGGTAGGATAAAATTACCATCCCTTGCATCTACACCTCTCTTTATGCAGGCTAGTACTCTATTTGCTCTTGCAGCAGCTGAGTGACTCTGCACACTGCTGTGAAGTCTATTGTCTATCAGTACGCCTAAATCTTTCTCTAATGAGGATTTCCTAAGTTGTTTCCCACTTAGTGTATATGTAACATGTTTGTTTCTACAGCTCAAATGCATAGCCTTACATTTATCTACATTAATTGACATCTGCCACTTTTCTGCCCATTCACTTAGTTTATATAAATCCTTCTGTAGGGAAAAAACATCCAGCTCTGTATGTATTTCCTTACACAGCTTAGTGTCATCAGCAAAGATTGAGATGATACTTTCAATTCCCACTTCTAGATCATTAATAAACAAATTAAAAATCACTGGGCCCAGGACTGAGCCCTTCAGAACCCCACTTATAACATTAGACCAAGTTGAAAAGGTTCCATTTACACCAACTCTCCGCCATCTGTCATCATGTACAGATAACACCGCCCAAACCGAAGCCTTTTAATTTATGCAGTAACCTGTTGTGAGGCACAATCCAAGTTTACTACATCAACAGCAATCATCCTGTCCAAATTACTACTTACTCTTTCATAATATGCCAATAAATGAGTCTGACGTGATCTATTCTTCATAAAACCATGCTGATTCCTACTAATAATAGTGTTTGTCTTCACATCGTTCTGAATAGTGTCTTTCCTCCTATATTTATTATTATTATGTACAGGCCACAGAAAGTACAAAGCACAATGTTTAACCCTTTGCGTGTCAGAGGGGTATGCAATGTATTGCTTCACAATGCGTTGCATACCCCTCTGGCACTCAAGAGGTGAAGATTCTGCATACACTGTTGTGATTACCTTGGGACACAGACACAGTACATTGTACAGCTAAGACCATTCTTCTACCAATGACATTCAGACCCTGCATGGTTAGTGAGCACCCCATGGGCAGCTTAGTGAACATTCAGTTTATTATACATAACAAGCACTAGTACAGACTATATATATGGATACTGTACAGTATAAAATCACATAAAGCACAAGTGAAGACAGTCGGGAAAGTAATATAAAATACATCAAAAATAAACATTACATCAAATATATGTACTGGGCAACCTGTGTCTCTCTGGGTGTTCTTTAATACATCTCACATCATCCTCATCCAGACAGTTTTCTACTGAGAATGATGGAAGCTGTAATCCAGTGGCATCTGGAGAGCCACATGTTCCTCGCATCTGAAAGATATCATAACATTGGGGGGGGGATTCACTAAACAGTGATAAAGAGGTGATAAAGTGGTGATAAAGAGATGATAAAATGGTGATAAAGAGGTGATAAAGAGATGATAAAGAGGTGATAAAGAGGTTATAAAGTGGTGATAAAGAGGTGATAAAGAGATGATAAAGAGGTGATAAAGAGATGATAAAATGGTGATAAAGAGGTGATAAAGAGGTTATAAAGTGGTGATAAAGAGATTATAAAGTGGTGATAAAGAGATGATAAAGAGGTGATAAAGAGGTGATAAAGAGATGATAAAGAGGTGATAAAGAGATTATAAAGTGATAAAGAGGTGATAAAGTGGTGATAAAGAGAAGATGAAGTGGTGATAAAGTGATGATAAAGAGATGATAAAGAGGTGATAAAGTGATGATAAAGAGATGATAAAGTGATGATAAAGAGGTGATAAAGTGATAAAGTGGTGATAAAGTGATGATAAAGTGATAAAGAGGTGATAAAGAGATGATAAAGTGATGATAAAGAGGTGATAAAGTGATGATAAAGAGGTGATAAAGAGGTGATAAAGTGATGATAAAGTGATAAAGAGGTGATAAAGAGGTGATAAAGAGATGATAAAGTGATGATAAAGAGGTGATAAAGTGATGATAAAGTGGTGATAAAGAGATGATAAAGAGATGATAAAGTGATGATAAAGAGATGATAAAGTGGTGATAAAGAGATTATAAAGTGATGATAAAGTGGTGATAAAGAGGTGATAAAGAGATGATAAAGTGATGATAAAGAGATGATAAAGTGATGATAAAGAGGTGATAAAGTGATAAAGTGGTGATAAAGAGATGCTAAAGTGATAAAGAGATGATAAAGTGATAAAGAGGTGATAAAGAGATGATAAAGTGATGATAAAGAGATTATAAAGTGATGATAAAGAGGTGATAAAGTGGTGATAAAGAGGTGATAAAGAGATGATAAAGCGATGATAAAGAGATGATAAAGTGATGATAAAGAGGTGATAAAGTGATGATAAAGAGATGATAAAGTGATGATAAAGTGGTGATAAAGAGGTGATAAAGTGGTGATAAAGAGATTATAAAGAGGTGATAGATGATAAAGAGGTGATAAAGTGATGATAAAGAGATGATAAAGTGGTGATAAAGAGATTATAAAGTGGTGATAAAGAGGTGATAAAGAGATGATAAAGAGATGATAAAGAGATGATAAAGTGGTGATAAAGAGGTGATAAAGTGATAAAGTGGTGATAAAGAGATGATAAAGTGATAAAGAGGTGATAAAGTGATAAAGTGGTGATAAAGAGATGATAAAGTGATAAAGAGATGATAAAGAGATGATAAAGTGATGATAAAGAGATTATAAAGTGATGATAAAGAGGTGATAAAGTGATAAAGAGGTGATAAGTGATAAAGTGGTGATAAAGAGGTGATAAAGAGATGATAAAGTGATGATAAAGAGATGATAAAGTGATGATAAAGAGGTGATAAAGTGATGATAAAGTGATAAAGAGGTGATAAAGTGATGATAAAGAGATGATAAAGTGATGATAAAGTGGTGATAAAGAGGTGATAAAGTGGTGATAAAGAGATTATAAAGAGGTGATAAAGAGATGATAAAGTGGTGATAAAGTGATGATAAAGTGGTGATAAAGAGGTGATAAAGAGATGATAGAGCGGTGATGACTTTTCCAGTTTATCACTTCTCCAATTCCTATGTTATTCTATAGAGGCAATGCACTAAGATTTCTTCAGCTTTGGAGATCTTAGTGAATAAGCTGTGTAGAATAACACAGGAACTGGAGAAGTGATCACCACTTTATCACCTTTTTATCACCACTTTATCACAGCTTAGTTGAACATCCTTTATCAGTTGTCCACAAGGACAGGCTGTTGGATATTAGATTACTACAGATGAGGTCAGAGGAGACACCAATGGATCAATGATCAGCATGTCTGTGCTGTTGTTCATGTTGTGTAGTTATGTGATACCAATGGATCAATGATCAGCATGTCTGTGCTGTTGTTCATGTTGTGTAGTTATGTGATACCAATGGATCAATGATCAGGGTGTCTGTGCTGTTGTTCCTTGTTGTGTAGTTATGTGATACCAATAGATCAATGATCAGCGTGTCTGTGCTGTTGTTCATGTTGTGTAGTTATGTGATACCAATGGATCAATGATCAGCATGTCTGTGCTGTTGTTCATGTTGTGTAGTTATGTGATACCAATGGATCAATGATCAGCGTGTCTGTGCTGTTGTTCCTTGTTGTGTAGTTATGTGATACCAATAGATCAATGATCAGCTTGTCTGTGCTGTTGTTCCTTGTTGTGTAGTTATGTGATACCAATAGATCAATGATCAGCATGTCTGTGCTGTTGTTCCTTGTTGTGTAGTTATGTGATACCAATGGATCAATGATCAGCGTGTCTGTGCTGTTGTTCATGTTGTGTAGTTATGTGATACCAATAGATCAATGATCAGCGTGTCTGTGCTGTTGTTCATGTTGTGTAGTTATGTGATACCAATGGATCAATGATCAGCATGTCTGTGCTGTTGTTCATGTTGTGTAGTTATGTGATACCAATGGATCAATGATCAGCGTGTCTGTGCTGTTGTTCATGTTGTGTAGTTATGTGATACCAATGGATCAATGATCAGCGTGTCTGTGCTGTTGTTCCTTGTTGTGTAGTTATGTGATACCAATAGATCAATGATCAGCATGTCTGTGCTGTTGTTCATGTTGTGTAGTTATGTGATACCAATGGATCAATGATCAGCATGTCTGTGCTGTTGTTCATGTTGTGTAGTTATGTGATACCAATAGATCAATGACATGCATGTCTGTGCTGTTGTTCATGTTGTGTAGTTATATGATACCAATAGATCAATGATATGCATGTCTGTGCTGTTGTTCCTTGTCGTGTAGTTATGTGATACTTGCTTGGAGCAAAGGGAAGACCCTGTTATACTCAATAGGGGGCAAGCTCATGCTCCGGCAGTCATACAAGATGTCTGGCAGCCTAGAAGCATGTGACCTTCCTCATCACGACAACGAGCTGCTCCATTCAGTTAGAAAACATACAGAATGCTTACAAAGTCTATTGTGATCTTTCAGAGACCAAAAGGGAAGCACTGAGCATGTAGAATGTTTTATAAAGGAAGCGTGTTGTTTGTTATGATGACAGACACTACAGAAGACATCTTAAACAGGAAGAGCCCTTATGTGTGTTCCGAATAGCTTCCTGTACAATGTGTGCATGTGTCTGAGCTGTGCTGTCTGTCACCATTTTCCTCCTCAGTGCGGGTCCCAGCCTCCTGTCACATGACCAGTCACATCAGGTCGACCATAGGAGGGCTTTTATTTTTGTCAAAACAAGAAAAGAAAGCAAAAAAAAAATACCTATATAGCACCAATCCCACCCATATTCCATATAAGTCATAGTACATGAACTGGGTAGAGGCTGGTGAACCCAGGGGAATAGATATTAAGAAAATGAATGGTTAAAAGTCAACTTCATTAATTCCTGATAAAAGAAGATGGTGAATTAAAAAATAATTGCAGCCCATCCTTTTTGGTTATGCTGATAACTCACAGGTTTATAGGGTCAGGAGTCCATCACCACGTGGCATTTACTACATGTTGACTGAAGTCCCTAACCTAGTATCAGTATACAGATAGCCTATCCTATCCTTATATAATAATTCGCTAGGATGTTTGTCAGAAGCCGCTGTGCGCAGTAGAGACTGCCCGAATGCACAGAATGCTGGGAGGTGTAGAAATGCTGGGAGCATGGAATGCTAGGAGCACAGAATGCTGGGAGTTCTGTGCTAGAAGCACGGAATGCTGGGAGTTCTGTGCTGGGAGCATTCTGTGCGGAATGCTGGGAGTTCTGTGCTAGGAGCATTCTGTGAGGAATGCTGGGAGTTCTGTGCTAGGAGCACAGAATGCTGGGAGTTCTGTGCTGGGAGCATTCTGTGCTTTCGGCCAGTCTCTACAGTGCATGACTGCGTCAGCGGCAGGATGCAGAGCAGGACCGGCCTCTTAACATTACCCGGCCTTGGCCCGTGTACACGGGCTTTTACACTAGTAGATACATAATATATCCTACAGTCTGTTCAGAGGCTTTCAGGCATAGAGTTATACCAGTTATAAATTCCTCTATGCACTTTTATCAGGAATTAATAAAGTTTGTTTTCAAACGTTCATTTTCTTAAAGGGATAGTAATACTTGAAAATAATTTTATTTTATATTGTAGCCCTTAATAAAACATTAAAAATTATGTAAGTCTCATCTCCCAAACCTTTATGGCTTGGGAGATATTCACAAGTAAAATAAAGTTAAGTTCCCTTTTCCTGGCTGTTTCAGCCAAGTCTGCCATCTAGTGGACAGATTTGGAATCCGGTCCACAATCAGGCGGCAGCTGTTTAGCAGTGCTGAGTTCAGGATCTTTAAAAAGAACTACTTAATTGGAACTGTGTACAAAGTGTACCTGGCTTGCAAGCACACTTTGTAGACCATTTCAATGAAGAAATTATTTTTATAGATTGTGATCTCGTCACTTCTGGAGAGCCGCAGCCCGTCAAGGGACCGGATTCCAAATCTGAGAGCTAGAACAGTGACGTCACTCTGGGGGAAAATTTACTTGTGAATATCTCCCAAACCATAAAGGTTTGGGAGATAAGACATATCATTTTTTCATGTTTTTTTAAGGGCTACAATATAAAATACAATTATTTTCAAGTATTACTATCCCTTTAATATCTATATGCCTGGGTTTGCCAACCTCTACCCAGTTCATGTACTATGGCTTATAAGGAATAATGGTGGAATCGGTGCTTTATATGGATCAATTGTCATCCCAGCACATTCCCTTTGCCTACAGCAGTACCTCTGATACTCCCATTACAGTGGTGCACCTACTTTTTTGGGTTTTTATTTGTGTTAGATTTTAAAGCTGTAGAGAACTGAATGGTGCTACTTAGCTGGCCCTTAACCCTTTAATGTTAGAGAAGTATTTACTGCATCACAACCAGGGTGAATCCAGAGGGTGAATCCAGAATGGAGGCAATATTTTAATGATTGGTTATCGAATTTTCAATGATTCACCCTTTCAGCCCCAAAGTGGAGTGAAACACATTGCAAAGCAAAACAAAAAACTGTGGTGCACCACCTATATTCAGGTGTCAAGGGTGTTGGTGACCCCAGCCTGGTGTTGGCAAAAGAAAAATCCTTAATCAGCATCAAACCGATACCCTAATTATAGAAAGAGTCTACTAAGGTGAAGATTATATGGGTTTTTGGTACATACAATAGATGTATTATTCACAAAAACTGTAAAACATATTTAAAAAGTCAGCAAATTTTAAAATGAACATAATTCCATACAGTCCAAGATTGCAGCCCTAATATTCACCCACAGTATTTTTCAGTCCAGTGCGGATCTATACTGTGACTCCTATCCCCCTGTCCGAAACACATCCTCCTTTGTTAATGATATTGAAACAAATAGACACAGTGTCGTAACCAGAGAATAAACTCTAAAGGCAATCCTGATACAATTCCAAATATTGTCTCAGGATTAAACAGTGTCTGAATCAATATAATATGTAAGCCTCAACAAGCGTAATCAGTTATTCTCTAAGTAAGGATATCTGAAACAAAATAACTTAGTGTGGGTGCTATTGAACATGAGGAATAGAAGGTGCCATGTTCCTACAATCACAGCTGCCACTATGAACTCTTGTTGAATTGATATGAAAGTAACCAGAATTACTACAAGTAATGTATATTTATAAAGGATCTCCCTTTATTATGTATCAATGTGTAAATCACATATTATTAGTATCAAACAAATATAATGTTACATTTACCACAAAAAATTGGTTGAACCAAATGCCTTCAAAAAGCATTAGATAGAATTATCTGTATTAGCCATAATCACACACAGTGGGCGATCGAAAAACTTATTGTGGGATGAATCATTTCTCAAAAGATCCTGTGATGGTTTCTCACTAAGGCTAGACTATCGCTCTTCTGGGTAGTACAGATGTGTCTTTTATGAACTTTTTGTAGCATATAGAGTATTTCATTCCAAAATTCCCTATCTTTATTGGATATCAATCCTAAAAGAAAATGCCTCATCAATAATCCTTTGATAGATTTTGAGAAAATCAGTGGTTGGATCAAATGAAGCCTTAGGTAAAGAATCGATCCTTGTAAGTTGTTTAAATGCCTCATTAAGGCTCTGGGGCTGGATTCTATTACAGGTGATACATGTTAAAGGGATAGTAATACTTTGTTTTATCTTTATTTTATTTTGTAGGCATTAAAAAAAACATGAAGAACGATATAAGTCTTATCTCTCAAACCTTTATGGTTTGAGAGATTGTCACAAGCAAAGTTTCCCCTCCCGCCCCTTTTACTTAGTGTAAGCCATCTCCTCTCAGATGTGGAATGCAGTCCATAGACCAGACAGATAACAGAAGGGGACAATCTTCTTCCTATGAGAACAATGAAAGCCCTGCCCCCCTTGACAAGTTTTTCAGGTTGTCCCTCCCTGCAGTCTACCTGGGCACCTCCCTTCTGTCACTGAATTATTCTTGTACTACAACTCTGACAAAATTGAAATAACACTCTCCAAAGTCCAAATACTATGATGATTAATTAGAGCTGCTTTTATTATGAAACATTACTATCCCTTTAACACCAGTTTTAACAAACATTTTCCTACTGAAGTCTATGGGGAAAACCAAAGATAAAAGCAAAGATAAGATTAGCACTTGCAATAGAATCCAGCCCCTAGGCCACAACACTACATTGCCAGCCTTGGGCTAGATTCTTTTGCAGGTGATAAATGTTACCTCCCATTTTATCAAATATTTTCCTATTGAAGTCTATGGGGAAGCCTGGATATAAAAGTAGAGATAAAATTAGCACCTGCAATAGAGTCCAGCCCCACATTGGATGGCTTGACAACTTGTCTTCCCAACCCTGTATCTCGTTTAATGCTTTATTTTTTTGTGGGGTTAAATTAAATGGACCTTTCTTCTCCGGTCATTTTATTACACCCTGCATCACCAAATTACCAAATTTGTCGGCACACAGTGGCTACAAAAGGCAAAGGACCAAAGATGTTGGAGGATTGCTGAAGAGGCCTTCATCCTTCAATGGATCGACAATAGCTAAAGATGCAAAGTGTATGGGAGGATTGTAGAGGGAAGGTATTCAGAACCCAGAATCTTACATAGCCTCTACCCCTCCACCTTTCCCAATTAGCAGGTTCAGCAACCTGTAAAATCCCAGGCTGCAGAGTTTGTAAAGAGAAAATGGAGTTTGACTTGATGTGAGCAAGAAGTGCAGAGCAGTGCAACAAAGCAGGACTTGAAAAGGTTGGTTAAACCTGTTCTATTTTTGTAAGCTTAGTACCTTAAAGTAGAAATGGAAACTGCTTCAAGTGATGTTAGTGCTCAGATTGAGCCAAGTTTTTGTTTGAACTGTTGTTTTAAAGGGATAGTAATACTTTGTTTTATCTTTATTTTATTTTGTAGACATTAAAAAAATATGAAGAACGATATTAGTCTTATCTCTCAAACCTCTATGGTTTGAGAGATATTCACAAGCAAATTTTCCCCTCCCGCCCCTTTTACCTAGTGTAAGCCATCTCTTCTCAGATGTGGAATCCAGTCCATAGACCAGACAGATAACAGCAGGGGACAATCTTCTTCCTATGAGAACAATGAAAACCCTGCCCCCCTTGACAAGCTTTTCAGGTTTTTTCCCTTATCTTAATTGAAGATTGTCCCTCTCTGCAGTCTAACTGGGCACCTCCCTTCTGATCTGGCTGAGCAGTGTTACATCAGTAAAAGGGGCGGGAGGGGGATACTTTATCATTGAATTACTCTTGAACTACAACTCTGACAGAATTGAAATAACACTCTCCAAAGTCCAAATACTATGATGATTAATTAGGGCCGCTTTTATTATGAAACATTACTATCCCCTTAATTTTGTTTTGCCTGTTGATTGTGTTTGATGCAATGTCAAAATAAACCTGCAGATCTTTTTAAGAACTGTGTCCTATGTTTGTGATACCCTAGAAGACTGTTCTTACTGCCCATCCAGGGGCAGACCACTTATGGTTTATGAATGACATCATTAAATCTGCCTTCATGGCTTATTGGTGCAATTCTACAAGACTTCATGTATTTAAAGTCAGTTCTATTTGAAGTCTGGCTGTCGTGATAAAGGCCCTTAAGGGGGCCAAAATGTTAATAATAAAACACATTTTATGCTTATATAAAGTCCTATGAGTGCTCCTGTTCATGGTGTTTCACACCAGTTAACCCTTTCTATATGCTCTTTGCTACAAGACCATAGATGCATATGAGTTGTTTTGGAGTGTCCACCCTTTACTTTTTGTATATATATTATACATAGAGAGAGAGACTAGCAAATGCCTCATGTGTTGCCTGTGGGATTTATTTTTATTTTATTTATGTAATTATTTTTTGTAAAATGGGTAAGGGGTCTTTCACATGTAGGACTGCAAGGCAGAAACATTTGTGCTGCGGATCACTAATTATGAAGATAGCTATGGCAGTCAGAGCTATGCCATTGAATACTGTTAACTATTAAACAAAAGAGGTTTTGCATGCATTTACCTGTCCTTGTAAGTCATGATATGTAGGCACACATTACAGCACCAACACAGCATCCACTAACCAGAGTACTGACATCTGCTCAGCCTGAATCCATGAACTGCTGCTTTCACAGTTCAAGGTTCTTATTGCACACATGTACTTAACACTTTTGTGTATTCATTTTTTTCTTAGTGTGGGGGACAGGAGGTAGGCTGTGTTTATCTGGCTGGGAGGAAGCAAATCACTGCTACAGAGTTGTGCTTGATGGTCTGAACATCACATGAAGTAAGGAGAAAGTGGTGATTAGTGTTGAGTGAGCACCCCGATGCTCGGGTGCTCGGGTGCTCTGACCGAGCACCCCCTGAGGCTCGAGTGCTCGGCCGAGCACCCGAGCCCCATTGAATATAATGGGGCGACACGAGCATTACACCAGGCACCCCCTGCTCTGATGAGGGGAGGGTGCCTGGTCAATGCCCCCCTTCATCTCCGCTATGCCCCCTTCATCTCCGAATGCCCCCTTCATCTCCGCAATGTCCCCCTTCATCTCCGCTATGCCCCCTTCATCTCCGCTATGCCCCTCTTCCACAATGTCCCCCTTCATCTCCGCTATGCCCCTCTTCCACAATGTCCCCCTTCATCTCCGCTATGCCCCCTTCATCTCCGCTATGCCCCTCTTCCACAATGTCCCCCTTCATCTCCGCTATGCCCCTCTTCCACAATGTCCCCCTTCATCTCCGCTATGCCCCCTTCATCTCCGCTATGCCCCTCTTCCACAATGTCCCCCTTCATCTCCGCTATGCCCCTCTTCCACAATGTCCCCCTTCATCTCCGCTATGCCCCCTTCATCTCCGCTATGCCCCTCTTCCACAATGTCCCCCTTCATCTCCTCTATGCCCCTCTTCCACAATGTGCCCCTTCATCTCCGCTATGCCCCTCTTCCACAATGTCCCCCTTCATCTCCTCTATGGCATAGAGGAGATGAAGGGGGACATTGTGGAAGAGGGGCATAGCGGAGATGAAGGGGCACATTGTGGAAGAGGGGCATAGAGGAGATGAAGGGGGACATTGTGGAAGAGGGGCATAGCGGAGATGAAGGGGGACATTGTGGAAGAGGGGCATAGAGTCTATGCCCCTCTTCCACAATGTCCCCCTTCATCTCCGCAATGCCCCCTTCATCTCCGCAATGCCCCCGTACCTCCAGTCCCTGGTGGTCCAGCGGAGCGTCTTCAGATCTGTGCCTCTTCCGGCACAGATCCCCGCCACCCGAACATGGCGGGCGAGCACATGGCGGTACTCGACGAGTACCGCCATGTGCCGAGCAGAGCGATGCTCGAGCCGATCCGAGCATCGGCCGAGCACGCTCGCTCAACACTAGTGGTGATACAAATCGCATTTTCTTTTTCCCTTTAAATATTGGGAAGAAGACTTGAAACACAACTACTGTGTGTATCTGTATATGAGCGGGCAAACCACCGCTATTGTGTTATACTTGACAGTGATAAAGGTCATCGGCTCATGGGTTACTCACCATCCAGAGGGCAAAAAGTTCTGGACAGTGGAAGAGTCTTCACGATTTGCCCCTCCCTCTGCCCTCCCATTGGATGTAAAAAGGGGAGTTTAACATAACTCCTGCTTTCTGAAGTCTGTGGGCTTGGCTGACAGTGAACCAGAAACTGGTTTTATATTTAAGAGCTACCTGGTACCCAGACAGGTATTATATTGCAGTGGTAACCATTTTCAAAAATCCAGAGAGGAGATGCACTAGGGTTCTACAAGGGTCCAGTTAGTGTATGGTGGAGAACTGCACCTGAATCCATCTTGTGTTATGCAATGAGGTGTCTTCATCATCTAATCCCTGTAATTACACCTCAAACACGCCTACATCGCTATGCTGTCACCATGCCTTCACCAAGTTTAAGATGTTGCAGAATCTCTTTCAATAATGGCTCATTTTCATACTGAAATGTAGGTTAATGAGCCCTAATCATATTCCTACAGCTGGTTATTCTGTCAAAATTCACAGATCCAAAATCACTTCCCTGTGGACGGTGAGTCTGGGATCTTCCCATTGCTTTGTATGCAGCCACAGGGAACCGCTTGCTCTATCTCTGTTGCAAAGCAAATACAGCAGCTCTATTCCCTTAACCATAAGGATTGCTCTGCAATGCATCCCACACCCCTATGGCACTCAAAGGGTTCTAACATACATAGTCCCCTACCCTGCTTAACAGCTGATTCAAGTACATACAGAACCGGCAGATCAGCTGTTACATGTACACAGCAGACTATCCACCGGTCAGCTGATTAATGTAAACAAAAGACTCAACCACACTCCACTAAGCACTCCGTTTGACTTGTAGATTGTGGCAGGGTCTTCTACTTACATGAATCAACTCACTGGTGGATAGTCTGCTGAGTACATGTAACAGCTGATCTGATGGTTTTGTGTGTACTTGAATCAGCTGTTAAGCAGGGCAGGGGACTGTGCATGTTATAGCTGTTTGAGTGCCACAGAGGTGTGCAATGCCTTGCAGAGCAATGTGTCGAACATCCCTATGGCATTACAGGAGGGCTGCTGTTGTTCTTGGAGGTGAAAACTGAGGGCATCCTCTCTACTCTCACACTTGCCCTCCCCGACACATCTCCAGATTTCCACCAACCTCCTCCTAATGATTACTGTATGTCTCCTACACCTGCACACATGCGTATTTGGCAAAATGTGTTGTATTTTCCATGGCAAAATGGTCACCACACATTGATTTAGAAAATGTTTTACCAGGAAAAAACATTACAGTTTCTCTCACTTTCAAGTTTGTCACCAGACAGAATTCATTATTGCATCAAACCTTAGTGCACCCCCCACCACCACCATCAGTAGCTGTTGGGGATACAGCTCCCATCATCACTAACCAGACTATGGCTTTTAGCCTGTTCTGGTGCATTCTAAGGGAGAGATGAGCCTCAGGCTATATAGAATGTGATAGTAACAACATACCTCTTTGTAACCGTTTGAGCTGTACTACCATTTGGATGCAGCATCTCCCAGTATTGCGATACCCAAGTTTTGCTCAGCAGGAAAAAATATAACATATTTATCATATAAAATGTACTGATCCATTAACACTCTGAGTGCCAGAGAGGTATGCGACGCATTGCATTACCATGCGTTGGATATTGGATACCTCTGTGGCATCAAAGTGTTAAACCAGCCAGCAGTGCAGCCAATAAACTCCTGGCAGAAAATGGGTTAAAATGCTGAGATGCTATAGAATTTAAAAAGGCTAAAATGTGATTCTGTAATAATAATAATAGTAATAAGGAGCAGAGGGCTTTGAATTGCTGTTCCCACCTCTGAATATATTCGTAGGTGGAACTTCTTAAGAACAAATCTCAGTGCCTCTTGCTCTATTGTTCGTTTGATGGACCGTGTCACTAATGTAGATTATAGCACATTTTAGCATAAGATTGTCTAAAAGATTGATGGACATGCCTGCTTAATAAATGCAAGAAAGCTATTGTTGAACTACAGAAATAATGTTATGGATTTTACCCGTGAATAAGAGCATTTGAAAATCAGATTATTTCAGTCCCAGGTGGGGAGAGAACAGCATAATGTATAAATGTTCAAATAATATTATCACATCAATATTCCCGTAATAAGCAGCTGTTACAGGGATATCATTTTCTACCCTGTATTTTTGTGAAGATTTCACTGATGGTGACATTTCCACTGGGATTTATTCACAATAGAAAATGGCAGAACTATCTTCTAAGGTGCTGAATTTGGTGGATCCCAAGTTGACTTTGGTTCCTAAAGTGGAGGGGGGGGGGGGTGCATTATGATTCGATTCGTGTTCAGTGTGGTGACTTACAGGCAAATTTGACATGCATTTAGTAAGCTCTATTCCCCATTCTATCTTTTGATTATATTTTAAACCCTTAACGACCCTTGACGGTCATAGTACGTCAAGGGTCGATTTGACTTAACGACCGCTGACGTACTATGACCGTCATCGAGTTCCGGGCTCCCCCCGCGGCTGCACGCCGTTTGGGGAGTCCGGAACACAAAGGAGCAATAAAAAAAAAAAATTGCTCCGTGGTCGTTAACTCACTTCCGCTTCCGGATTCCCCTGTCGTTAAGGGGTTAAATACACCTATATCTCCATCCTTTATCACATTTACAGTGTTTCGGCCTATTTGTTGCCAATGGTTTTTTGCATATTGAAATTTTACTTGATGCGGCATTTTCATATACTATGGGTATTTGGAAGGTGACTATTCCCCATATGCGCTAAGGTAGCTGGAGACAGTGTAAAACCTCACATTTCAGTTTTGCTGTTGCTATCTATGCAATTGTCACATTAAACTTATCCAAATGGAGCCACACTGGAGTGATCAGGGTATCTCACAGTTCCCTAATAACTATATTCCAAAGTTCACAGATAGAAGTGTATTTGAAATTACTCCATAGCTGTCAAATGTGAGATCTCACATAAGACTGAAAGAGTAATGTTTTTCCGTTTTGTCCCACTGCACCAATAGCCATAGACGCACATATACTGACCCCCCCATTCTTGTCCTGCTGCTCTGATAGCCATACACTCGCTCATGCTGACCCCCAGATTTGTAGTGCTGCACTGGTAGTTATAGAACCACAATACTGACCCCCAGCCTTGTCTCACTGCACTGGTAGTTATAGAACCACACATACTGACCACCAGCCTTGTTCCACTACACTGGTAGTCATAGAACCACACATTCTGCCCCCCAGCCTTGTTCCACTACACTGGTAGCCATAGAACCACACATACTGACCCCCAGCCTTGTATCACTGCACTGTTAGCCATAGAACCATATATACTGACCCCCAGCCTTGTCTCACTGCACTGTTAGCCATAGAACCATATATACTGACCCCCAGCCTTGTACCACTGCACTGGTAGCCATAGAACCATATATACTGACCCCCAGCCTTGTCTCACTGCACTGTTAGCCATAGAACCATATATACTGACCCCCAGCCTTGTACCACTGCACTGTTAGCCATAGAACCATATATACTGACCCCCCAGCATTGTCCCACTGCTCTGGTAGCTAGAGAACCACACATACTGACCCCCAGCCTTGTCTCTCTTCACTGGTAGTTATAGAAACACAAATAGTGACCGCAGCCTTGTCCCACTGGTAGCCATAAAACCACACATGCTGACCCCCCAGCCTTGTCTCACTACACTGCTAGCCATAGAACCACACATACTCTCCCCCCAGCCTTGTAACACTGCACTAGTATCCATAGAACCACAGATATTGACGCCCCCAGCCTTGTCTCACTGCACTGGTAGCTATAGAACCACACATACTCTCCCCCGAGCCTTGTAACACTGCACTGGTATCCATAGAACCACAGATATTGATGCCCCCAGCCTTGTCCCACTGCACTGGTAACCAGAGAACCACACACACTGCTGACTCACCCTTGAGGCCCCCAGCCTTGTAACACTGCACTGTTATCTACTGAACCACACATACTGACCCACAGACTTGTCCCACTGCCCTGGTATCCATAGAACAATACATAGAGACCCCCAGCCTTGTCCCACTGCACTGGTATCCATAGAACAATACATACAGACCCCCAGCCTTGTACCACTGCACTGGTATCCATAGAACAATACATACTGACCCACAGACTTGTCCCACTGCCCTGGTATCCATAGAACAATAAATACAGACCCCCAGCCTTGTCCCACTGCACTGGTAGACAGAGAACCACATATATTGACCCTAAGCCTTGTAGCCATAGAACAACATATACTGTAATATTTCAGGTATAATACGCACAATTTTACTGCTTTTCACCTTACGGGGGTGCATATTATGCCCAAGAGATTTTTTTTGTTTTTCAGAATTAAACAAAAATTAGAGCTCTCAGATACCTTCCTTTCTTCGCCCAGCGCAATCCAATGACAAAATAATACTTACTTCCCGAGGCTGCACTTGAATATGGCTAAGCTGTATCTGAAAAAGCTCCCCCTGTCCCGTCTTCCCTGCGGGCGGCATGCTTGCATTTGTCTCCCGCTTCCTTCAATGCGCTGTCAGGACCTTCCATCTACGGTATTGCCCTGTGAGGACCTTGAGATCCTCACAGGGCATTACCATTGGCTGGAGGTGAATGGTCCTCAAAGCCCATTGAAGGAAGTGGGCAGCAAATGCAAGCATGCCGCCCGCAGGGAACGGGGGACAGAGGGAGCTTTGTCAGATACAGCTTAGCCATATTCAAGTGCGGCCTCAGGTGGTATATATTACCTTGTCATCGGATTGCGCTGGGCGAGGGAGGGAAGGTAGCTGAGAGCTCTAATTTTTTTTTTTTTTTAGTAAGGAGTAAAACAAGGGTGAGTATTATACCTAGGCACTCTTGTTTTCCCCTAAAATCTTGGGCATAATATACACCTGCGTGTTATACACAGATACATATTATACCTGAGATTTTACCCCACAAGCCTTTTCCCACTGCGCTGGTTTCCACAGAATAGGCTGACCATATTTCCTTGAGACACAAAACGGGACAGGGTGTGAGACAGACGGACAGTGGGACTCCGTCACTCTATGTCCGATCGTAGTAAGCTGCAAGCAGTGAGAATGCGTTTGCTCCATCTCTTTCTAGCGGTGTTCTCTCTCTCTCTCTCTCTCTCTGGCCATAAAACCACATATACTGATCCCCAGCCTTGTCCCCCACCTCATTGGTAGCCATAAAACCACATATACTGACCCCTAGCCTTGTCCCACCTCACTGGTAGGCTGACCATATTTCCTTGAGACAAAAACGGGACGAGGTATGGGACAGATGGACAGTGGGACTCCGTCACTTTGAGTCTGATCGTAGTAAGTTGCAAGCAGCGAGAATGCGTTTGCACCATCTCTTACTAGCTGTGTTCTCTCTCTCTCTCTCTCTCTCTCTCTGGCCAAAAAGCCTGCCCCTGAAGTAAATCAGAACTTCCTCTCTTCGTCACTCACACTGGTGGTTTTACTGTGTTTGCTGTACGCATTGATTACCATAGAGTCTTATGACTCATCGTCCTATCATTGTCTAAGAGACTCTATGGTAATTTACCATAGACTTGAGAGTCTTAGTTATGAGTCACTCGAGTCATAAGACTCTATGGTAATCAATGTGTACAGTAAACACAGTAAAACCACTAGTGTGACGAAAGGAAGTTCTGATTTACTTTATCTTATGAGAAATAAACAAGTCACGTTCAGTTTTTTTTTACAAAAAATTAAAAACTATATATATGTTATATTAAAGACGGGACAGAATTGACATGTCTGTTAAAAAGACGGGAAGGTCTGAAAATATGAAAATAAAAAACGGTACTGTCCCTTTTAAAATGGTACGTATGGTCAGCCTACCACAGAATCATACTGAGCCCCCAGCTTTGTCCCACAGAACCGCACCTACTTAGACCCCAGCACTGGTAACAAATGAACCACATATACTGATCCCCAGCCTTGTCCCCCACCTCACTGGTAGCCATAAAACCACATATACTGACCCACAGCCTTGTCCCACCTCACTGGTAGCCATAAAACCACATATACTGATCCCCAGCCTTGTCCCACCTCACTGGTAGGCTGACCATATTTCTTTGAGACAAAAATGGGATGGGGTGTGAGACAGATGGACAGTGGGACTCGGTCACTCTGTGTCCGATCGTAGTAAGCTACAAGCAGCGAGAATGTGTTTGCTCCATCTCTTACTAGAGGTGTTCTCTCTCTCTCTCTTACTAGAGGTGTTCTCTCTCTCTTACTAGCTAAGTTCTCTCTCTAACTCTCTCTCTGGCCAAAAATCCTGCCCCTGAAGTAAATCAGAACTTCCTCTCTTCGTCACTCACACTGGTGGTCTTACTATGTTTACTGTACGCATTGATTACCATAGAGTCTTATGACTCGTTGTCATATCGCTGTCTAAGAGACTCTATGGTAATTTACCATAGACACGAGAGCCTTAGTTATGAGTCACTCGAGTCATAAGACTCTATGGTAATCAATGTGTACAGTAAACCAACAGTAACATCACTAGTATGACAAAAGGAAGTTCCGATTTACTTTATCTTATGAGAAATAAACAAGCTGCATTCAGTTTTTTTTACAATAAATTACAAACTATATATAAGTTGTATTAAAAATGGGACAAAACTGACATTTGTATTAAATGACGGGATGGTCTGGATATATGAAAAAAACAGTACTGTCCCGTTTAAAGCGGTACATATGGTCAGCCTATGCACTGGTAGCCATAAATCCACACAAACTGGCCCCCAGTCTTTTCCCACTGCAGCGATACCCATAAATCCACACATTCTGACCCCAGCCTTGTCCCACTGCACTGGTAGCCATAGAACCACGCCTACTGACCCCCATCCTTGACCCAAAGTAGCTATAGAACCACACATTGACCCCCAGCCTGGTCCCACATCACTTGTAGCCATAGAACCACATATACTGACCCCCCCAGCCTTGTCCCATGGTTCATTAGTCAACCATTTCCAACTGGTCACCTGAGTCATTTATACCATATTTATACCATATACATATTATTGGTGATTCCAGCCCTGTCAGCCTGATCTGGATTCTTCTTCATCAAACACCCAGCGGTTGCTGCACGAGGTTTCTACCACAATATACTTAACCCTTTAGGGACCATAGAAGTGTGCAGCAAATTGCTCATGCGTTCTTCCTGTTTCAATCTAAAACTGCCAGTAACGGTCATGTCCGCCTCCATGGATATGACATCTAGGACGTACTGAAGAGGATAGCTCTTGAACAAAGGTGCAAGGGGAAAATTCGTATGGGCCATTAAGATTTACTGGTCAGAGTAAGGTAAGTGTGGGTTTTTTTTTAGGAGGTGTTAGTTCTTTATATGAGATTTTTAACCCCTTGGATATCAGAGAGGTCTCAAATGCATTGAAAAGCAATTAGCTGGAGTCTCTCTAGCATTTAAGAAGGTAAAAATCCATATAAATATATTTTTTGTCCGCTATTGAGCAGTTGGTTTGACACAGCATTGCTCCAGTTATTCTTAATAAATCAGCCTCTCTGGTTGGTCACTTTAAGAAATGAAAATTGTCCAAATTGCGTTTGGTTTAAATGGATCTGTTATCCCTTTGAATGCTAGTGAAGTCTACAATTCATTGCAAAGGAGTAGAAATGTTAGGACAAGAGGTCACAGTCTAAAAGTAGAGGGACAGAAGCTTAGATGTGATGTAAGAGAGGTTTACATCACCGAGAGGGTAGTAGATATGTGGAATAGCCTACCAGCAGAAGTGGTAGATATGTGGAATAGCCTACCAGAAGAAGTGGTAGATAAGCGGACAAGCCTACCAGTAGAAGTGGTAAAGAAGTGGAATAGCCTACCGGTAGAAGTGGTAGATAAGCGGAATAGCCTACCAGAAGAAGTGGTAGATAAGCGGACTAGCCTACCAGTAGAAGTGGTAAATAAGTGGAATAGCCTACCAGTAGAAGTGGTAAACAAATGGAATAGCCTACCAGCAGAAGTGGTAGCTAAGTGGTAGATAAGTGGAATAGCTTATTAGCAGAAGTGGTAGATACGTGGAATAGCCTACCAGTAGAAGTGGTAGATACGTGGAATATCCTACCAGTAAAAGTGGTAGATAAGCTGAATAGCCTACCAGCATAAGTGGTAGATAAGTGGAATAGTCTTTTAGCAGAAGTGGTAGATAAGTGGACTAGCCTACTGGTAAAAGTGGTAGATAAGTGGAATAGCCTATTAGCAGAGGTGGCAGATAAGCGGAATAGCCTACCTGTAGAAGTGGTAGATAAGTGGAATAGCCTACCAGCAGAAGTAGTAGATAAGTGGAATAGCTTACCAGCAGAAATGGTAGATAAGTGGAATAGCCTACCAGCAGAAATGGTAGATACGTGGAATAGCCTATTAGCAGACGTGGTAAATAAGCAGAACAGCCTATTAGCAAAATGGTAGATAACTGGAATAGCCCACCAGAAGAAGTGGTAGATAAGTGGATGTGCCTACCAGCAGAAGTGGTAGATATGTGGAATAGTATACCAGCAGAAGCAATAGATAAGTGGAATAGCCTACCAGCAGAAGTGGTAGATAAGTGGAATAGCCTATTAGCAGAAGTGGTAGATAAGCGGAATAGCCTACCAGCAGAAGTGGTAGATAAGTGGAATAGCCTATTAGCAGAAGTGGTAGATAAGCAGAATAGCCTACCAGCAGAAATGGTAGATAAGTTGAATAGCCTATTAGCAGAAGTGGTAGATAAGCAGAATAGCCTACCAGCAGAAGTGGTAGATAAGCAGAATAGCCTATTAGCAAAACTGGTAGATAACTGGAATAGCCTACTAGCAGAAGTGGTAGATAAGTGGAATAGCCTACCAGCAGACGTAGTAGATAAGTGGAATAGCCTACCAGTAGAAGTGGTAGAAAAGTGAAATAGACTACCAGCAGAAGTAGTAGATAAGTGGAATAGTCTACCAGTAGAAGCATTAGATAAGGGGAAAAGCCTACCAGTAGAAGTAGTAGATAAGTGGAATAACCTACCAGCATAAGTGGTAGATAAGTGGAATAGCTTATCAATAGCACTGGTAGATAAGTGGAATAGCCTATTAGCAGAAGTGGTATATAAGGGGAATAGCCTACCAGCGGAAGTGGTAGATAAGTGGAATAGCCTATTAGCAGAAGTGGTAGATAAGGGGAATAGCCTACCAGCAGAAGTAGTAGAGGTTAATACAGTGATTGAATGTAAGCATTCATGGGATAGGCATAAGTCTGTCTTGAACATAAAAAAAGACCAAGGACTAAGATTTAAAGTGATAGTAATGTTTCACAAAGACAGCAGCTCCAATTAATCGTCATAGTATTTGAGCCATAGAATGTGTTATTTCATTACTGTGAGCATTGTAGTTCAAGAGTAATTGAATGATAAAGTTTCCCGTCCCGCCCCTTTTACCTAGTGTAAACCATCGCTTCTCATATGTGGAATCCAGTCCATAGACCAGACAGATAGCAGCAGGGGACAATCTTCTTACTGTGAGAACAATGAAGGCCCTGCCCCCCTTGACAAGTTTTTCAGGTTTTTCCCTTATCTTAATTGAAGATTGTCCCTCTCTGCAGTCTACCTGGGCACCTCCCTTCTGATCTGGCTGAGCAGTGTTACATCAGTAAAAGGGGTGGGAGGGGGATACTTTATCATTGAATTACTCTTGTACTACAACTCTGACAGAATTGAAATAACACTCTCCACGGCCCAAATACTATGATGATTAATTAGAGCTGCTTTTATTATGAAACATTACTGTCCCTTTAAAGTTTTTACAATTGGAAAAACGTGCAGACTGGATGGACCAAATGGTTCTGACAAATTATGATTTAGTGCTTCTAAAATCCCCTTTTGAAACACCCTTTGAGTGCCAGAAGTATGCTTTGGATACCTTTCTGGCATTCAAAGGGTTAAATCGATGCGGATTTGGAGAATGTTTACTTGTTCCCTATAGTGCAGTCGGTTTGGTCCAGAATTACCCCAGTTTACTTAGAGGAGCATCCTCCCTGGGTAAAGAAATTACATTATAGTGTGTCAATGCTGAAGGCAGAGCAAAAATAAACATGCCATTACCCAGAATCCCTCTCTGCCGTGAAGAAATACAGACAGGTGACGGTTTTATTTTATTTTTATTGCACTACGCATGAAGGAGAAATCCTATGACCTCTTACAGAATCAGGTATTCTTCAAGCACTGCAACACTCGTCCGAGACAGAACTCTTTCAACATAATTAGGGGCATCTTTTATGTAAAAGCAAATTATTCTGCTGTCACTATGAAACATTAAAGTGATTCAAATAGTCTAAGGATATATAAGAAGCAACAAGTGTACATTCCTGTTCATTTGTCTCAATAAACTTCCATGGAATGGGAATGGAATAGGCAAGTGAAGAAAATAAGTAAAAAAGCAATTATTTATCCAGTGCATTGAACCTTTCTTTATGGCTTTAAACGACTCATGTAAAACCATATAAGGTGCAACGAGCATTTGTGCCTAGGTGATATATCCTAATTGCAATTCAAAACATAATTGTAATGTTAGAAGCAAAATGTCTCTATAAATAAGAATAAACAGAACTATAAAAACACATTGAAGTATGACAGGGTAATTCACCAAATCAGACACAAAAACACTCAAACGATAAGCAATGTAAGTTCTGTAAATGATGCCCAACATTGCATAAGATAATGGGTAAGAATAATGTATCATTGTGACTTTATTCACTTACTGCACAACAGTATAACAAGAGAGCGAGAAATACAGTTCTCCAAAGTTCTAATGCAAGTTTTATATATATACTAGTTGAACAGCCCAGTAGCGGGCCAGTCACGCGCAGTAGAGACTGCCCGCGCCACGGCTGATACAGAGCTGGACGCTCCTTCGGAGCGCCCAGCTGTGTATCAGCCGCGGCGCGGACAGTCTCTACTGCGCATGACTGCAGCACGCGCAGCCGTGTCTACTGCGCATGTCGCGGCGTTACACACGATTTAGCAAATTATTATATAGGATAGTATCTCACGTAAGTGAGTACACCCCTCACATTTTTGTAAATATTTTTATTTTATCTTTCATGTGACAACACTGAAGAAATGACACTCTGCTACAATGTAAAGTAGTGAGTGTACAGCCTGTATAACAGTGTAAATATTATTATTTTATCTTTCATGTGACAACACTGAAGAAATGACACTCTGCTACAATGTAAAGTAGTGAGTATACAGCCTGTATAACAGTGTAAATATTTTTATTTTATCTTTCATGTGACAACACTGAAGAAATGACGCTCTGTTACAATGTAAAGTAGTGAGTGTACAGCCTGTAGAACAGTGTAAATATTTTTATTATATCTTTCATGTGACAACACTGAAGAAATGACGCTCTGCTACAATGTAAAGTAGTGAGTGTACAGCCTGTAGAACAGTGTAAATATTTTTATTTTATCTTTCATGTGACAACACTGAAGAAATGACACTCTGCTACAATGTAAAGTAGTGAGCGTACAGCCTGTATAACAGTGTAAATAGATTTATTTTATCTTTCATGTGACAACACTGAAGAAATGACGCTCTGCTACAATGTAAAGTAGTGAGTGTACAGCCTGTAGAACAGTGTAAATATTTTTATTTTATCTTTCATGTGACAACACTGAAGAAATGACGCTCTGCTACAATGTAAAGTAGTCAGTGTACAGCCTGTATAACAGTGTAAATATTTTTATTTTATCTTTCATGTGACAACACTGAAGAAATGACACTCTGCTACAATGTAAAGTAGTGAGTGTACAGCCTGTAGAACAGTGTAAATATTTTTATTATATCTTTCATGTGACAACACTGAAGAAATGACGCTCTGCTACAATGTAAAGTAGTGAGTGTACAGCCTGTATAACAGTGTAAATATTATTATTTTATCTTTCATGTGACAACACTGAAAAATGACGCTCTGCTACAATGTAAAGTAGTGAGTGTACAGCCTGTAGAACAGTGTAAATATTTTTATTATATCTTTCATGTGACAACACTGAAGAAATGACGCTCTGCTACAATGTAAAGTAGTGAGTGTACAGCCTGTATAACAGTGTAAATATTTTTATTTTATCTTTCATGTGACAACACTGAAGACATGACACTCTGCTACAATGTAAAGTAGTGAGTGTACAGCCTGTATAACAGTGTAAATATTTTTATTTTATCTTTCATGTGACAACACTGAAGAAATGACACTCTGCTACAATGTAAAGTAGTGAGTGTACAGCCTGTAGAACAGTGTAAATATTTTTATTATATCTTTCATGTGACAACACTGAAGAAATGACGCTCTGCTACAATGTAAAGTAGTGAGTGTACAGCCTGTATAACAGTGTAAATATTATTATTTTATCTTTCATGTGACAACACTGAAAAATGACGCTCTGCTACAATGTAAAGTAGTGAGTGTACAGCCTGTAGAACAGTGTAAATATTTTTATTATATCTTTCATGTGACAACACTGAAGAAATGACGCTCTGCTACAATGTAAAGTAGTGAGTGTACAGCCTGTATAACAGTGTAAATATTTTTATTTTATCTTTCATGTGACAACACTGAAGAAATGACACTCTGCTACAATGTAAAGTAGTGAGCGTACAGCCTGTATAACAGTGTAAATAGATTTATTTTATCTTTCATGTGACAACACTGAAGAAATGACGCTCTGCTACAATGTAAAGTAGTGAGTGTACAGCCTGTAGAACAGTGTAAATATTTTTATTTTATCTTTCATGTGACAACACTGAAGAAATGACGCTCTGCTACAATGTAAAGTAGTCAGTGTACAGCCTGTATAACAGTGTAAATATTTTTATTTTATCTTTCATGTGACAACACTGAAGAAATGACACTCTGCTACAATGTAAAGTAGTGAGTGTACAGCCTGTAGAACAGTGTAAATATTATTATTTTATCTTTCATGTGACAACACTGAAGAAATGACGCTCTGCTACAATGTAAAGTAGTGAGTGTACAGCCTGTAGAACAGTGTAAATATTTTTATTTTATCTTTCATGTGACAACACTGAAGAAATGACACTCTGCTACAATGTAAAGTAGTGAGTGTACAGCCTGTATAACAGTGTAAATATTATTATTTTATCTTTCATGTGACAACACTGAAGAAATGACACTCTGCTACAATGTAAAGTAGTGAGTGTACAGCCTGTAGAACAGTGTAAATATTTTTATTATATCTTTCATGTGACAACATTGAAGAAATGACGCTCTGCTACAATGTAAAGTAGTGAGTGTACAGTCTGTATAACAGTGTAAATATTATTATTTTATCTTTCATGTGACAACACTGAAGAAATGACACTCTGCTACAATGTAAAGTAGTGAGTGTACAGCCTGTAGAACAGTGTAAATATTTTTATTATATCTTTCATGTGACAACATTGAAGAAATGACGCTCTGCTACAATGTAAAGTAGTGAGCGTACAGCCTGTATAACAGTGTAAATATTATTATTTTATCTTTCATGTGACAACACTGAAAAATGACGCTCTGCTACAATGTAAAGTAGTGAGTGTACAGCCTGTAGAACAGTGTAAATATTTTTATTATATCTTTCATGTGACAACACTGAAGAAATGACGCTCTGCTACAATGTAAAGTAGTGAGCGTACAGCCTGTATAACAGTGTAAATAGATTTATTTTATCTTTCATGTGACAACACTGAAGAAATGACGCTCTGCTACAATGTAAAGTAGTGAGTGTACAGCCTGTAGAACAGTGTAAATATTTTTATTTTATCTTTCATGTGACAACACTGAAGAAATGACGCTCTGCTACAATGTAAAGTAGTCAGTGTACAGCCTGTATAACAGTGTAAATATTTTTATTTTATCTTTCATGTGACAACACTGAAGAAATGACACTCTGCTACAATGTAAAGTAGTGAGTGTACAGCCTGTAGAACAGTGTAAATATTATTATTTTATCTTTCATGTGACAACACTGAAGAAATGACACTCTGCTACAATGTAAAGTAGTGAGTGTACAGCCTGTAGAACAGTGTAAATATTATTATTTTATCTTTCATGTGACAACACTGAAGAAATGACTCTCTGTTACATTGTAAAGTAGTGAGTGTACAGCCTGTAGAACAGTGTAAATATTTTTATTTTATCTTTCATGTGACAACACTGAAGAAATGACGCTCTGCTACAATGTAAAGTAGTGAGTATACAGTCTGTATAACAGTGTAAATATTTTTATTTTATCTTTCATGTGACAACACTGAAGAAATGACGCTCTGCTACAATGTAAAGTAGTGAGTATACAGCCTGTATAACAGTGTAAATATTATTATTTTATTTTTCATGTGACAACACTGAAGAAATGACGCTCTGCTACAATGTAAAGTAGTGAGTATACAGCCTGTATAACAGTGTAAATATGTTTATTTTATCTTTCATGTGACAACACTGAAGAAATGACGCTCTGCTACAATGTAAAGTAGTGAGTGTACAGCCTGTATAACAGTGTAAATATTATTATTTTATCTTTCATGTGACAACACTGAAGAAATGACACTCTGCTACAATGTAAAGTAGTGAGTGTACAGCCTGTAGAACAGTGTAAATATTATTATTTTATCTTTCATGTGACAACACTGAAGACATGATGCTCTGCTACAATGTAAAGTAGTGAGTGTACAGCCTGTATAACAGTGTAAATATTTTTATTATATCTTTCATGTGACAACACTGAAGAAATGAAGCTCTGCTACAATGTAAAGTAGTGAGCGTCCAGCCTGTATAACAGTGTAAATATTTTTATTTTATCTTTCATTTGACAACACTGAAGAAATGACACTCTGCTACAATGTAAAGTAGTGAGCGTACAGCCTGTATAACAGTGTAAATATTTTTATTATATCTTTCATGTGACAACACTGAAGAAATGACGCTCTGCTACAATGTAAAGTAGTCAGTGTACAGCCTGTATAACAGTGTAAATATTTTTATTTTATCTTTCATGTGACAACACTGAAGAAATGACACTCTGCTACAATGTAAAGTAGTGAGTGTACAGCCTGTAGAACAGTGTAAATATTATTATTTTATCTTTCATGTGACAACACTGAAGAAATGACGCTCTGCTACAATGTAAAGTAGTGAGCGTACAGTCTGTATAACAGTGTAAATATTATTATTTTATCTTTCATGTGACAACACTGAAGACATGACACTCTGCTACAATGTAAAGTAGTGAGCGTACAGCCTGTATAACAGTGTAAATATTATTATTTTATCTTTCATGTGACAACACTGAAGAAATGACACTCTGCTACAATGTAAAGTAGTGAGTGTACAGCCTGTATAACAGTGTAAATATTTTTATTTTATCTTTCATGTGACAACACTGAAGACATGACGCTCTGCTACAATGTAAAGTAGTGAGTGTACAGCCTGTATAACAGTGTAAATATTTTTATTTTATCTTTCATGTGACAACACTGAAGACATGACGCTCTGCTACAATGTAAAGTAGTGAGCGTCCAGCCTGTATAACAGTGTAAATATTTTTATTTTATCTTTCATGTGACAACACTGAAGACATGACGCTCTGCTACAATGTAAAGTAGTGAGTGTACAGCCTGTATAACAGTGTAAATATTTTTATTTTATCTTTCATGTGACAACACTGAAGACATGACGCTCTGCTACAATGTAAAGTAGTGAGCGTCCAGCCTGTATAACAGTGTAAATATTATTATTTTATTTTTTATGTGACAACACTGAAGAAATGACGCTCTGCTACAATGTAAAGTAGTGAGCGTCCAGCCTGTATAACAGTGTAAATATTATTATTTTATCTTTCATGTGACAACACTGAAGAAATGACGCTCTGCTACAATGTAAAGTAGTGAGCGTACAGCCTGTATAACAGTGTAAATATTTTTATTATATCTTTCATGTGACAACACTGAAGAAATGACGCTCTGCTACAATGTAAAGTAGTGAGCGTACAGCCTGTATAACAGTGTAAATATTTTTATTATATCTTTCATGTGACAACACTGAAGAAATGACGCTCTGCTACAATGTAAAGTAGTGAGCGTACAGCCTGTATAACAGTGTAAATATTTTTATTTTATCTTTCATGTGACAACACTGAAGAAATGACACTCTGCTACAATGTAAAGTAGTGAGTGTACAGCCTGTATAACAGTGTAAATATTATTATTTTATCTTTCATGTGACAACACTGAAGAAATGACGCTCTGCTACAATGTAAAGTAGTGAGCGTACAGTCTGTATAACAGTGTAAATATTATTATTTTATCTTTCATGTGACAACACTGAAGAAATGACGCTCTGCTACAATGTAAAGTAGTGAGTGTACAGCCTGTATAACAGTGTAAATATTATTATTTTATCTTTCATGTGACAACACTGAAGAAATGACGCTCTGCTACAATGTAAAGTAGTGAGCGTACAGCCTGTATAACAGTGTAAATATTTTTATTTTATCTTTCATGTGACAACACTGAAGAAATGACGCTCTGCTACAATGTAAAGTAGTGAGCGTACAGCCTGTATAACAGTGTAAATATTATTATTTTATCTTTCATGTGACAATACTGAAGAAATGACACTCTGCTACAATGTAAAGTAGTGAGTGTACAGCCTGTAGAACAGTGTAAATATTTTTATTTTATCTTTCATGTGACAACACTGAAGAAATGACACTCTGCTACAATGTAAAGTAGTGAGTGTACAGCCTGTATAACAGTGTAAATATTTTTATTTTATCTTTCATGTGACAACACTGAAGAAATGACACTCTGCTACAATGTAAAGTAGTGAGTGTACAGCCTGTATAACAGTATAAATATGTTTATTTTATCTTTCATGTGACAACACTGAAGACATGACACTCTGTTACAATGTAAAGTAGTCAGTGTACAGCCTGTATAACAGTGTAAATTTGCTGTCCCCCTCAAAATAACTCATCACACAGCCATTAATGTCCAAACCTTGGCAACAAAAGTGAGTACACCCCTAAGTGGAAATGTCCAAATTGGGCCCAATTAGCCATTTTCCCACCCCGGTGTCATGTGACTCGTTACTGTTACAAGGTCTCAGGTGTGAATGGGGAGCAGGTGTGTTAAATTTGGTGTTATCGCTCTCACACTGGTCACTGGAAGTTCAACATGGCACCTCATGGCAAAGAACTCTCTGAGGATCTGAAAAAAAAGAATTGTTGTTCTACATAAAGATGGCCTAGGCTATAAGAAGATTGCCGAGATCCTGATACTGAGCAGCAGCACGGTGGGCAAGACCATACAGCGGTTTCACAGGACAGGTTCCACTCAGAAGAGGCCTCGTCATGGTCGACCAAAGAAGTTGAGTGCACGTGCTCAGCGTCATATCCAGAGGTTGTCTTTGGGAAATAAACATATGAGTGCTGCCAGCATTGCTGCAGAGGTTGAAGGGGTGGGGGGTCAGTCCGTCAGTGCTCAGACCTCACACCACCTTTATCTGCTGGACAGATAACAATACTCTCATCCATTGCCAAAGATTTAATAGCAAGCCTTTCTGCGCTAGTAATGTTACTCCTACGTTTTTTAGGTTCAGTAAAATGTTTAGTGGATTCAATAATCGGACTAATATATGTCCTAATTGATGGGTTAGTATTCGGAGGATCAAATACACTTTTTGGTCTACACTTATTGCTCATAGGTTGGTCACTATTCTGGAGATGATCTTTGAGTTTAAGGTTACGTTGAAAACGATATATGTCAGTTAGTAAGGAAAATTGGTCAAACTTAGTCGTAGGTACAAATGATAGACCTTTATTCAAGACACTAAGTTCTGATGTGGTAAGTACCCTAGAGCTGATATTATGTACTATTGTCTGGGGAACAATGGAGGTTTTGTATTTTTCTTGTCTTTTAAACTTTCTCCCCCCTTCCTTGTGTGGGTCCTTTTGCGTCTTTTGCAGTATGTCATCGAGTCTGTATCCCTAAAAAATGTTTATCAACTTTAGTGGTTGTTCCACTATCAACAGAGAGGGTTTGTGTGTTATCTATAGTTTCACTTTCTGAGTCAGATGACGTACTGTCATCGACAGTAGACAACTGCCTGGGTTGTTTATTAGACCTCTTACTTCTCTCGTACGTAGTTGGTCTATCTGTTTGTCCTAACAACCATCTATCTACTTGTTTTTCTTTGTAGTCCTCAACCACCTTTTGGAGCTTTTTGTTTTTAAAGTTAAGCAAGTCCTGTTTATACTTCTTGGTAGCCAACTCTAATGTATTCAACCATTGGTTGCTAGAATCCCCAGTCAATACTTCTAAATAAGTGTTCTCAAATGTGCTGATGTCAAGTCTCACACTATTCAGGGTTTCGCCAACCTCCTCCACCACCAAAACCATCAGATCAAATGAGCACTTGTTCAGAATCCTACACCACCTTTTACAGAAATCTGGATTATTTCTGCCGATGGTGGGGATATTTCTGATTCTAAAGCCCCTTGGAATCTGATGATTTCTGTGGTAGTCAGATAGGCAAATCCCATGCAGGTATAGATCAACCTCCCTCTTTTTTAATTTCAATAATTCAAAATATACATTATGGGGTACCTTAGTTTCTACCAATTCCTCTGGGGCCTCTGTGAACAGGATCTTATTAATCTGTTCCGTAGAAAACGCAACGATGTTATCTTCCTCTGTAGCTTGTGTTGCTATATCGAAAAATTCAGCCATCACTCGCCAAAGTACTGCTATCATAAAGAATGAGGTCCAAATTGAAGAGACAATATGTATTAGATACGGCAATAGTTGTGGGTGCTATCCAGGATAAATCCCATATCCAAGTTCTGCATAGTCCATATGGAAGCACTCTCACCGCAGTCCAATGAATGCCCGGGTGCTGTACTAAATAGGAGTGGATACAGGCAGCAAAAGGATGAGTAAGCACTCTCAGGTCTTAGAAGAAAATGAATTTTACTAAGTATCAACGTTTCAATGTGCGATTCACATTTTCGTCAGGACAAAGAAAAAAGCCCCATCCCCCTACTATATATACTAAATAAACAGAAAAAACAAAAAAACGCCAAAGTTCAATTGTCCACGTCATCAGTGACGTAATAATTGGTGCAAATATGAAAAAAAAGAAGAAAAAAGAAACCAGTCAGTGCTGTGTTCCCATCAAGATAATAATAATAACTAGTATTTATATAGCGCCTTTCCCCCAGTGGGACTCAAAGCACTTTCAGCGCACGTACTATTAGACAAGCCTTTGAGAAAAAACAATCGGACAAACCGGTGGCTCGACACTGGCTGGAGAAAAAACATACTTTGGCCAGTATTAAAACAATACTTACTGATCATGTGCCACCTCCGAAAAAAGGAGGAAATAGAGATATTCCATTGCTGCAACGTGAAACTTATTGGATTTACACTTTAAACACAGTTGCACCATATGACCTCAATGAACACATTTCTTATTCAAGTTTCTACTAATAAGTTACCATTTCTTCACTGTAGATCAAACGGGATGTACTGCATTAATGTAGGAGCTGTATGCTATTCCCCAGGCATAGTAGGGACATCTAGTGGTTGAAGATATGAATTACTGCTTAAACAGCATATGGACACTGAGACTGGCAAATACGTGGTTGATTGCTTCCACATCCGATCCTTTGCTACAGAGCTTGCTACAAAGTTGCCTGCACCATAGTACAGCACTGACTGGTTTCTTTTTTCTTCTTTTTCTTTTTTGTACCAATTATTATGTCACTGATGACGTGGACAATTGAACTTTGGCGTTTTTTTTTGTTTTGTTTTTTTCTGTTTATTTAGTATATATATTAAGGGATGGGGCTTTTTTCTTTGTCCTGACGAAAATGTGAATCCACATTGAAACGTTGATACTTAGTAAAATTCATTTTCTTCTAAGACCTCAGAGTGCTTACTCATCATTTTGCTACCTGTATCCACTCCTATTTAGTACAGCACCCGGGCATTCACTGGACTTCAGTGAGAGTGCTTCCATATGGGCTATGCATAACTTGGATATGGGGCTGGTGGTGTATTTTAGAGAATTTTTAACCCTTTGAGTGCCAGGGGGTAAGCAATGCATTGCATCCCCTCTGGCACTGAAATGGTTAAGTTACTCTTTCTGTAAGTGAATGATTTAGAAGAAGATGAAAGTATTTTTTACACAGACTAATTTAACAGATATATATAGAAGTTTATACCCATATTACTGTGGATTTTATTGATGTGGAGCAATCTGATACACTGGTATATACACCACAGAGTGTGATCTCCTAAATAGAGGAGCAGAGGGATTTGGGTATCAAACAGGGACTGTCCCTCCTATACTGTATAGTGCCAGTCCTTATACACAGACATATGCAGACTGTATATTATACAGCAGAGGTTCTCAGCCCATGCCCTCAGTGGCCACTAACAGGCCAGGACTTAGGAATTTCCCTGCTAGAACACAAGTGTGCTGATCAGAGGCTCAGTTGTATTTATTAACTCACCTTTGCTCTTAAAAGGAAATTCTCAAATCCTGGCCTTTTAATAGCCACTGAGAGCACAGGTTGAGAACCACTGCTATACAGTGCTAGACCATTGTAGAGAATGCTTAACCCTTTGAGTACCAGGGGGTAAGCACTGCATTGCATCCCCTCTGGCACTGAAATGGATAAGTTACTCTATCTGTAAGTGAATGATTTAGAAGAAGATGAGAGTATTTTTTACACAGACTAATTTAACAGATATATACAGAAGCTTATACCCACATTACTGTGGGTTTTACTGATGTGGAGCAATCTGATACACTTTCATATGCGTTGCCTTTAACAGGGGACGCATATGAAAAATGCATACTGCAGGGCTGCTTTGATTTTGGTGCTGAAATATGCCTATTTCCTATGTGTCCCCGGTTAAAGGTGAGGTCTGGTCAGTCTATTGTATATACACCACACAGTGTGATCTCCTAAATAGAGGAGCAGAGGGATTTGGGTCTCAAACAGGGACTGTCCCTCCTATACTGTATAGTGCCAGTCCTTATACACAGACTGTATACTATACAGTGCCAGACCATATATAAATAGCTTGTCATACATGCTATACAGTGAGCTATGTACAGCATGGAGATGAGTGCATGAACTGGCACCTCTACTTACAGACAGACTGACAAACAATCTGCTCTCTTTCTCTCTCTTTGTGCAATATATAAATACAGTCACATCCATGTCTCTGCCATTTACCAGCTCAGCTGAAGCCTTGCTCTGCACTGTCTGATCACGTCTCTGCCGTTGTCCCACTTTCCCAGCTTCTCTGTGCTAGCAAGTCAGCTCCCCAGCATCCTGCCTGCTGATTGGTTAGAGATCAGCTCACTTGTAGTAATTGGCAGGGCTGTGCAGGCTTACAGACAGGGAATTAAGAAGCTGCATAATACAGACTGGACCATGGCCTTCCAGCTGTAGCTTGAACATAGTTCTCTGCTGCTCAGCGTGTGTGCGTGTGTGTGTATGTGTCTGCCAGTGTGTGTGTGTGGGGAGGCATGTGTGTGTGTCTGTGGTGTAGGAGTGAGTGGCAGCCATTTTTTTTTTCAGCCTTAGATAGTGGGGGGCGGGCTGGATAGTGGGGGCGGGCCAAAAATCACACCCCCATTGAATCACCCATTGGGAGCAGTAATCCTTTTTACTGCCGCCACTGGGTGTGTTTTGCCAGGCACAAAGTCTTCTTTTAAATATATATATATATATATATATATATATATATATATATATATATATAATATATATATATATATATATATATATATATATATATATATATATATAAAAAGAAGACTTCTGCATGCCTGGCAAATGCACCCCTAAAGGAATTTAACAGGTAAGACCAAAATCCTATTTTCTCTATCATCCAATATGGAACACAGGTACCATGGGGATACACCAACAGCAGGCTACCAGAGGTGAGAAGAAGGAGAAAGGAACTCACGCTTGTCCCATGATACCGGAGATCCCTAGGACTATCCATAAACGGACACCGAAAAAAAGTAGCACAGCACACACGAACAAGAGCCAGCTGGGCTCGAACAGCAGAAAAACAGTAAGGCACAAAAAACATAGATCCTCAGACAGGCAGAACTGCCTGAAGGACCTTCCTGCCAAAACAGGTTTCAGTAAAAGCCAGTACATGCACACAATAGTGTTTAGCAAAGGTGTGCACAGAGGACACAGTCGCAGCCTTGCACAATTGCTTAGCCGAGGCCTAATTCTTGTATGTCCAGTAGGCCTCAACCCACATAACTACTGCAGAAAGGTGACCTACCAAGTCCATTTGTAAATATATAGATACATCTGACTGCTCTATGATAGACACCTACCTAGGTATGTGCTTCCGTTACACACAGTAATTATATAGATACACCTGACTGCTGTATGATGGACTCCTACCTAGGTAAGTGCTTCTGTTACACACAGTAATTATACAGATACACCTGACTGCTGTGTGATGGACTCCTACCTAGGTAAGTGCTTCTGTTACACACAGTAATTATATAGATACACCTGACTGCTGTATGATGGACTCCTACCTAGGTAAGTGCTTCTGTTACACACAGTAATTATATAGATACACCTGACTGCTGTATGATGGACTCCTACCTAGGTAAGTGCATCTGTTACACACAGTAATTATATAGATACACCTGACTGCTCTATGATAGACACCTACCTAGGTATGTGCTTCTGTTACACACAGTAATTATATAGATACACCTGACTGCTGTATGATGGACTCCTACCTAGGTAAGTGCTTCCGTTACACACAGTAATTATATAGATACGCCTGACTGCTGTATAATGGACTCCTACCTAGGTAAGTACTGCTGTTACACACAGTAATTATATAGATACATCTGACTGCTCTATGATAGACACCTACCTAGGTATGTGCTTCTGTTACACACAGTAATTATATATATACCTGACTGCTGTATGATGGACTCCTACCTAGGTAAGTGCTTCTGTTACACACAGTAATTATATAGATACGCCTGACTGCTGTATGATGGACTCCTACCTAGGTAAGCGCTTCTGTTACACACAGTAATTATATAGATACACCTGACTGCTGTGTGATGGACTCCTACCTAGGTAAGTGCTTCTGTTACACACAGTAATTATATAGATACACCTGACTGCTGTATGATGGACTCCTACCTAGGTAAGTGCTTCCGTTACACACAGTAATTATATAGATACGCCTGACTGCTGTATAATGGACTCCTACCTAGGTAAGCGCTTCTGTTACACACAGTAATTACATAGATACACCTGACTGCTGTGTGATGGACTCCTACCTAGGTAAGTGCTTCTGTTACACACAGTAATTATATAGATACACCTGACTGCTGTATGATGGACTCCTACCTAGGTAAGTGCTTCCGTTACACACAGTAATTATATAGATACGCCTGACTGCTGTATAATGGACTCCTACCTAGGTAAGTACTGCTGTTACACACAGTAATTATATAGATACATCTGACTGCTCTATGATAGACACCTACCTAGGTATGTGCTTCTGTTACATACAGTAATTATATAGATACACCTGACTGCTGTGTGATGGACTCCTACCTAGGTAAGTGCTTCTGTTACACACAGTAATTATATATATACCTGACTGCTGTATGATGGACTCCTACCTAGGTAAGTGCTTCTGTTACACACAGTAATTATATAGATACGCCTGACTGCTGTATGATGGACTCCTACCAAGGTAAGTGCTTGTTACACACAGTAATTATATAGATACACCTGACTGCTGTATGATGGACTCCTACCTAGGTAAGTGGTTCTGTTACACACAGTAATTATATAGATACACCTGACTGCTGTATGATGGACTCCTACCAAGGTAAGAGCTTCTGTTACACACAGTAATTATATAGATACACCTGACTGCTGTATGATGGACTCCTACCTAGGTAAGTGCTTGTTACACACAGTAATTATATAGATACATCTGACTGCTGTGTGATGGACTCCTACCTAGGTAAGTGCTTCTGTTACACACAGTAATTATATAGATACACCTGACTGCTGTGTGACGGACTCCTACCTAGGTAAGTGCTTCTGTTACACTCAGTAATTATATAGATACACCTGACTGCTGTGTGACGGACTCCTACCTAGGTAAGTGCTTCTGTTACACTCAGTAATTATATAGATACACCTGACTGCTGTATGATGGACTCCTACCTAGGTAAGTGCATCTGTTACACACAGTAATTATATAGATACACCTGACTGCTGTATGATGGACTCCTACCTAGGTAAGTACTTCTGTTACACACAGTAATTATATAGATACACATGACTGCTGTATGATGGACTCCTACCTAGGTAAGTACTTCTGTTACACACAGTAATTATATAGATACGCCTGACTGCTGTATGATGGACTCCTACCTAGGTAAGTGCTTCTGTTACACACAGTAATTATATAGATACGCCTGACTGCTGTGTGATGGACTCCTACCTAGGTAAGTGCTTCTCTTACACACAGTAATTATATAGCTATACCTGACTGCTGTGTGATGGACTCCTACCTAGGTAAGTGCTTCTGTTACACACAGTAATTATATAGATACACCTGACTGCTGTGTGATGGACTCCTACCTAGGTAAGTGCTTCTGTTACACACAGTAATTATATAGATACACCTGACTGCTGTATGATGGACTCCTACCTAGGTAAGTGCTTCCGTTACACACAGTAATTATATAGATACGCCTGACTGCTGTATAATGGACTCCTACCTAGGTAAGTACTGCTGTTACACACAGTAATTATATAGATACATCTGACTGCTCTATGATAGACACCTACCTAGGTATGTGCTTCTGTTACACACAGTAATTATATAGATACACCTGACTGCTGTATGATGGACTCCTACCTAGGTAAGTGCTTCCGTTACACACAGTAATTATATAGATACGCCTGACTGCTGTATAATGGACTCCTACCTAGGTAAGTACTGCTGTTACACACAGTAATTATATAGATACATCTGACTGCTCTATGATAGACACCTACCTAGGTATGTGCTTCTGTTACACACAGTAATTATATATATACCTGACTGCTGTATGATGGACTCCTACCTAGGTAAGTGCTTCTGTTACACACAGTAATTATATAGATACGCCTGACTGCTGTATGATGGACTCCTACCTAGGTAAGCGCTTCTGTTACACACAGTAATTATATAGATACACCTGACTGCTGTGTGATGGACTCCTACCTAGGTAAGTGCTTCTGTTACACACAGTAATTATATAGATACACCTGACTGCTGTATGATGGACTCCTACCTAGGTAAGTGCTTCCGTTACACACAGTAATTATATAGATACGCCTGACTGCTGTATAATGGACTCCTACCTAGGTAAGCGCTTCTGTTACACACAGTAATTACATAGATACACCTGACTGCTGTGTGATGGACTCCTACCTAGGTAAGTGCTTCTGTTACACACAGTAATTATATAGATACACCTGACTGCTGTATGATGGACTCCTACCTAGGTAAGTGCTTCCGTTACACACAGTAATTATATAGATACGCCTGACTGCTGTATAATGGACTCCTACCTAGGTAAGTACTGCTGTTACACACAGTAATTATATAGATACATCTGACTGCTCTATGATAGACACCTACCTAGGTATGTGCTTCTGTTACATACAGTAATTATATAGATACACCTGACTGCTGTGTGATGGACTCCTACCTAGGTAAGTGCTTCTGTTACACACAGTAATTATATATATACCTGACTGCTGTATGATGGACTCCTACCTAGGTAAGTGCTTCTGTTACACACAGTAATTATATAGATACGCCTGACTGCTGTATGATAGACTCCTACCTAGGTAAGTGCTTCCGTTACACACAGTAATTATATAGATACGCATGACTGCTGTATGATGGACTCCTACCAAGGTAAGTGCTTGTTACACACAGTAATTATATAGATACACCTGACTGCTGTATGATGGACTCCTACCTAGGTAAGTGGTTCTGTTACACACAGTAATTATATAGATACACCTGACTGCTGTATGATGGACTCCTACCAAGGTAAGAGCTTCTGTTACACACAGTAATTATATAGATACACCTGACTGCTGTATGATGGACTCCTACCTAGGTAAGTGCTTGTTACACACAGTAATTATATAGATACATCTGACTGCTGTGTGATGGACTCCTACCTAGGTAAGTGCTTCTGTTACACACAGTAATTATATAGATACATCTGACTGCTGTGTGATGGACTCCTACCTAGGTAAGTGCTTCTGTTACACACAGTAATTATATAGATACACCTGACTGCTGTGTGACGGACTCCTACCTAGGTAAGTGCTTCTGTTACACTCAGTAATTATATAGATACACCTGACTGCTGTATGATGGACTCCTACCTAGGTAAGTGCTTCTGTTACACACAGTAATTATATAGATACACCTGACTGCTGTGTGATGGACTCCTACCTAGGTAAGTGCTTCTGTTACACACAGTAATTATATAGCTATTCCTGACTGCTGTATGATGGACTCCTACCTAGGTAAGTGCTTCTGTTACACACAGTAATTATATAGATACACCTGACTGCTGTGTGATGGACTCCTACCTAGGTAAGTGCTTCTGTTACACACAGTAATTATATAGCTATTCCTGACTGCTGTATGATGGACTCCTACCTAGGTAAGTGCTTCTGTTACACACAGTAATTATATAGATACACATGACTTGCTGTATGATGGACTCCTACCTAGGTAAGTGCTTCTGTTACACACAGTAATTATATAGATACACCTGACTGCTGTATGATGGACTCCTCCCTAAGTAAGTGCTTCTGTTACACACAGTAATTATATAGATACACCTGACTGCTGTGTGATGGACTCCTACCTAGGTAAGTGCTTCTGTTACACACACAGTAATTATATAGATACACCTGACTTGCTGTATGATGGACTCCTACCTAGGTAAGTGCTTCTGTTACACACAGTAATTATATAGATACACCTGACTGCTGTGTGGTGGACTCCTACCTAGGTAAGTGCTTCTGTTACACACAGTAATTATATAGATACACCTGACTGCTGTATGATGGACTCCTCCCTAAGTAAGTGCTTCTGTTACACACAGTAATTATATAGATACACCTGACTGCTGTATGATGGACTCCTACCTAAGTAAGTGCTTCTGTTACACACACAGTAATTATATAGATACACCTGACTGCTGTGTGATGGACTCCTACCTAGGTAAGTGCTTCTGTTACACACAGTAATTATATAGATACACCTGACTGCTGTATGATGGACTCCTACCTAGGTAAGAACTTCTGTCACACACAGTAATTATATAGATGCACCTGACTGCTGTATGATGGACTCCTACCTAGGTAAGTGCTTCTGTTACACACAGTAATTCTATGTCAGAACGGAAGCTCATATTATGCTAACTCTCTCCACTGCCCCTTTAAGCAGCAAAGGAAAATTTATTTGCAAAAACCAACATGCAAGAAAAAAACACATTTGCATATCATCACTCCTCCCCCAACCAATCACAGTCCATATATCCCCAAACATGTAGTGACGTTAACTGCATCCAATCCTCTTTCCTTTGCTGCTCCCTTGGGAACAGGTCATGTATTTTTTTGTTAGTCTGTTTTAATGTTTTGTACATGGTCTGTTCTTTCTTTCTTTCTTTTCTAAGATATTTCTAGCTTGTGCGTCTAGTGAGGCTATTTCTTACCCCTCTGCCAGTCCTTGGATTGCTGGCAGTCATCCCTGTTTCTCTTTGGGGGTTTCTTCTCGTCCTTCTAGTCCCTTCCTACACCCTGCTTGCTACTCGGTCCACTTTTGTGTAGTGGCTCCCGTTTTGTGTCTTGCCGCCCGGCTCCGTTCGGAGCTTCTTCTGGTGGCCTTCTCTGAGCGGATCGCGCCTTAGCGCATGCGCGATCCGACTCTGTTTAATACCGCCCCCTCCCTCCCTGACGGTCGGCTGCTTTGAGCGTTGTGCACCCGCGAGGTGTCGGCCATTTCGTGGAGATCACCTCGCGGGTCTGCTGTGCTCTGGCTGTGCGTTGGGTTGTGAGGTACTCTGCAGGGCGGTTTTTTCTTTCCAAACACAGTTTAAACACTGAAATCTGTTTCACAGACTATCCCTTATTGTCTCTGTGGCCAGTCCGTTTAAATTTCCCTTTGCCAATATCACACTGTTCAGTGTTACTGTTTCTTATAGTTAACACTGAGCTCTTTTCAGTTTTGATATACAGGGCTGCTGTGGCTTAGTGTCTAGGGCACTGGACTTTCCCACAACACTCCTGGGTTTGATTCCAGCTACAACATATAAAGTCTGTAGGGACAAAATTTGTTCACATACTTATTTTATTGTGATATTTTTACTGTATTTTCTTGTCACCTATTATGTCTTCCTCCAGTGATGAAGGGGTTAATCACCCCTTGACTCCTTGTTCTGATAATATTGGTGCTATGTCTGGCGGGGCGGAGGGGGTTTCCATCCCTGTGCAGCAGCCTGGGCGCTTGGGACTGGATCCTTCCTCCGCTCTTGGCAGTCAAGCTGCTCAATTCCAAACTTTTATGGAGCAATCCATGCAAAACATGTGGACGAAAATGTCTGCTTCCTTGCTAGATTCTATGGCTTCTGCTATGACTAAAAAGACCCCGGCAGTGGGAAGTACTGCACATGATGCTCCCATCATGTTGACTCAGGCCGTCTCTCAGACGGCGGTTGGCTCTAAATCTGGAGGTAAGCATAGTATGAAGCGTAGGCACTTGGGCTCTGACCCTGATTTCTGCCACTCTAATAAGAGACACAGTGCTGAAAATACAGTTTGTACTACTGTAAGGCAACCGCAAGATAAAGGCGGTGTTGACCAGTGTGGCTCTGTCCCACTATCTAGACCCTCACCTCAGGAGGAAGTTAAACTGAGGACTAAGAAGGCTCGCAGGGCCAAACCTGACTCCTATTGTTCCACTTCCGAATCTTCGGATGAGGACTGGGGGCTTCCACCTCCTCAGGAGTTTTCTTCTGATGGGGAGGTGGAACCTCAGCCTCTGGCTGTGGCTTCTGGGTCGTCCGGGGATACCTCCCATCCCCTGTTGGATGGGCTGGGGTGTCCTTTGTTCGACCCAGAGGCCATTCGCCATCCTCGTTCGGCCGAGTGGTCTCCTATGGATCCGGTCTCAAAATATGTGGAACAATGGGTGCGTAAACCCCTTAGCAAGGATACGCGAAACAAATTGAGAGCGGAGTGTCCCCGTCCTTCTGTAGCCAATAAGGCATGTGACACACCTGAGTTGGACCCAAAAATGGTCAAATTTATTAGTAAGTCGGGCAAGGACCCGAGGAAAGGTATTGACCGGTCGCTTCGGTCCTGTCAGGACAAGCTTCTTGATGTTTTGGGCCCATTAACGAAGATGTTTGAGCTTACTGAACGCGCCCTGGTGTCTGCATCCCCGGTGGACGTTCAAGTTCTCCGGGGATGGATTCAGCGGGCAATTTGTATTGTGGGGAATGCTAATTCGGCACTTTCAGCTGAAAGACGCAGGGCCATTCTCATAAAAATTGACCCAAAATTATCTGAGATGGCGGTTTCTGAACCAGGTCCATCGGCACAAGGCCAATTATTTGGGGACAGTTTCATTAAGGATCTGGGGAAATTTGTTACGGCTTTCACAGCCTTAGATAAAGCACAATCCTCTCTTAAGAGGGTGTTTCAGCCCCGTGTTTTCTCCAGGGCCGGGCGTGGCAGAGGTCGCTCTCCCGGCCGTACCGCACAGTCACAGCGTAGATACCAGACCTCAAATGTCCCTATGTTTAGGGGACAATCTCCCCAAGATCAGACTTATGGGGGCCAATTTTTTCCTCAGAGAAGCAGACCCTGGAGACCCAGGACGAACAGAGGACAATTTAAGTCAAGATCATATTCTGGTAAGTCTCTTTCAAACTGTTCAGTTTCCGGTGGGAAAGGTGGGGGGCAGACTCTCCCATTTTTCCCATCAGTGGGCTTCCATAACTTCAGATTCATGGATCCTTCAGACAGTGTTGGGCTATCAGATCGAGTTCTATTCCACTCCGATTCAGCTGGCAGCTCCGCATCCTTTCCTTTTTTCCCAACCAGACAATCGGTTGGTGGACAACGAGATTGCGGAATTGCGAAGCAAACGAGCTATTGCTTTAGCCCCCAGCAATTCGGTGGGGTTTCTCAGCAATATCTTTCTGGTAAGAAAGAAAGATTCCGGTCTCAGGCCGGTTATAAACCTTCGGTCCCTAAACGAGTTCGTTTTGTATCGGCACTTCAAGATGGAGGGCATTCATTGCCTTCGAGATCTTCTTTTGCCAACAGATTGGCTGGTAAAGATCGACTTGAAGGATGCTTACCTGACGGTACCCATGGCCCCGTCATCTCAGGAGTACCTTCAGTTTCTGTGGCGGGGCCGGAGATGGCAGTTCACCTGCCTGCCTTTTGGCCTCTCTTCGGCGCCATGGTGCTTCACAAAGCTGCTGAAGCCTGTTGTTCATTTCTTACGTTGCCGAGGGGTTCGAATTATAATTTATCTGGACGACATGCTGATCATGTCGCAGGATCAGGAGGTTCTTCTTTCCCACGTCGAGTTGACCCTTCGTCTTCTGATGTCACTAGGGTTTCTCATCAATTGGGAGAAATCAGTGTTGGTCCCGTCTCATCGTCTGGAATTCCTGGGGTTTCTGATAGATTCCGTTCAGGGAACTTTGAGTCTCCCAGGACCGAAGGTGCGGTCCATCCGCAAGGAGCTTCGGTCGGTCCTGAGGAAGGGACGGTTTTCATTGAGAGTTTTAGCTCGGATAGTGGGCCTTCTCTCGGCCTCCATCCAAGCCATATTTCCGGGTCCCCTGCATTATCGGGCTTTACAGAGACTGAAGGCCAGGCATTTACGACTCGGCCTAAGCTACGCAGACTTTGTAGATCTTTCTTCCGACGCTCGGGAAGAATTGGTCTGGTGGCTCAAACATTTAGACGCCTGGAATGGCAGGGCCATTTTCGGTTCCTCGCCCGACGTGGTTATAGAGTCCGACGCCAGTCTCGTAGGTTGGGGCGCCAGACGGGGCTCTCTTTCAACCGGAGGGAAGTGGTCTCCCAGCGAGGCAGAACTACACATAAATTGTCTGGAACTTTTGGCGGGGTCTTTCGCCCTCAAAAGTTTGGCGAAGGATCAGGTGAACTGTTGTGTTCTATTAAGGATGGACAACGTGTCCGCTGTGAGGTATATCAATCGCCTCGGCGGAACGAAATCCAAACGGTTGGCGGAATTGGCTCGGGATTTCTGGCATTTCTGCCTGGATCGCAATATTACAGTTCAGGCAGAATACCTTCCTGGTTTGTCCAACGCGGTGGCCGATTGGAATTCCAGATTCCTGGTCGATCGCAGCGACTGGTTGCTACATCGGACTGTTTTCGCGGTCATTTCGGGACTTTGGGGTCCATTTCAGATAGACCTTTTTGCGTCCCGTCTGAATTGCCAGATTCCGAGGTTTTTCAGTTGGAGGCCGGATCCGGAAGCTATGGCGTTAGACGCTTTTCTGCAACCTTGGGGTCAGGATACGGTTTATGCGTTCCCTCCTTTCGCCATGATTGCTCGTACTATTCTCACCATCATAAGACAGGAAGCGAGAGTAGCGTTAGTAACTCCTCTTTGGCCTACTCAACCTTGGTTCCCTCAGTTGTTGGAACTGTCCTGCGACGTTCCGCAATTACTACCTCTGTTTCCATCCCTTCTGGTGGATCCAGACGGGTCTCCTCATGACTTGATAATCGCGGGCTCTCTTCAGTTAGTTGTGTGGCTCCTGTCGGGGGTTCCTTCAGTGCCTCCTCTTTTTCGGCATCGGCTCGGTTCCTTTTGGAGGAATCATGGGCTCCGGGTACCAGATCCATGTATCAGTCCGCCTGGTCCGCTTGGGACCGTTGGTGCTTGGAACGGGGTTTGGATCCCGTATCGGCATCTCCCGTGGAAGTTGTAAACTTTTTGTCCTTTCTGTTTGACCAGGGGAAAGCTTACCGTACAATTAATACGTATCGGTCGGCTATTTCTGCGGGTCATTGTTATTTTGAGGGTGCTCCGGTTGGTCAGTGCGCTCTGGTATGTCGTCTTCTCCGGGGAATCAGATTTTCCAGACCTCCGCAATCACGTTATCATTCTTTGTGGGATGTTAATGCAGTGCTTGAGTTCCTGGAGGCCTGGCCTCAGAATGATGTTTTAACGTTAAAACAAATTTCTGCTAAATTGACTATGTTATTATGTCTTATTTCCTTTAAGAGGGTGTCCGATGTTCATGCCTTAGACCTTCATTCTAGATCTTTTACTCCGGAGGGTGTGCGATTTGCCATTCGCAGGCGTACTAAAACTAGTATGCGGGCGGTGGTTTATCCAGCTTTTCCTGAGAGACCACAATTGTGCGTAGTTCAGTGTCTTAAGGCATATGAGCGTCGGACGGCTCTTCTGAGGAAATCTGGGTGGACTCAATTGCTGATTTCATTTCGCAAACCGCATCTTCCGGTGTCTTCGGCCACGTTGGCAAGATGGGTGCGCTGGATCATGCAATTGTCTGGCATTGACATATCTCTGTTCGGTGCACATTCTTCCAGAGGTGCTATGGCGTCTATGGCCCTGCAAGTTGGGGGTCGTTTGGAGGATGTTCTCCGAGCAGCGGATTGGTCTAGGGAGTCCACCTTTAGGGATTTTTATTTTAAACCGGTGATACATGTGGCTAGTCAGGTTGTGTCTCAGCTTTGAACTAGCATAATATGAGCTTCCGTTCTGACATAGAATTCGTGGATTTTCCTAACATCTGTGATGGAAAGTCAGAATTCTATTAAAGACACGGAAGCGAATATTATCCCTCCCATTTACCCTCCCCTTTCATTATTCTCTTGTTTTCTTCAGGTTGATGTATCCTGAGCGGCAGTGCTGTGTGGATGTGTTCTTTATGAGAATCTTGTTGCCTGTCGGAGTTCCAGTTCCAGTTCGGTTGTTTGGAGTTCGGTTTTACAGGATTGAGCAGTTTGGAGTTTTTCCTGTGCCAGTGTGGAGATGACCTGTTCTTCGGTCGCTTTGGTGGCGGAAAGAGGATTGGATGCAGTTAACGTCACTACATGTTTGGGGATATATGGACTGTGATTGGTTGGGGGAGGAGTGATGATATGCAAATGTGTTTTTTTCTTGCATGTTGGTTTTTGCAAATAAATTTTCCTTTGCTGCTTAAAGGGGCAGTGGAGAGAGTTAGCATAATATTCGCTTCCGTGTCTTTAATAGAATTCTGACTTTCCATCACAGATGTTAGGAAAATCCACGAATTATATAGATACACCTGACTGCTGTATGATGGACTCCTACCTAAGTAAGTGCTTCTGTTACACACACAGTAATTATATAGATACACCTGACTTGCTGTATGATGGACTCCTACCTAGGTAAGTGCTTCTGTTACACACAGTAATTATATAGATACACCTGACTGCTGTGTGGTGGACTCCTACCTAGGTAAGTGCTTCTGTTACACACAGTAATTATATAGATACACCTGACTGCTGTATGATGGACTCCTACCTAGGTAAGTACTTCTGTTACACACAGTAATTATATAGATACACCTGACTGCTGTATGATGGACTCCTACCTAGGTAAGTGCTTCTGTTACACACAGTAATTATATAGATGCACCTGACTGCTGTATGATGGACTCCTACCTAGGTAAGTACTTCTGTTACACACAGTAATTATATAGATACGCCTGACTGCTGTATGATGGACTCCTACCTAGGTAAGTGCTTCTGTTACACACAGTAATTATATAGATGCACCTGACTGCTGTATGATGGACTCCTACCTAGGTAAGTCCTTCTGTTACACACAGTAATTATATAGATACACCTGACTGCTGTATGATGGATTCCTACCTAGGTAAGTCCTTCTGTTACACACAGTAATTATATAGATACACCGGACTGCTGTATGGTTGACTCCTGCCTAGTTAAGTCCTTCTAGTACAGAAAATCTATAGATACACTGATTCACCCTTGGGCAAGACTACCATGTGTGCATAAAAGTTCCAGGGGCTCGGTAACCATGGAAGAATTGGTCAGACGCATTTTCGTATATGTCATGGCCTTACTTCTGGTGGCCGGAATTGGAGAAGCCGGCCGCCTCCGCATCCTCTCGTCCTGGTTCACTCCATGCTCCTGGATGCGGGACGCTTCCGCATTCCTCCAGACTCTCACGAGCGGGTGCGCGTCATCTGGCCAGTCCTCCTGTGATGTTACACACTGCTTTGCGTTGCTCTAGGGAGCTCGCTTAATGCCCCGCTCCCATTCTAGGGTTTATCTGCTGCCTGGACACCCTGCTCAGTCGCCCTTAGGTGGCATTCCAGTGCAGTACGTCCTTGGTTGCCCTGTGTATGACCTTTGCCCGGCTGCTGATTTTCTGTGTATCCTGACCTTGGCTTGATTTGACTACTCGCTCTGGTGTTGACTCTGGGCATTGGCTGACTACCCGCTTTATCTCTGACCTTAGGCTTGGTCTGACTACCCACTCTGGTACTGACTCTGGGCTCTGGCTGACTACCGCTCTGGTTCTGACCTTAGGCCTGGTTTGACAACCCACTCTGGTACTGACTCTAGGCTCTGGCTGACTACTCGCTCTGTCTCTGACCTTAGGCTTGGTCTGACTACCCACTCTGGTATTGACCTTAGGATGGGTCTGACTACCCTCTCTGGTACTGAGCAGCTGGGTCTGACTTCCTTGCAGGTACTGTCCCTGGGCAGTTTCCTCTTTATCTATGGTATGTACCCTACACTGATTCAGGTTCCTACCCATCTCAGTGGGTCTCTCTTCTGTGTGCATCTCCTTATTTTCCTGTTGTATCATTTAATAAAGGTGGTGTTCATTTTAACTGTACCTGTTTCATGTTGTCTTTATTGCTACAGTGACAGTATATTAGTGATATTTTCGCTGGTACTAGGTGGAAAACATGGAACATCTTGAAGGATTTCTCATTTAGATTAAGGTTTAGGTTATTATTGTGTACTAGCAATGTGGGACGGCGTTGGCCGTCATGTTATGAACGTTGGGCACACGTGTGTGAAATGCAGACACACTGATAAACACAGACATATGCAACATACAGGCAGACACATCCCATACATCCCAAGTGTCCCTCTTTAGGAGGGACAGTCCCTCTTTGAGGGCCAAATCCCTCTGTCCCTCTTTCCCACCCTGTTGTCCCTCTTTTTAGGAGGTCAGACTGTGTGCAGGGCCGGTTCCACCTATAGACGACGTAGGCGCCGGCCTAGGGCGCACACGTACTGGGGGCACAGGCATGCAGCGGAGAAGAGCTGCGCCCGCACACACACCACGCCGGGAACCACAACACAGTCAGGTCTGTGTCGCTACAGCGCTCCCTCATCTGGTCGGATCTTTAGTAATGCAGAGCGCGCTGGGAGTCATGATCTCCCGCCGCGCTCTGCATTACTGAAGAGAAGACTGCGCGGGAGATACAGGTATGTGATGGGGGGCAAGTTGGAGCTGAGGGGGCATAGTGGAGCTGAGGGGGCAAGTTGAAGCGGATGTGGGGGCAAAGTGGAGATGATGGGGGCAAGTTGGAGCTGTTAGGGGAAAGCTGGAGCTGAGGGGGCATAGTGGAGCTGGTGGGGGCAAGTTGGAGCTGATGGGGGCAAAGTGGAGCGGATGAGGGTCAAAGTGGAGCTGAGGGGGGGCAAGTTGGAGCTGAGGGGGGGGCAAAGTGGAGCGGATGGGGGGCAAGTTGGAGCGGATGGGGGGCAAAGTGGAGCAGATGGGGGGCAAGTTGGAGCGGATGGAGGCATAGTGGAGCTGGTGGGGGCAAGTTGGAGCTGGTGGGGGCAAGTTGGAGCGGATGGGTTGCAAAGTGGAGCTGATGGGGGTAAGTTGGAGAGGATGGGGGTCAAAGTGGAGCTGATGGGGCCAAAGTGGAGCTGAGGGGCCAAAGTGGAGCTGGTGGGGGCACGTTAGAGCAGATGGGGGGCAAAGTGGAGCTGATGGGGGCAAGTTGGAGTGGATGGGGGGCAAAGTGGAGCTGATGGTGGCAAGTTGGAGCTGATGGTGGCAAAGTGGAGCTGGTGGGCCATAGTGAAGCTGATAAGGGGCAAGTTGGAGCTGGTAGGGGGCATCTCTTACAGGCATCTCCAGACCAGGGGCAGACTGGCCCAGGGGGCAGAGAGAGGGCAATCATGAAAAGAGGTGGGGTATAAGTAGGCAGGGTATAAAGGGGTGGGACATAAGGGGCGGAGCGAAATGGGCGGCAAAATTAGGTTTTGCCTAGGGTGGCAAAAATCCTTGCACCAGCCCTGACTGTGTGGTGTGTTTTACTTTGCTCTCCAGCAATAAAGCAATAAACTTCAGTATATGTGTTTATACATTAGTCTGTGTAAATAAAATACTTTGGTCTTGCAGTAAATCATTTATTCAGTTGCATAAATAGGCAGTAATAGGTCATGAAATAACCTAAAAATTCTTACTAATGCCCTGCCCACCAGCCACGCCCCCAACAATATCACCTAAAAGTAAAGTGTCCCTCTTTGGCCATGTGAAATGTTGGGAGGTATGCACATACACACAGTGAGCGGCAGAAACATGCAAAAGACACGCACACACACAGACTCACTGGAGATGCACACATATGTAACAGATGTACACACACAGACACACTGGAGATGCACACATGGACACATATATGTAACAGAGATGGACACAAACACACATGCAACATATATGAGCAGAAACACATGCGCTCATGAGTTGTGCACCCCTCTGGCAGTCAAAGGGTTAAGCTATAGAGAGGCATGTGAGAGTTAAATAGCAGTGGGAAGTGTGTTCATACCTGGGAACTTTGACTTGTGTAGTCCCTAGAGGGGACTGATGTGGTGTAGTGATGAGCGAGCGTGCTCGGCCGATGCTCGGATCGGCTCGAGCATCGCTCTGCTCGGCACATGGCGGTACTCGTCGAGTACCGCCATGTGCTCGCCCGACATGTTCGGGTAGCGGGGATCTGTGCCGGAAGAGGCACAGATCCGAAGAAGCTCCGCTGGACCACCAGGGACTGGAGGTACGGGGGCATTGCGGAGATGAAGGGGGCATTGCGGAGATGAAGGGGGACATTGTGGAAGAGGGGCATAGACTCTATGCCCCTCTTCCACAATGTCCCCCTTCATCTCCGCTATGCCCGTCTTCCACAATGTGCCCCTTCATCTCCGCTATGCCCCTCTTCCACAACGTGCCCCTTCATCTCCGCTATGCCCCTCTTCCACAATGTCCCCCTTCATCTCCTCTATGGCATAGAGGAGATGAAGGGGGACATTGTGGAAGAGGGGCATAGCGGAGATGAAGGGGCACATTGTGGAAGAGGGGCATAGCGGAGATGAAGGGGCACATTGTGGAAGAGGGGCATAGCGGAGCTGAAGGGGGACATTGCAGAGCTGAAGGGGGCATTCTGAGATGAAGGGGGCATAGCGGAGATGAAGGGGGCATTGACCAGGCACCCTCCCCTCATCAGAGCAGGGGGTGCCTGGTGTTGCCCCATTCATTCCAATGGGGCTCGGGTGCTCGGCCGAGCACTCGAGCCTCAGGGGGTGCTCGGTCAGAGCACCCGAGCATCGTGGTGCTCGCTCAACACTAATGTGGTGCTGATGTGGAGAGAGCAATGGGGCAATCTGGGTTAAAAGGGGGCGGGGCTTAATCGCGAGTGGGGGCGGGGCTTAACATAAATGTGGAAAAGTGTTAGTAATAGGCGGGGGAAGGAGGAGAAGTGGGAGGTAAATGCAAGTTTACAATGTGAGGGGTTTGAACACACTCCCTGAGGGCTAAAACTTGATACACAACCCTGTGGCAGTCAGTGGGTTAAGTGTGAATCTGATGGCTGTCTGTCCTGTGTCTTGCATGCCAAATGATGACAGTGAAGAAATAATTGAGCAATGAGGGCCTACCTTAACCCTTTGAGTGCCATTTTGTTCTTCTGGTGCTGCACTACAGGTCCTGCTGAGGCCACTGGGAGTCAGGGTGAGTGACTGTGTGTGTGTGTGTCAGCCATATTTATTTCTGGCTTTGTGTGTGTATGTGGTGCTGTGTGTGTGAGTGGGGGCATGTGTGTTTGGTGCTGTGTGAGTGGGGCATGTGTGTGTGTGGTGCTGTGTGAGTGGGGCATGTGTGTGTGTGGTGGTCTGTGTGTGTGAGTGGGGGCATGTGTGTCTGGTGCTGTGTGAGTGGGGCATGTGTGTGAGTTTGGTGCTGCATGAGTGAGGCATGTGTGTTTGTCTGTGGTGTAGGAGCAAGTGGCGGCCATATTGTTTTTTTCTGACTTTGATAGTGGTGGGCGGGCTGCATAGTGGGGGCGTGCCAACTCCCTGCATGATTGAATCACCCAATAGGAATAGTAACTCCTGCTTTATGCCTCCCCTGGGTGTGTTTTGGCAGGCACAAAGTCTTCTTTTATATATATAGATATGTCTGATTATCTTAATCCATTCTTCCTCTGACCAGGACTGCTCAAGGGCTGATTACCAAAATTTAGCTTTGTAGTATCAAACAGTAAAATGTTATAAATTTGGGAGGTTGATTTCTGACAGAAGTTCCATGAACTGAAGAAGGACTCAAACTTGGCGAGTTGAAATTTCACATAGTTTCCTAGAAACCAGCGAACACTCACTTGGACTGCATTGTAAACCTCTAAGCCTGTCCCTTAGAATCATGTGTAGGGCAGGCTAGAGCCAGAGAGAGATTACCCCCTTTAGAATAATCTGCACTGTGGGCTTGAGTTATACAGTGAGACCCTCCCATGATTCTAAGGTACCCATCTACACTCAGTTATAGACTGCAGCAATGTTTAACTGCCACCAACATAGTTAAATCATTAATTCTCAGCTTTAGTCCTTGAAGCAGATAAACAACTTTTGTTTGAAGGATATCCCTGCTTGATCACAGGTGAATACTCAGTGGATCAGTCACTGTGATTGATATACATGTACTTATGTTGGAATATCCTTAAAGGGATAGTATTGCTTGAAAATAATTTTATTTTATATTATTACAGTGGCTCAGTGGTTAGCACTGTTGCCTTGCAGCGCTGGGGTCCTGGGTTCAAATCCCACCAAGGACAACATCTGCAATGAGTTTGTATGTTCTCACCGTGTTTGCGTGGGTTTACTCCCACACTCCAAAAAACATACTGACAGGTGAATTTAGATTGTGAGCCCCAATGGGGACAGGGACCAATATGAGTGTAAAGCGCTGCGTAATCTGTGTGCGCTATATAAATAAAGGATTATTATTATTTGTAGCCCTTAAAAAACATTACAATGATGCAAGTCTTATCTCCCAAACCTTTATGGTTTGAGAGATATTAGCAAGTAAAGTTAATAATTCTAAAAGTAAAGTTCCCTATTCCTGGCTGTTTTAGACAAGTCTGCCATCTAGTGGACAGATTTGGATCCGTCCACAGATCAGCCTGCAGCTCTTTAGCAGTGCCCAGATCACGATCTTTGAAAAGAACTACTTCATTGGAACTGTCTACAAAGTGTGCCTGGCTTGCAAGCACACATTTCAATGAAGAAATTCCTTTTAAAGATCGTGATCGCGGCACTGCTGAAGAGCTGCCCGCCGATCTGTGGACCAGGTTCCAACTCTGTCCACTAGATGGCAGACTTGGCTAAAGCAGCCAGGAAAAGGAAAATTTACTTTTATTATTATTAACTTTATTTGCTAATATCTCCCAAACCATAAAGGTTTGGGAGATAAGACATATCATTTTTAATGTTTTTTTAAGGGCTACAATATAAAATAAAATTATTTTCAAGCAATACTATCCCTTTAAGACTTTTTGGTGAGCCTCATGGACTGTAGTTGTGGACCTGTGGGGCACATGTTTGATTGCTCCGGTGCAGACACATGGAGTTTGCTGTAAATCCAGTGGTTTCAAATACAAGTAACGAGTGAGTTTAGAACATACTGGCACATAGACTCCACCTTCATAGGACTTTAATGCCAGAAAGTCCCTTAATCATGCACCATAAGTTGTGCATGGAAACCTCAGAGGCTTTGTTGATAATGATGTCTATGATATGTTAGTACAAAGCATAGAATTCAACATTGAATATGGGAATGCCCCAAAACACCCACAGACTGCACCATGTCCAACCGCTCACAGGCGGAGTTAAAGGGATAGTAATGTTTCATAATAAAAGCAGCTCTAATGAATCATCATAGTATTTGGACTTTGGAGAGTGTTATTTCAATTCTGTCAGAGTTGTAGTTCAAGAGTAATTCAATGATAAAGTATCCCCCTCCCTCCCCTTTTACTGATGTAACACTGCTCAGCCAGATCAGGAGGGAGGTGCCCAGGTAGACTGCAGAGAGGGACAATCTTCAATTAAGATAAGGGAAAAAACTGAAAAACTTGTCAAGGGGGGCAGGGCTTTCATTGTTCTCATAGGAAGAAGATTGTCCCCTGCTGTTATCTGTCTGGTCTATGGACTGGATTCCACATCTGAGAAGAGATGGCTTACACTAGGTAAAAGGGGCGGGAGGGGGAAACTTTGCTTGTGAATATCTCTCAAACCATAAAGGTATGAGAGATAAGACTTATATCAATCTTCATGTTTTTTTAATGCCTATAAAATAAAATAAAGTTAAAACGAAGTATTACTATCCCTTTAAGGTGTGTGTGTGGGGGGGGGGTTGGTGTGCAAAGCTCAGTAAATTGACATTAGGCAAACACAGGCGGTAAACATCACTTTCAGGATTTAATTTAGCACATGTCTTATGCATGGGGTATTGGTTCAAGAAAAACACAGACCACCAAATATGGGTTTACTCAGGCCACAGCTTTATTCAGTAATACATGTTAAAGGGATAGTAATACTTAAAATGTAAAAAAAATATGTTGTAGGGTTTATCCCCCTGAGTAAAACAAGAGCACTCCCACTGCTGAGAGGTGTTTTATTCAAAAGTTCTTACAGTTCAAACTTGAATTTTTAGGTGCAGTATCAAAATGGCCTGAAATTGTACAGTGGCGCTGTTGCTACACCATCCTATGGACAGCTCAGGTCCGTAGACCATAAATCTCTATAAGATGGTGTAACAACAGCGCCACTGTACAATTTCAGGCCACTGTGATATTGCACGTAAAAAATTCAACTTTGAAAAATAATCACTTTTGAATAAAACACCTTTCAGCAGTAGGAGTACTCTTGTTTTGCTCAGGGGGATAAACCCTACAACATATTTTTTTTTTTACATTTTAAGTATTACTATCCCTTTAACCATTTTGTAACATAACGTTCCCTTAAACTTTAAGCCCTTGCTAATAACCAATTTTAATAGGCCAACACCTGCCTATCCTCCCTTTTGAGCCTTAGACTCAAACCCCAAACTTGTCTCACCTTACCGCGCACCATTAGCTGGTCAGTGCAGCTCAATGAGGCCGGTGTCTAAACCCGTGACACAGTCCGGGTGTCATTACCCCTAGCCCGCTGGCCTACCATCTTCATGTAACATATCCAATTTTATGACCTTCTAATCATTGGCAAGGGCCCAAAGCACCCACAAAGCTGTGACATACAAAAACAATACCCACCCCGAGAAAACCTGGAATGAACAAACCACACCCCCAACGAATGCATCCCCTGTAAAACAAAAAACATGGGGAGGGTGGGAGGGACGCTGTGGAGTTATTCTATACTCTTTAGCAATCTTCTGCTAAAGAGGAAACGCTTCGTTTTATAATTTTATCCCTAAGACCACCCACTACTACCTCACTTCCTGTCCCATCCACCACCTATTTTCTTGCCACCCCCAGCTCCGACATGCCTCCCCTTCTAATTCTCGGGGAGATCTGAATCTGAGCTCTACGTTAACCACACTGAGTTACCCCTTGGAGTGCCAGACACGTATCCAACACACAGTGAAGCTCTCAAAGGGTTAATTCAAATAAAATTATTCTAAAGGGACAATTCCCCTCTAACTCTTTGAGTGCCAGAAAGTTGTTCAAAGCATTGAGCTGCAATGCGTTGGCTATGTATCTCTGGCACTCAAAGGGTTAAACTTCAGTAGGCCACCACCCCAGTTCACAGTCCAAATGGTAAGGATCATCTTTCATGAGAACATGGGACATTAGCACATGGTTGGTCTGCCTTTTTTCACATGAGGAGATCCTGAAAGACTGTGCTATTTGTGTTTGGGAATCACTGATCTAAACTAATCTTTTGAGCTCATTAACTCCTCAAACAGATATGCAACTGGCGCCATCTAAAAACATGCAGCATGCTATTTTGAATTTAGTTAAAGGGGCTCTATCACCCATATATAAGGTACTCTTAAAGCATATTCAATGTAATCGCTATATAAACTAATATTTAAAGGGATAGTAATACTTAACACGTAAAAAAAAATATGTTGTAGGGTTTATCCCCCTGAGTAAAACAAGAGTACTCCCACTGCTGAAAGGTGTTTCATTCAAAAGTTATTAATTTTCAAAGTTGAATTTTTTAGGTGCAATATCACAGCGGCCTGAAATTGTACAGTGGCGCTGTTGCTACACCATCCTATGGAGATTTATGGTCCTGGGACCAGAGCTGTCCATAAGATCGTGTAGCAACAGCGCCACTGTACAATGTCAGGTCACTGTGATATTGCACCTAAAAAAATTCAACTTTGAAAATTAATAACTTTTGAATGAAACACCTCTCAGCAGTGGGAGTACTCTTGTTTTACTCAGGGGGATAAGCCCTACAACATATTTTTTTACATTTTAAGTACTACTATCCCTTTAAATATTAGTTTATATAGCGATTACATTGAATATTGCAGTAATTATTATTTTAAAATGTTATTTGTTTGTGCAAAATAGAAGGAATAAAGACCCTACTTCTGGATAGACCGCGGGTACAGCTCTATACCTGCAGTCCGTTACTCTGCCTCTGCTCCCCTCCCTCTATCCAGCCTCCACCAATGACGGAGGCTTCTGTCTGTAAGCTGGAGCGATCTCAATGGCTAGATATCGATCTCTGCCAACGAGATCGCTCCAGCTTACAGATAAAAGCCTCCGTCATTGGTAGAGGCTGGATAGAGGGAGGGGAGCGGAGGCAAGGTGACCAATAGAGCTGCACCCGCAGTCTGTCCAGAAGTAGGGTCCTTATTCCTTCTATTTTGCACAAATAATGTTTTAAAATAAAAATTACTGCAATATTCAATGTAATCGCTATATAAACTAACATTTAAGAGCAACTTATATAGGAGTGACAGAGCCCCTTTAAGACAAGTGATCATTTCTTTAACCCTTTCAGTGCCAGAGGGGAACGGAACGCATTGCTTTGCAATGCGTTCCGTACCCCTCTGGCACTAAAAGGGGTTAATCCTTTGTAAGCCTAAGTTTACAACGCTTTGCAAACAAATCCACTAGAGACCTTCCTAGCTTTCACTGGGTTAAATGTAATTCTGTGTTTGTAGCGATAGATCAGATTTAAGCCTCTCTACTGCACTCTGCTAAATTCTATTATATTATCACTATGGTTCTTGTAATTCAATTACAGATATCATTGGATAGTAATTCTTAAGAGTCTCTCATTCATGACAACTTGTAATTAAGTTCTTTGCAATTTAATTTCTTTGTCTAAATAACAGCGCAAGCGATCAACTGAATGGCCCATTCTCCTCTCTGAGCATGTAGAGCCATGCTGTGGTCTTCAGATGTTTATCCACACGATAATTATATTGTTGACCTAAGAAATTTAGATGGTATCACTGACAAAGCTAAACAACTGTTTAGTCATAAAGCTCGTTATAGGAGAACTAAACATGAGGAATAAATGGATTTTAATTTGTTTACCAAAAAGGACTGATTCTTACCTAGGTAGGAGTCCATCACACAGCAGTCAGGCGTATATCTATACAATTACTGTGTGTAACAGAAGCACTTACCTAGGTAGGAGTCCATCATACAGCAGTCATGTGTATCTATATAATTACTGTGTGTAACAGAAGCACTTACCTAGGTAGGAGTCCATCATACAGCAGTCATGTGTATCTATACAATTACTGTGTGTAACAGAAGCACTTACCTAGGTAGGAGTCCATCATACAGCAGTCAGGCGTATCTATACAATTACTGTGTGTAACAGAAGGACTTACCTAGGTAGGAGTCCATCATACAGCAGTCAGATGTATCTATATCATTACTGTGTGTAACAGAATCACTTACCTAGGTAGGAGTCCATCATACAGCAGTCAGGCGTATCAATATAATTACTGTGTGTAACAGAAGCACTTAACCTAGGTAGGAGTCCATCATACAGCAGTCAGGTGTATCTATATAATTACTGAGTGTAACAGAAGCACTTAACCTAGGTAGGAGTCCATCATACAGCTGTCAGGTGTATCTATATAATTACTGTGTGTAACAGAAGCACTTACCTAGGTAGGAGTCCATCATACAGCAGTCAGGTGTATCTATACAATTACTGTGTGTAACAGAAGGACTTACCTAGGTAGGAGTCCATCACACAGCAGTCAGGTATCTATATAATTACTGTGTGTAACACAAGCACTTACCTAGGTAGGAGTCCATCATACAGCAGTCAGGCGTATCTATATAATTAGTGGATTTTCCTAACAAGGGTGAAGGAAAGTCAGAATTTTATAAATGACACAGAGGCGAATATTATGCATTAAACTCTCTTCACTGCCTCCTAGCAGCAAAGACAAACTTTATTTAATATAACAAATAAAGAGAAAACTTGCTAGGTTCCGTAACTATATCCCACCAATAGTAGTGAGACCCCTGTAATAAATTGAACTGCCAACACTTCCTCTTCCTCTTTCTTGCGTGTCGATCTCTTCCAATAAGGGTCTTCATTATCACTGCAACATCAAACTTATTGAATTGGATAGTCCATAGAATAAAACATGACGGATCCACAACATTTCAACTGGTATCCTGTTAAAGGGATAGTAATACTTAAAATGTAAAAAATATATGTTGTAGGGTTTATCCCCCTGAGTAAAACAAGGGTACTCCCACTGCTGAGAGGTGTTTTATTCAAAAGTTATTAATTTTCAAAGTTTAATTTTTTAGGTGCAATATCACAGTGGCCTGAAATTGTACAGTGGTGCTGTTGCTACACGATCCTATGGACAACTCTGGTCAGTTGACCATAAATCTCCATAGGATGGTGGTGTAGCAACAGCGCCACTGTACAATTTCAGGCCACTGTGATATTGCACCTAAAAAATTCAACTTTGAAAATTAATAACTTTTGAATGAAATACCTCTCAGCAGTGGGAGTACTCTTGTTTTACTCAGGGGGATAAACCCTACAACATATATTTTTTTACATTTTAAGTATTACTATCCCTTTAAGGAGTCGAATCTCGTCATAAAACAGCAGACTTCCAACCTCTGCAGGTGCTGCCAACTTTCAACCTGTAGGAGACACAGAAAAAATATATATATGAATGGGTGGGAATTATATAGGGAGGGATAATATCCGCCTCCGTGTCATTTATAAAATTCTGACTTTCCTTCACATTTGTTAGGAAAATCCACGAACTTTATAGCATTCTCATGAGGCTTCATATTATGCAATTTCAAATCTAAGAAATTAAGCATGTTAGAGATTATTAACACATTAGTTGACACGTGTTCAATGGGTTTACAATAAAACTCTTTAAGGTAGATTCCCTAGGCCAGTCTGCAGCCATAAGGATATCCTCCAGCCTTCCTCCAGATTGTAGCGCCATAGATGCCATTGCGCCTCTAGAAGAATGAGCTTCGAACAGGGCAACATAATGCCAGCCAATTGCATGATCCATCTGACCCAACGACTAGGGTGGCCGCCGAAACCGGAAGAAAAGGTGTATGAAAAGATATCAACAATTGCGACCATTTGGGGTTGCGATGTGGAGCCGTTCTCTTCTTATACTCTTGAAGGCATTTAACCACACATAACTGTGGTTGTGAAGGAAAAGAGGATAAGAGATCGTTCGGATTGTCGTCTTAGTGCGACGTGAAATCTGAAACTGGACTCCTGATGGTGTGAAGGATCTAGAGTGTAGATCCCAGGCTCTAACATCTGAGACTCGCTTGAAGGACACTAGGCATAGAAGCATGGTCAACTTCGCCGACAGTTGTTTTTAAGACAAAGATTAGTTGGCTGGCCAATTTTCAGGAAACGTAAAACGTCGTTTATGTTTCATATCGAATAGTATCTGGATTGGGAGGCCTCGAGAAGCAAATTCCTCGCATAAGGCAACAAACAACTGTTTGACCCACTGGAATGCCGTCTACTGTAGCGTGACCTACAGATATGGCAGAACGGTAAGTATTGATAGTACGATAAGCCTTACCCAAATTGAATAGGTGAGATAGAAAATTGACTACTTCTATTGAAGGGGCTGAAATAGGATCCAAATCCCGTTCCAAGCACCAACTACTCCAAGATGACCAGGCGGATTGATACATGGTTCGGGTACCTGGTGCCCAAGATTCTGCCAAGAGTGAGTGAGCTGATTCCGAAATTCCTCCATAATCCAAGGTACTCCTGATACGAACCAAGCCATGAGTTGCAGATTCTCGGACACCAACAAATCGTGAGGATCTCCGGATGGATTCGTTAAAAGATTGGGAAAAGATGGGAGTAGGCGTGGAACGTCTGCAGACAATTCCAGAAGAGGAGGAAACCATGGTTGCATTGGCCAAAAAGGAGTAATTAGAACTACAGTTGCTTGTTGACGGCAAATTGATAGAAGGGTCCGTGGTATCACTGCAAATGGTGGAAAGGCGTAACTCGTTCCTGAAACCCATGATTGTAGGAAGGCATCCGTGGCTAGAGCTTCTGGGTCTGGCCTCCAACTAAAGAAATGGGGAACTTGTCGATTCAATCGGGATGCGAAGAGATTGATCCGAAAGGGTCCCCATAAGTGATGTATTAGGGAAAATACCCGTCTTTGGAGCATCCAATCGCTGCGATCGGAGAGGTATCTGGAATTCCAATCCGCTACTGCATTAGAGAGTCCAGGTAGGTGTTGTGCAAGAAAGGTCACATTGCGATCCAGGCAAAAATGCAAAAATCTTTGGCCAATTCCGCCAATTGTTTGAATTTCGTTCCTCCCAGGCGATTGATGTATTGTGGCGCTGAGACGTTGTCCATCTTTAAAAGAACACAACAGTTGACACGGTCTTTTGCTAAACTCTTCAGTGCGAAAGACCCCACCAACAACTGTAGACAATTGATGTGTAAGTTTGCTTCCTGCAGTGACCATTTTCCGCCGGTAGAAAGATCATTTAAACGAGCACCCAGCCCAAAAGGCTGGCGTCCGACTTGATGACGATATCTGGCACCATACCAAAAATGGCTTTGCCATTCCAAGCATCGAGATGTTTTAGCCACCAAATGAGCTCTTTTTTTGCGTCGGACAAGAGAGCTATAAAATCGCAATAACCGAGGCCTCTGCGTAAATGGAGTGCTTTCACTCTTTGGAGTGCCCGATAATGGAGTGGAACCGGAAATATTGCTTGAATGGAGGCCGATAACAGACCTACTACCCGGGCAAGGGTCCTCAAGGAGATCAGTTCTTTTCGAAGAATGGAGCGTATTTCTTTGCGAATAGCTCAAATTTTTGTTCTCGGGAGACTCAATGAAGTCTCTAGGGAGTTCACTACGAAACTCAGAAATTCCATGGTCTGGGATGGTGTTAACTTGGATTTCTTCCACTGGATCAGAAAACCTAGAGTCATCAAAAGACGGATTGTGCAATCGGCATGACTGCGTAGAAGAGATAGATCCTGTGACATGATCAGGATGTCGTCTAGATAAATTATGAGTCAGACTCCGTGACTCCTCAAGTATGCTATTACAGGCTTTAGGAGTTTTGTGAAGCACCAGGGTGCTGAGGACAAACCAAAAAGGAAGGCAGGTGAATCGCCATGTCCGACCACACCATAGGAAACGAAGGTAAATTTGAGAAGGAACTGACATAGGTACAGTGAGGTACACGTCCTGTAAGTCTATCTTGACCATCCAATCTGACGGAAGGATTAAATCCCTCAAGAGATGGATTCCTTCCGTTTTGAAGTGACGGTATAGAACATATGTGTTCAGTGATCTTAGATTGATCATTGGTCGAAGGCCTGAGGCTTTTTCCGTACCAGGAAAATATTGCTCACAAAGCCTGGGGTGGAATCTGACGCCAGTTTGATGGCCCCTTTTTTCATCAGTTCTTTGATTTCGCCATCTACTAACCGATCGTCTACATTTGAGAATTGGAAAGGAGGAGGAATAATCCTTTGGAATGGGGGAGTGTAAAATTCTATCTGATATCCCCTTACAGTCTGAAGTACCCACTGGTCTGATATTAGATTGCACCAATGTTGGAAAAAATGGGAGAGTCTGCCCCCCACTTTTTCCAGTAAAGAATGGGTTGGTGGAATTAATCTTACCTGAAAAAGGTCTGGATTGAAAAGTCCTCCTGACGGAGCATGATCTCCATACTCTGCCCCTTGAGGGAAAGAACGGAGTTTGGATTCCGGTGTCTTGAGGAAACTGACCCCTAAACGTGTTTTGAGGGGGGGCCTGAAATCTTTGTTGTGTAAATTGGGTACGGCCAACATCATACACACAGTAATTATACAGATATGCCTGACTGCTGTATGATGGACTCCTACCTAGGTAAGTGCTTCTGTTACACACAGTAATTATATAGATACACCTGACTGCTGTATGATGGACTCCTACCTAGGTAAGTGCTTCTGTTACACACAGTAATTATATAGATACACCTGACTGCTCTATGATGGACTCCTACCTAGGTAAGTGCTTCTGTTACACACAGTAATTATATAGATACGCCTGACTGCTGTATAATGGGCTCCTACCTAGGTAAGTCCTTCTGTTACACACAGTAATTATATAGATACACCTGACTGATGTATGATGGACTCCTACCTAGGTAAGTGCTTCTGTTACACACAGTAATTATATAGATACACCTGACTGCTGTATGATGGACTCCTACCTAGGTAAGTTCTTCTGTTACACACAGTAATTATATTGATACACCTGACTGCTGTGTGATGGACTCCTATCTAGGTAAGTGATTCTGTTACACACAGTAATTATACAGATACACCTGACTGCTGTATGATGGACTCCTACCTAGGTAAGTGCTTCTGTTACACACAGTAATTATATAGATACACCTGACTGCTGTGTGATGGACTCCTACCTAGGTAAGTGCTTCTGTTACACACAGTAATTATATAGATACACCTGACTGCTGTGTGATGGACTCCTACCTAGGTAAGTACTTCTGTTACACAGTAATTATATAGATACACCTGACTGCTGTATGATGGACTCCTACCTAGGTAAGTGATTCTGTTACACACAGTAATTATACAGATATGCCTATGGCTTTTCAGTTCATCCTGTTGCATAGTTTATTTTAGAATTCATTATTTATTTTTTTCTACAGGTTAAGGTGACCGCTATTGGGACCAGTTTGCACCAAGCTTTGTAAATCTATTTATGTTTTTCTTTTCTTAAAGGGATAGTAATACTTCGTTTTATCTTTATTATATTTTGTAGGCATTAAAAAAACATGAAGAACAATATAAGTCTTATCGCTCAAACCTTTATGGTTTGAGAGATATTCACAAGCAAAGTTTCCCCTCCTGTCCCTTTTACCTAGTGTAAGCCATCTCTTCTCAGATGTGGAATGCAGTCCATAGACCAGACAGATAACAGCATGGGACAATCTTCTTCCTATGAGAACAATGAAGGCCCTGCCCCCCTTGACAACTTCTTCAGGTTTTTCCCTTATCTTAATTGAAGATTGTCCCTCTCTGCAGTCTACCTGGGCACCTCCCTTCTGATCTGGCTGAGCAGTGTTACATCAGTAAAAGGGGCAGGGGGGGATACTTTGTCTTTGAATTACTCTTGAACTACAACTCTGACAGTATTGAAATCACACTCTCCATAGCCCAAATACTATGATAATTAATTGGAGCTGCTTTTATTATGAAGTATTACTATCCATTTAACATCACTTTATTTGGTTTTTGGATCATTTTGGCTCAGACCTAGTCCTCTATAGAAGTTATACTGACAATATCATTATTATATAACAGGGTAGTGTTGAAAGCATGCATCAATTTGTTGAATATGTTAACTCCAACAATATGGGTGTGTAATTCATGCTTATATAGAATTCAAGATTATTCCGTTTTTAGATGTTGAATTATTTATCACTGAGGATAATAGAGTAACCCGTAGGGCCTTTTTGAAGACCATAAACTCGAAGACTTTTTAAGATTTTGATAGTAACCATTATTCTAGTTAGCTTAAAGTGATAGTAATGTCCAATAATAATTTAATATTGCACTGTATGTGCAGAAAATCCCATCTCTCAGAACTTTATGGTTTGAGAGATATTCGGTGCTAAAGATCCCCCCTCCCTTTCTCCTGATGTCAGCAGGAGATTTGAGTCGGCCGACTAGAGGAGGCTCTTCAGCAGAGCTGCATTTCGTTGTTTAAAAAGAATTACTTACAATGTCAGATTGGGCAAACATGTGGAATATGAAGTTTAATGTGGGGAAGTGTAAAGTCATGCATTTGGGAGGAAACAGTCCCAAGGCTACTTATAAACTTAATGGAATAATTTTAGGTGACTCGTTGCTAGAAAAAGACCTGAGTATCCTTGTCAACTACAAACTTGGAAACAGTGACCAGTGTCAAACAGCAGTAGCAAAGGCAAACAAAGTCCTGTCTTGCATAAAAAGAGGTATTGAAGCAAGAGTGGATAACATTATTTTGCCATTATACAAATCATTGGTAAGACCTCACCTTGAGTATGCAGTGCAATTTTGGGCACCGGTTCTGAAAAAGGATATACTAGAACTAGAGAGGGTACAGCGGAGAGCAACAAAATTAATTAAGGGAATGGAGGACTTGACATATGAGGAATGACTAGACAAACTTGGTTTATTTACTCTAGAGAAAAGACGACTAAGAGGAGACCTTATCACATTGTACAAGTATATGAGAGGTCAATACAAGGATCTCTGAAGTGAGCTATTTATTCCAAGGCCTGATCAGATGACCAGGGGACACCCCTTGAGATTAGAGGAAAGGAGGTTTAGACTTCAGCAGAGGAAGGGTTTTTTTACAGTAAGGTCTCTCAAATTGTGGAATTCATTGCCCAAGGAGGTGGTTATGGCAGATACAATGGATACATTTAAGAGAAGATTAGATACATTTATTTCAAAAGGGAACATACAGAGTTGTACTGTTTATCAGTAGGCAGATCAGGAAGGTCTGATAAAGACTAATTTAATTGGTAGCAGGAAAGCTATATAATTCTCAGTTACTGAGGTATGAGGCGAAGGTTGAACTTGATGGACTTGTGTCTTTTTTCAACTTAATTTACTATGTTACTTCATTGGAATGGTCTACAAAGTGTGCTTGCAAACCAGGTGCACTTTGTAGAGCGTTGCAATGAAGTAATTATTTTTAAATTTCTCTGTTTCGGCTCTGCTGAAGAGCTGTCGGCTGGTCCCAGGACTGGGATCTCCTGCTATCATAGACATCAGGAGAAGGGGACAGATGGGGGATGTTTAGCTGCGAATATCTGTCAAACCTTTATGGGATTTGCTGCACATATTGTATTTTTATTAAATCTACAATACACCATAAAATTATCATTGCACATTAGTATCCCTTTAAGAATGTCCCTTATAGCAAATTTTGACGTATCAGGCGTATTTGTTCTGATATTGTAAGTCTTGACAAGGGGGCTGGCATGTTGAAAGAAAGAGAATGTATTTTGGCCAAAATACCCATGGAAATTAATTGAGAATTCCTATTTGAGGGCTAGGTCCTTTAATAGGAATTCATTATTAAAGGGATAGTAATACTTCATTTTATCTTTATTGTATTTTGTAGGTATTAAAAAAACATGAAGAACGATATAAGTCTTATCTCTCAAACCTTTATGGTTTAAGAGATATTCACAAGCAAAGTATCCCCCCCGTTCAGCCAGATCAGAAGGGAGGTGCCCAGGTAGACTGCAGAGAGGGACAATCTTCAATTAAGATAAGGGAAAAACCTGAAAAACTTGTCAAGGCGGGCAGGGCTTTCATTGTTCTCATAGGAAGAAGATTGTCCCTGCTGTTATCTATCTGGTCTATGGACTGCATTCCACATCTGAGAAGAGATGGCTTACACTAGGTAAAAGGGGCGGGAGGGGAAACTTTGCTTGTGAATATCTCTCAAACCATAAAGGTTTGAGAGATAAGACTTATATCATTCTTCATGTTTTTTTAATGCCTACAAAATAAAATAAAGTTAAAACGAAGTATTACTATCCCTTTAAAATATCAGACTAGAAAATCAGACTAGAGAGTAAAAGAAGACCACCAAGATTAAAGAACCTTTGTTCCTTACTAGATATAGTAGTGATCATTCCAGAGTAAGACAGATCTGGAATGTTCCTTGGTCTGTTTTACTTTTGGATCCCCAACTCAAAAATCATATTTTGTCTAAGCCTAAAATGGTTTTTAGATGAGCTATGTTGTACCTAGTTTGTTAACTAGCAAATGTCATAAAAATGTTAGGGCTGATAATAATTTTTGGAATGTAATATGGAGCTTTGGATGTGGAATCAGTTGATGCCTTTCTTGTAGCTTTATATCACATAGAGTGGGGTATATCAAATCCACCACTACTGGTAAGCTTTTCCAAATAAGCAGTTACAACTGCAGCTCTACATTTGTGATTTATGTTATCACCTGTGTTTGTGGGCTGCAATACGTGGGTAGACTGTCCAATATTTACCTAGTAGGTTTGAAAGACATAGTAGAAATATGGAAAAGGGGTTTTCTACAGCACAGTGTGTCTAAACATTGTTTACTGTTTCATGATAAAATCCTAAGGTGTTGACTGTTACCCCTTTGGAATATATTCAACCATCCATTCATTATAATCGTTTCAATAATCTTGAGGCATTCTGGATGTTAAAGTTAAATACTATGAGTCCAGGTGGCCTCAACGAATATACTGAGATGGCATTCCTCCCAAAATTTCAAATTGCCAGAGAGGGACACTTGTGTTTTAGGGGGAGTGGCTGGGGGTGTGGCTGGTGGGCTGGGCATTACCGATACTTTTTTGGCTATTTCACTACCTATTGATACCTCCTTGTGTAACATAATAAATGATTTATATAACAAGACCAAAGTGTTTTATTTACACAGACCAATTTATAAACACATATACTGATGTTTAACCCCTTAACAACCGTCCGCGCAGGCACGCGGAGGTCACTAAAGGACCACGGAGCATTTTTTTTTTGTTGCCGATCCGATGTGAAGCCGTGCGGGGAGCCATGAAATTCATGATGTACCAGGACCGTCAAGGGTCGTTAAGGGGTTAAACAAACAATAATGTGAGTGTTATTGCTGTAGAGCAGAATGATACACGTATATAAACACCACACAGTCTGATCTCCTTAAAAGAGGGATATCAGGGTGGGAAAGAGGGACAGAGGGATTTGGGACTAAAAGAGGGACTGTCCCTCCTAAAGAGGGACACTTGGGAGGTGTGAGATTGGTGTTTGAGAGAGATATATGTTGTTTTTTGGTTTTCTTTTTCAGTATGTTCACATTTCTTTTTTGGATCACTTTATTTATAACTAGTTGAAGAGCCTGTTACACAGGCCACAGTGCCACTGCCAGCTGGTCGTGGGGCAGTCATGAGCAGTGCTGGAGCTCTGTATCAGCCGTGGCGCGGGCAGTCTCTACTGAGCATGACTGCGTTGTTACACACGTTTAAGCGAATGATTATATAGGAGGATAGTCTTATTCATCCACACCCTGTACTGTCATTTCATAATTATTTACACCTGCATACACATTTTTAGTTTTTCCATTTATTTATTTCATATATTATTTGTGCAAATTTCATCTTTATTTCACAGATATTTACATAGTTTATTACGGTGCATTTTTTTCATCATTTTCATCCATTCGTATTTTAATGATTTTCACATTTATTAATTTAATATTCACACATATTTATGCACTTAACACTGCACATTCATTTTTATTTTTAATTCCATTCTGTCATTTAATTGTCACTGTCATTTAACATATTAGTAATATTTGGTATTATAAGTAAACATTATTTATAGCAATGCACATTAGTTATTTCAATTGCATTTTATATTATTTTGTAATTCTTATTTTATGTTATTGTAATGATTCGTGTACAGTATTAATAATAGTTTTGTGTTTATAAAGATTCATGTATAATATTAATGTTAATTTTATGATCCGTTAGCTTTTGATGAATGGTAATTGTTCACTACGGATTTGGGAGCCGTCTCTCACATTTTATCGAATTTGCCATTGGGTTTTTGGATGTATTGAATAGTATCCCTTTAGTATTTGTCTGAAATAGGATCGCTTTAACATTTTGTTTGGATACAATGTAAATTGAATAATGGAGACTTTCTCCTTTGATGACATCCGGTCGTGTTGTTATGTCATGAATGGCACTAGTTTGTCTTGTGTTTGACTCTACTCTTGGTTGTGAGCCCCTATTGTATTTGGACTTTGGAGAGTGTTATTTCAATTCTGTCAGAGTTGTAGTACAAGAGTAATTCAATGATAAAGTATCCCCCTCCCGCCCCTTTTACTGATGTAACACTGTTCAGCCAGATCAGGAGGGAGGTGCCCAGGTAGATTGCAGAGAGGGACAATCTTCAATTAAGATAAGGGAAAATCCTGAAAAACTTGTCAAGGGGGGCAGGGCTTTCATTGTTCTCATAGGAAGAAGACTGTCCCCTGCTGTTATCTGTCTGGTCTATGGACTGGATTCCACATCTGAGAAGAGATGGCTTACACTAGGTAAAAGGGGTGGGAGGGGAAACTTTGCTTGTGAATATCTCTCAAACCATAAAGGTTTGAGAGATAAGACTTATATCGTTCTTCATGTTTTTTTAATGCCTACAAAATAAAATAAAGTTAAAATGAAGTATTACTATCCCTTTAAAGGGATAGTAAACCTTGAAAATAACTTTATTTTATATTGTAGCCCTTAAAAAAAACATGAAAAACGATATAAGTAAAATAAAGTTCCCTTTTCCTGGCTGTTTTAGCCAAGTCTGCCATCTAGTGGACAGATTTGGAATTCGGTCCACAGATCAACCGGCAGCTCTTTAGCAGTGCCGAGATCACAATCTTTAAAAAGAACTACTTAATTGGAACTGTGTACAAAGTGTGCCTGGCTTGCAAGCACACTTTGTAGACCATTCTAATTAATAAATTATTTTTAAAGATCGTGATCTCGGCACTTCTGGAGAGGCACAGCTGGTCCCGGGACCGGATTCCAAATCTGAGAGCTAGAACGGTGACATCACTCAGGGGGAAACTTTACTTGCTAATATCTCCCAAACCATAAAGGGTTGGGAGAGAAGACTTATATCATTTTTCATGTTTTTTTTAAGGGCTACAATATAAAATAAACTTATTTTCAAGGTTTACTATCCCTTTAAGATCATGAAACCTGTTGATTGTTCTGTAGGCATTTTCTAGAGACGCGTTTCACTGATTTTAATGCACTCTTTTATTAAGTATATATATTACTCTTCAGATCTATGGATCATGTTTTATGTCTAGTTGCTCAGTCAGGGGCTGGCACTCATTCCTCTCTTGCTTCATGTCAGTGGATGGAAGGACCCTCACCAGTGTTCAATTTTTGTAGGGGTAAAGTTTTCAACTACATGACAGCTAGATGTATATTGTAGCATTTTCCTTCTGCTCTGTTTGCTTGTTTGGTTTCTTCATATCTTACGTCAGTATAATAATTAGTGATGCATTCACATTTAATGTTTAATGCCACTTTCACACCACAGCTCTTTGAGTGCCAAAAGGTTATGCAATGCATTGTTTAGGAACCCAAGTGATAAGGAATGGAGAGCAGCAAGAAATAAGGAATTTCGCCAAGTCTTCAAACTAGGAACAACCTAAAACCAAAAGCAAAAGACAATCATGCGCTACTCCATACAAATTACTCAGATATGAACCCTGTATATTATACCAATATGTTAATTTACTTTTTTTAAAAAGAATGAGGGTTTTGTTGCATAGTTTGGCCAAAGTCTGTTTAAACTTGTTTACCCCACCAAGGTACCCCATTTTAAGCCAGTCCTATCTAATACATATTGTCATCTTTATGGCTCTATGGCTTAAAATATTCCCAGATTAAAAACTGCCCCTGAAGAAATTACTTTTGTGGAAACATGTTGGATTTAAAAACATCTAGTAAAAAAAAAAGTAAACTATTAATCATAAAGACATAAAATATCTAGTATGCTTCTGACTAGACTGACCTGCTTTCAAACTAGAGACATTTGAAATATCACAGTTTCCCTTGGGCTATCCTGTGCTTCCTTACCTCTGTATGGCTGCCGGCCGGCATGGCCTCCGGTCACTTCCTCATTGTACATCAGGTAACAGGCACTAGCAAGGACGCCTGTTTATGGACCTATTCTGGGTGGCCTAATTGGGTCCCGCCTCCTTCTGCTCCTTTATAACCCTCCCTAGGCCTGGGAGTCATTGCCCTTACGTGGTGTTTCTGCTCAGTACTCTTTGAGCTCCATTGTGACCTGTGTCTTTCTGAGAATTCGCTCTGTGTGTGACCCGGCTTGTCTGACTACCCACATCGGTTCTGACCAGTGGCTCTGGATGACTAACTCGCTCTGTGTTGACCCCGGCTTGTCTGACTACCCACATTGGTTCTGACCTGTGGCTCTGGCTGACTAACTTGCTCTGTGTATGACCCCGGTTTGTCTGACTACCCACATTGGTTCTGACCTGTGGCTCTGGCTGACTAACTCGCTCTGTGTTGACCCCGGCTTGCCTGACCAGTGGCCCTGGCTAATACTCACTCAGTGTAGTCCCCGGTTTGCCTGACCAGTGGCTCTGGCTATTACTCGCTCTGTGTAGTCCCCAATTTGTCTCCTGTGGCTCTGGCTACTACTCGCTCTGTGTATTCCTGGTTTGTCTGACCTGTGGCTCTGGCTGCCTACCCGCTCTCTATACTACTGGCCTGCCTGACCTGTAGTCTCGGTTCCTTGTGGCTCTGGTCTGCTCTCGCTCCCTGTTGCCTCCGATCGCAGACCGAAGTGGTGACTTATGCATATTATACCATTCATACTGTTGTCCCACTCCAGCTGCCCCCCTAGTCTCAGTTTCTCGCAGTAGTGCAGTGCACAGCACAGTATGAAGCTCCGGAGGGACCTTGGGTCCTATCAGCCTGTGTCTGGGGTTATATGTGGGTTAATACCATTATTGTTGTATATATTTAATAAAGGAGGTTATATATTATCTTTGTGTCTGTCCTTCTTTGCCTGAATACCGTGACATGAAATGAGTGGAGGGGACCCAAAAGGACTGGAACACCACCAGACCCTTTATATAGGTCTACCCACCCACCGCTACAAAATGCATAAAACCCATATAATACAGCATAGTTAACACTTTAACGACCACCCGATTTGCAGGAGGGCGGCCATTAAGGACCATGGCACTTTTTCTTTCCTGCAGTGTATTCTGGGATCAATGAGCGGCATGCAGATGCGCAGTGATTCTGGAAATCCATGAAGGGCCAGGATTGACATGACTGTCCTGGCACTTCATTAGTCCTTAAAGGGATAGTAATGTTTCAGTATAAAAGCAGCTCCAATTAATCTTCATAGTATTTGGGCCATGGAGAGTGTTATTTCAATACTATCAGAATTGTAGTACAAGAGTAATAGAATGATAAAGTATCCCCCTCCCGCCCCTTTTACTGATGTAACACTGCTCACCTCAGAACAGAAATGTGATGTCCAGATGGCTTGCAGAGAGGGACAATCTTCAGTGAGCATAAGGGACAAACCTGAAAAACCTGTCAAGGGGGGCAGGGTTTTCCTTATATCACAGTAAGAAGATTGTCCCTTGACGTGATCTGTCTGGTCTGTGGACCAGATTCCACATCTGAGGGGAGGTGGCTTACACTAGGTAAAAGGGGTGGGGGGGGTACTTTATCATTCAATTTCTCTTGAACTACAACTCTGACAGTACTGAAATAACACTCTCCATGCCCCAAATACTATGAAGATTAATTAGAATTGCTTTTTGCAAACATTATCCCTTTAAAGGGATACTAATGCTTAACATGTAAAAATAGATATATATTGTTTAGTTTATCTTCCTGAGTAAAACAAGGGAACTCCCACTGCTGAGAGCAGTTTTACTTAAAAGTTATTGCAGCTCAGACTTCAGTTGTTTAGGTGCAATATCTCCGTAGCCTGAAATGGTACAGTGGCGCTGTTGCTACACCATCCTATGGAAAGCTCTGGTCAATTGAACATAAACGCCCATAAGATGGTGTAGAAACAGTGCCACGCTACAATTTCAGTCCAGTGAGATATCACACGTAAAAAAATTAAGTTTGAGCTGTAATAACTTTTGAATAAAACACCCCTCAGCAGCGAAAGTTGCCTTGTTGTACTCAGGATAAACCTAACGATATAAATCTTATTATCTGATAAGTGTTACTATCCCTTTAAGGGGTTAAAGGTAATGATGTATGCTCTTTACAGGTTTCACACGTTGGAAAACGGGCACAATTATCTGGTAAATCCTTTGAGTGCCAGACGGGTATGCAACCCATTGATTTGCAATAGGTTGCATACCCCTCTACCACTCAAAGGGTACATTTTATAGATGACTAGTATAAAAGCCTGTGTACATGGGTCAAGGTTCGAGTGATGTTAACCCTTTGAGTGCCAGAGGGGTATGCAATGCATTGCATACCCCTCTGGCACTCAAAAGGTTAAGAGGCTAGTCCTGCTCTGTGCCCTGCCGCCGACGCAGTCATGCACTGTAGAGACTGCCCGAAAGCACAGGATGTTCCCAGCATTCCGTGCTCCCAACATTCCTACACCTCCCATCATTCTGCATAGAATGCTCCCAGCACAGAACTCCCAGCATTCTGTGCATTCGGGCAGTCTCTACTGTGCATGACGGCTTCTGACAAACATCCTAGCGAATTATTACATAGAATGTGCTGAAATAGTATAGCTTATAGTTTCATTGATTACAAATGCACCTCCTGACTCATGTCCCCCACACGCACACACACACACAGTCGTGCTTATACGAATCTTTCTATGGTTATAAATAGTTACATGTTCCCAGAGATGTAAGTCAGCCAAGCAGAACTATTATTTAACCCTGTGGTTATTAAGGTCAGTTACATTTTAACTTTCAGTGTTTCCCAAATGTCCTAACCTTTAGTGCTGTTAGAATGAGAACGGAATTAGAACGCATGTTTATATGTAGAATCTGCCCATCGTTTGACATTTTCCATATTGTATCCAGTAGCACCCCATCAGCGAGATATGCAATCCTCTGAAAAAAAGTAATTTGCTTTCAGTGGGCTGCATCGCTTTCATTAACTGATCCATCCTCAATACTGTGCCCTTTTCTAATACTATATCAGTTGTGACCTTCTCGGCTGGCAAATCAAACACGTAAGGGGGAGATGAATAAAACTGGAGTTATGAAGAAAGGGTCTGTAAAAATGTCTCAAAGAGAAGTATATTTATAAACATTTAGCAAGTCCAGTTAGTTGACTTTTTTGAAAGTAGCGGAGTAGAAATGGTCTTGGCCAAATAAGAATTTTGTACCAATGTATTTATAAAGAAATTCACTAACTCTGCCAAAAATAAAGGCAGTATTAGGGATTAAAGATAACACAAAGTATAACCTGTTTTTAAAGGGATAGTAATGTTTCATAATAAAAGCAGCTCTAATTAATCTTCATAGTATTTGGACCTTGGCTCTGAAAGGGACTGACAGCGCAGGCGCACGCATGTCACTGTGACGAGATGTCCGTGCTTCCTGCTCCTGTGAGCCTCGGAAAAACGTCAAAATCTTTGGAACCAGGTAATATTTCTGGCGACTAGCGCTACTAAGCAGCTAGTCTCCAGATGAAGACTGCATTCATGTACAGTTATTGCGGGGTGGTAGTTCCCCTTTAAATGTCAGTATATGTGTTTATAAATTAGTGTGTGTAAATAAAATACATTGGTCTTGTTATAATTCATTTATTAGGTTACACAAGGAGGTGTCAAGGGGTCTTGAAATAGCCTAAAATTTCTTTGTAATGCTCCGCCTGCCAGCTACTCCCCCAGCAACACCCCCTAAAACGCAAGTGTCTCTCTTTGTCAATTTAAAATGTTGGGAGGTATGGAAATGGCTTAGCAGTGAAGGGGTTAACTAAACTCATATTACTGTGACAGGTCCAAATTAACCTTCTGAAGCCATCATAAATCATTTGAGGGAAATGAAACTCATGTTTATACACCATGCCTAATATGTTCGTTTTGGAAACAGCAGGAAGTGCTGAATTTTTTTTATTTATTATAACCAATGCTTCGATTTCCACCAAGCTGCAGTCCAGAATGGGAACACGTATAGACAATACCTGCTCTTGGGAATACACTGTACAAATAGCCATACATCTGTGTAGACAGCAGACCAATGATTTATGGAGGAATCATATTTGGGGCAATGTAATTGCTAGGTTCCCTAAAGATCTAGGTCTTGGGCCAATCTAATGCATTATTTGTGCGCTGTGCAGCCCAATTGCACTATTACTAGTACCATGATCGGCACCATTATATATCCCAAGCTGGCAACAAGATCCGGAACTTTAACCCCTTAAGGACTGGGAAAATCTGAGGTGGATTTCAATGAAGGACCGGAGCAATTCTGACCTTTTTGACTATGTCTTTGTTCAACAGTGTTTTCCCTCTAAGTCTTTTATCCCACCTCATAAATTATATACTGTTTTTTTAAGCAGAAATAGGGCTTTCATTTGATACCCTACTTATCTGGATAACCCACCATTTACGTTATTAAAATTACAAAAAAAAAATAGGTAAAAAAAATGTAAAAAAAACCCCACCATTTTTGTTTTTTCTCTTGGGATTAATTGGGCACAAAGGGTTACATTTTTATGGAGACTGCATGAAAAGTATGACCGGTCAGTCATACCTACAAAATGCGCAGTTTAAAGTGGCCACTGTCCCCCCTTGGGTGAAAATCTCCATGTCCCTGTTTCTCCCACCCTATTTTGACACTTTTTTATCCCTGACATTTGGCGGTGTGTATAAGTGTATTACATAGCTCCACAACAATCACAGTTACAATATTTAACCCTTTGAGTACCAAGTGGGTACATTGTACGAGTTTGGACAGCTGTACCCGCTGTGCCAAGCTCGTACAATGTACCCACTAAAATGCGGTCACTGCATGAGCCGGTATAACCGGCATGCAGTGGCCGCATTTTTAAAAAAAAAAATGTGGGCAATCGTGGGGGGACATGAGGATCACTCCTCATGTCCCCCCTGTTATTGATCTCCCAGCCGATCGCGCTGGGAGATCAATAAAAGAAGAGGAGAAGCGCAGCTGAGGCGCAGCTTCTCCTCTTCCTTGTCTCCTACCCGAACTTCCGGGTAGGAGTGGGCGGGACCGGGGGAAGCCTCCCAACGTCATCAGTGACATGTCACTGATGACGTTGGGGAAGTTTCCCCGGTCCCATTCACTCCTACCGGTGGTAGGAGTGAAAGGCAGGAGAGCTTCTGCTCTCCTGCAGTCGCCAAATTGGTCTCCCAGCCTATCGGCTGGGAGATCAATTACTTAGGGGACACCAGGAGGGGTCCTGATGTCCCCCACGAGGTCTGAATAGCTAAAAAAAAAAAATAATAAAAAAAAAAAACAATAGTAACCCTGTGAGTGCCGCAGTGGTCCCCAGCACATTGCTTTGCAATGTGCTGGAGACCCTTGTAGCACTCACAGGGTCTTTTCTTTGGGTTTTTTTTTTTATTTTTTTAAAGACCTCATTGGGGGGATCAGGGGGGATCCTGATGCCCCTCAATGAGGTCTATTATTAAAAAAAAAAATAATAAATTTTTTTAACCCTGTGTGTGCCACAGGGGGGGGTCAAATGCACCCCCCCCCTCCTGTGGCACACACAGGGCTTCTATCATTACTTTGTTACTAGAGATTGTTGGGGGGCCATCAGGATTTGTCCTGATGGCCCCCCAACAAGCTCTGATTACAAAGTAATAATAAAAAAAAAATTAACCCTCTGAGTGCCAGAAGGGTCCAATGCATTGCTTTGCAATGCGCTGGAAACCCCTTTGGCACTCACAGGGACATTTATTTTGATTCCTTTTTTTTTTTTTTTTTTTTTAAGACCTCGTTGGGGGGAATCAGAGGGGTCCTGATACCCACCAATGAGGTCCATAATAAAAAAAAAAGTAAAGAAAAAAAAATTAACCCTGTGTGTGCCACAAGGGGGGCCAATGCAGCCCACCTTCTGTGGCGCACACACAGGGCATTTATCATTACTTCGTTATCAGAGATTGTTGGGGGGCCTTCATGATTGGTCCTGATGGCCCCCCAACAAGCTCTGATTACCAAGTAATGATTAAAAAAAAAATTAACCCTCTGAGTGCCAGAAGGGTCCAATGCATTGCTTTGCAATGCGCTGGAGAGCCCTTTGGCACTCACAGGGACATTTATTTTGATTCCTTTTTTTTTTTTTTTAAGACCTCATTGGGGGGAATCAAAGGGGTCCTGATACCCACCAATGAGGTCCATAATAAAAAAAGTAAAGAAAAAAAATTAACCCTGTGTGTGCCTCAAGGGGGGCCAATGCAGCCCCCCTTCTGCGGCGCACACACAGGGCATTTCTCATTACTTCGTTATCAGAGATTGTTGGGGGGCCATCATGATTGGTCCTGATGGCCCCCCAACAAGCTCTGATTACCAAGTAATGATTAAAAAAAAATTAACCCTCTGAGTGCCACAAGGATCCAATGCATTGCTTTGCAATGCGCTGGAGACCCCTGTGGCACTCTCCGGGTCCCCTGTTTGTGGACATATATATATATTTTTTTACTAAGACCTCATTGGGGAGGGATCAGGGGGTCCTTATGCCCCTCAATGAGGTATATAATAATAAAAAAAAAAAATAAAACACAAATTAACCCTGTGTGTGCCACTAGGAGGGGAGTTCAATGCCGACCCCCTTCCTGTGGCACACACAGGACTTTTTATCAACACTGGTAGTCACAGATCTCCCATACACACTATCAAACACTGCCCCACCATCCTTGCTCCTCTGCTCATACCCACACACACTGCCTAATCCCTCACCCTCCCACATACTTTGTTACACTTGTAGTCACAGGTCCGCACGTACACCGGCTGACGCCCTAGCTTCTTTCATCTGTTAGCCATAAAATCACACATACACTGTTTGCTTTACCATTTCTGTTTCACTGGTAGCTACGCTCCTGTAGCGTAAATTGGTATGTCAACCCACAGCAGTGGGGTACCATTTTTCTTAGGCTGGCAAGAAGTCCTCCTAGGAAATCCCACGCCATTGAACCATTTTAGTATCTTTGAAGTGACTGATGTGTAAAACAAAATTTTATTTTTTCCTGTAGCACCACATTCTGGAAATAGTTGTGCCAACTAACTTAGGGGTAAAAAGGCAAGTGACCCCTCATTAGATGCGGCAGGTTGTCTTCTTTCCAAAATGGTATGGTTTATCTACCTTTTCTTCAATTCTGAAGGTGTTATAGTCATTTTCGTACAGGCAAGTCAGGTTTGAGAAAATGTTAGAAACATCAGAGGTTGTAGTAGGTGTAGTTTTCTACTTCTAGCACCCCCTAAGGTAGTTCAACTCATACCAATGGGGTGTCATTTGACTCCTAAGAGCACTAGCAAACAAATGCAGTTGAAAATTCCATGGTTTTCACAGCGCTCCATACATTTGAAGGGGCAGAAATGTAAAAAAATGCAATTTTTTTCCTATATCGCCTCCTTCTGGAAACATTTATGCACACCAGTATTGGGGTAAGAAGGCAAGTGACCCCTCATTAGATGCGGCAGGTTGTTTTCTTTCCAAAATGGTATGGTTTATCTACCTTTTCTTCAATTCTGAATGTGTTATAGCCATTTTTGTACAGGCAAGTCACATTTGAGAAAATGTTAGAAACATCAGAGGTTGTAGTAGGTGTAGTTTTCTACTTCTAGCACCCCCTAAGGTAGGTCAACTCATATCAATGGGGTGTCGTTTGACTCCTAAGAGCACTAGCTAATGAATGCAGTTGAAAATTCCATGGTTTTTACAAAGTTCCATACATTTGAAGGGGCAGAAATGTAAGAAAATGCCTTTTTTTTTCACTAGCGCCACCTCCTGGAAGCATTTGTGCATACCAGCCTTTGGGTAAGAAGGCACGTGACCCCTCATTAGATGCGGAAGGATGTTTTCTTTCCAAAATGGCATTGTTTCTCTACCTTTTCTGCATATCTATTATGGTTATAACCATTTTAGTGCAAGCAGATAATTTCAAAAACAAAAGTGTCAGGTTTACGTACGTGTTCCTAGCACCCACATATTCTATGTTAACCCACACAAATAGGCTACCATTTTTCTCATGTTGGTAGCAGGTACTGAATACAGCAGGAAATGTTATGGTTTTCAAAGATTTTAGTATCTTTGAAGTGGTGGAAATGTAAAAAAACATGTATTTATTCCCATAGCGCCACCTTTTGGAAATATTTGTGCACTTCAGCCCAGGGGGTAGAAAGGCAAGTGACCCCTCAATTGATGCGGGAGAATGTCTACTTTCCAAAATGGTATACCTTTTATACCTTTCCTTCATGTCTCTAACAGTTATGGACATTTTAGTACAAGCCGCCATTTTCGAAGAAGCAAACAGGTAGGTGTAGTGATGTGCTTCTGGCACCCCTAAGGTAGGTCGACTCATTCCAGTGGGGTGTCATTTTTCTCCTAAGAGCACTAGCTAATGAATACAGTTGGAAATGCCATGGTTTGCACAAATTTCAGTACATTTGAAGGGGCAGAAATGTAAGAAAATGCCTTTTTTTTTCATTAGCGCCACCTTCTGGAGGCATTTGTGCTCTCCAGGCTTGGGGTAACAAAGCAAGTCACCCATCAATAGATGCGGCAGGGTGTCTTCTTTTCAAAATGGTATGGTTTGTGTACCCTTTCTTCACTTCTGTAGTTGTTATAACCATTTGGGTACAGACAAGTAATGTTTGAGAAAATGTTAGAAAAATTTGAGGTTGTAGTAGGTGTCATTTTGCACTTCTAACGCCCCCTGAGGTAGTTAAACTCATACCAATGGGGTGTCATTTTTCTCCTAAGAGCACTAGCTAATGAATACAGTTGGAAATACCATGGTTTGCACATATTTCAGTACATTTGAAGGGGCAGAAATGTAAGAAAATGCCTTTTTTTTCATTAGTGCCACCTTCTGGAGGCATTTGTGCACTCCAGGCTTGGGGTAACAAGGCAAGTCACCCATCATTAGATGCGGCAGGGTGTCTTCTTTTCAAAATGGTATGGTTTGTGTACCCTTTCTTCACTTCTGTAGTTGTTATAACCATTTGTGTACAGACAAGTAATGTTTGAGAAAATGTTAGAAAAATTTGAGGTTGTAGTAGGTGTCATTTTGCACTTCTAACGCCCCCTGAGGTAGTTAAACTCATACCAATGGGGTGTCATTTTTCTCCTAAGAGCACTAGCTAATGAATACAGTTGGAAATTCCATGGTTTGCACATATTTCAGTACATTTGAAGGGGCAGAAATGTAAGAAAATGCCTTTTTTTTTCATTAGTGCCACCTTCTGGAGGCATTTGTGCACTCCAGGCTTGGGGTAACAAGGCAAGTCACCCATCATTAGATGCGGCAGGGTGTCTTCTTTTCAAAATGGTATGGTTTGTGTACCCTTTCTTCACTTCTGTAGTTGTTATAACCATTTGTGTACTGACAAGTAATGTTTGAGAAAATGTTAGAAAAATTTGAGGTTGTAGTAGGTGTCATTTTGCACTTCTAACGCCCCCTGAGGTAGTTAAACTCATACCAATGGGGTGTCATTTTTCTCCTAAGAGCACTAGCTAATGAATACAGTTGGAAATACCATGGTTTGCACATATTTCAGTACATTTGAAGGGGCAGAAATGTAAGAAAATGCCTTTTTTTTTCATTAGTGCCACCTTCTGGAGGCATTTGTGCACTCCAGGCTTGGGGTAACAAGGCAAGTCACCCATCATTAGATGCGGCAGGGTGTCTTCTTTTCAAAATGGTATGGTTTGTGTACCCTTTCTTCACTTCTGTAGTTGTTATAACCATTTGTGTACAGACAAGTAATGTTTGAGAAAATGTTAGAAAAATTTGAGGTTGTAGTAGGTGTCATTTTGCACTTCTAACGCCCCCTGAGGTAGTTAAACTCATACCAATGGGGTGTCATTTTTCTCCTAAGAGCACTAGCTAATGAATACAGTTGGAAATACCATGGTTTGCACATATTTCAGTACATTTGAAGGGGCAGAAATGTAAGAAAATGCCTTTTTTTTTCATTAGTGCCACCTTCTGGAGGCATTTGTGCACTCCAGGCTTGGGGTAACAAGGCAAGTCACCCATCATTAGATGCGGCAGGGTGTCTTCTTTTCAAAATGGTATGGTTTGTGTACCCTTTCTTCACTTCTGTAGTTGTTATAACCATTTGTGTACAGACAAGTAATGTTTGAGAAAATGTTAGAAAAATTTGAGGTTGTAGTAGGTGTCATTTTGCACTTCTAACGCCCCCTGAGGTAGTTAAACTCATACCAATGGGGTGTCATTTTTCTCCTAAGAGCACTAGCTAATGAATACAGTTGGAAATACCATGGTTTGCACATATTTCAGTACATTTGAAGGGGCAGAAATGTAAGAAAATGCCTTTTTTTTTCATTAGTGCCACCTTCTGGAGGCATTTGTGCACTCCAGGCTTGGGGTAACAAGGCAAGTCACCCATCATTAGATGCGGCAGGGTGTCTTCTTTTCAAAATGGTATGGTTTGTGTACCCTTTCTTCACTTCTGTAGTTGTTATAACCATTTGTGTACTGACAAGTAATGTTTGAGAAAATGTTAGAAAAATTTGAGGTTGTAGTAGGTGTCATTTTGCACTTCTAACGCCCCCTGAGGTAGTTAAACTCATACCAATGGGGTGTCATTTTTCTCCTAAGAGCACTAGCTAATGAATACAGTTGGAAATGCCATGGTTTTCACAAATTTCAGTACATTTGAAGGGGCAGAAATGTAAGAAAATGCCTTTTTTTTCATTAGCGCCATCTTCTGGAGGCATTTGTGCACACCAGGCTTGGGGTAAGAAGGCAAGTTACCCCTCATTAGATGCGGCAGGTTGTCTACTTTTCCGAAATATATAGTTTTATATAGTTATTCCACTGTTTTAGGGTAGTTTTACCACAAAAACCCTAGAATGCGCATATTAGTTTATAAAGTTGAAAATGTCATTTTGCGCTGCTGGTGATTAGGGCTCTACGCTAGCCATGGACGTAGGTAAAACTATACAAATTTGGTATTTTTTTACTCAGGGGACTCGAGGCTTTTTCAAATAATTGAAACTTTTTCAATCAAGGTAAATATTTTTGATACATAGTATGTGATTTTAGCAAAATGAGTAAATTTTCACTTTTTTTTGTCATTATGACATCATAGCTTTTTGCACGATGTAAAATTCTCTTCATGTAAGGTATCACAAGAAAGCTCAATTCGTTCTGAAAAAAACAATATATAGTTTTCCATATGTAACTAAAAATCCCCAGAGGAAATCAAGCCTAAACGGAAGGATAGCAAAAATGTTGAAAAAGTGTCTGGCCTGCAGGGTTCAGAAAACGGCCCGAGCCTCTGGCACTGAAGGGGTTAAATAAAATATTTTTGTAAAAAAAAAAGTGTGTTGTGTTTTAAAACAAAAAAAAAAAAAAAAAGTATCATTGCAGGTCAGAAATTGACCTGCATTTAACAAGCCTCTGGCACCAGCAGTGAAGGGGTTAATACCCATAGCTGCTGTATTTTCTTTCACCACTAGGTGTCTCCTGTCTACTTCTGTCTCCCTTACTTTGATAGCAAGGGAGACAGAGACAGACGAGACAGGGACAGACAGCATGCTTTCTCTGCTGCCTCTGTCTGTCACTATGCCGGTACATGTGATCGCTGCTACCGCAATCACATGAACTGGCACAAGCAGGAAGGGCTGAGACTGAACACCCCTGTGTCGGAGAGCTCAGTCTCAGCCTGGCATTAATGATAGCAGAGTGCACGGTCCTGGACCGTCATGGGTCCTTAACTCAAATCCAGCCATGGCGTACCAGGACCGTCAAGGGTCCTTAAGGGGTTAACCCTTTGTGGAGGAGTATCCAATGTATTGCAAAGCAGTGACCGCATGCTTGGAAATGGAGCCACTATTCCCTCTAAGGTAAGCACAAGTGATCGAACCAGCAATGAAAGAGTTAAGAAAGTAATTTACACTGCCACGTGGTGCATATGTTATTATGATGCAGTCCTGTTTAGATTCCTCTTAAAGGGATAGTAATACTTCCTTTTATCTTTATTTTTTTTTGTAGGCATTTAAAAAACATGAAGAACGATATAAGTCTTATCTCTCAGACCTTTATGGTTTGAGAGATATTGACAAGCAACGTTTCCCCTCCCGCCCCTTTTACCTAGTGTAAGCCATCTCGTCTCAGATGTGGAATGCAGTCCATAGACCAGACAGATAACAGAAGGGGACAATCTTCTTCCTATGAGAACAATGAAAGCCCTGCCCCCCTTGACAAGTTTTTCAGGCTTTTCCCTTATCTTAATTGAAGATTGTCCCTCTCTGCAATCTACCTGGGCACCTCCCTTCTGATCTGGCTGAGCAGTGTTACATCAGTAAAAGGGGCGGGAGGGGGACACTTTATCATTAAATTACTCTTGAACTACAACTCTGACAGAATTGAAATAACACTCTTCAAAGTCCAAATACTATGATGATTAATTAGAGCTGCTTTTATTATGAAACATTACTATCCCTTTAAACTCTTACAGTGCTGAGTTGCTCACCTGTTTGAAGACTGAGTGGAGCCACAAGATGTTGTGTAACCTGGGCTGGCTGAGAACGGGGAAAAAACACAGGGGGTGGTGACAAGAAATGGTGAGGGGGGAAACCCAACCCAAATTGTCAGCTCCCACACACTACAGAAAAAGGGAGAGAAAAGGTGATATTTTAATGCTCTTGTTTTATTTAGTGCAGAAAAAAGCACATCTCATGTTTACGTGCCTTCTTATACTATTCCCCTGTAAAACTAGTACATTGTAATAGGCATGAAAGGTTCACTTTAAATTACTTTTTTTTACCCCTTAACGACCGGCCGATCAGCGTGGCACGGTCAGTTAAGGACCACGGAGCATTTTTTTTTTTTTTTTTCAGTTTCCTGTTCCGGACTCCCCGAACGGCGTGCAGCCGCGGGGGGAGCCCGGAATTCCATGACAGTCATAGTACATCATGGGTTGTTAAAGGGATAGTAATGTTTCATAATAAAAACAGCTCTAATTAATCATCATAGTATTTGTACTTTGGAGAGTGTTATTTCAATTCTGTCAGAGTTGTAGTACAAGAGTAATTCAATGATAAAGCATCCCCCTCCCGCCCCTTTTACTGATGTAACACTGCTCAGCCAGATCAGAAGGGAGGTGCCCAGGTAGACTGCAGACAGGGACAATCTTCAATTAAGATAAGGGAAAAACCTGAAAAACTTGTCAAGGGGGGCAGGGCTTTCATTGTTCTCATAGGAAGAAGATTGTCCCCTTCTGTTATCTGTCTGGTCTATGGACTGCATTCCACATCTGAGAAGAGATGGCTTACACTAGGTAAAAGGGGCGGGAGGGGAAACTTTGCTTGTGAATATCTCTCAAACCATAAAGGTCTGAGAGATAAGACTTATATCATTCTTCATGTTTTTTAATGCTTACAAAATAAAATAAAGTTAAAACGAAGTATTACTATCCCTTTAAGGGGTTGATTACTGTGCAGACTGTCCCATTCATACACCATTTGCTTTTATTTTGTTTGAGCTTTCTGTATTGAGAGAAAACAGTTAAGACAATTAAGTTATTGAGATTAGTACATACTGCTCATGTATTCAAAATTACAGTTACCTTATGTTAACCCATTTACAAACAATACAGCACTATCACTCCTGAGATACCAATCAAGATTGCTATGGTAAACTTGCAAAAGGAAACGATGGAAGCACCCATAAAGCATATAAAAGACTAGAGTTTAGACCTCAGAAAACCAAGAGAACTTTTACAGATCGTAGCATGGAGTGCAGAGCATTTAAATGTGTTTAATCTCAGTTCAGTTTTTATGTGTTCCTGTTCTTTTAAAGGGATAGTAACCCCCCCCGAAAAATGTGAAGCCAAATGCTAGGAATCATTAAAACATACTTAACTCCCATATTGAGAGATGTAAGAGAAGGAAGTGCTCCGCTCCCTCCCTCTTCTCATGCATCCGCTGTATAGCGGACGTCATGAGATCCTGCTTCCAAGACCAGACGGCGGCTCTGCAGGAGCAATGTCATCTAGATATCTCGGAATAATTACTTCATCGGAATGGTCTGAAATGTGTGCCTGGCTTGCAAGCACATGTTGTAGACCATTCCGATTAAGTAATTATACTTAGATATCCCGATGTCAGCACTCCTGAAGAGCCGCTGTAAGTCGGTTGACCAGACTCTACCTCTGACAGCTTTACAGCTCGTCAGGCAAAAAGGAGAGGGAGCAGAAGACTTTATTTTCTTATTTCTCTCAAACCATAACAGTTTGAGAGATGGGAATAAGGGAGTTAAGTATGTTTTGATGATTCCTAGCATTTGGCTTAACATTTTTCGGGGGGGTTACTATCCCTTTAACACATATAACTTAGGTAATTTTGAAAAAGCTATGAAATCACCTGTATGTACATATTCTAGATCCTACCTTTAAAGTTAAACACATATGAAAAACCTTTATAGCATAATAATTATTACTGCAGCCTTGCAGCACCTGTTTTAAATATATGTACAGTTTTACTGGGATGGTCTAGCACATTACCTATATGGTATGTTAACTATTTTTTTATTTAAAACAATAAATTATGCAATAATAAGATATTTGTCAGTTTAAGCAAACTAGTTAGTACTGACTGGCAGGTGGAAGTGAGAGCAGTGTGAAATGTTATTACTTGCTGGAAGAGAGAGGCAGGTGGGAGGAAGAGCAGAGTGGAATGTTAGGACTGGCTGGAAGAGAGAGGCAGGTGGGAGGAAGAGCAGTGTGGAATGTTAGGACTGGCTGGAAGAGAGAGGCAGGTGGGAGGAAGAGCAGTGTGGAATGTTAGGACTGGCTGGAAGAGAGAGGCAGGTGGGAGGAAGAGCAGTGTGGAATGTTAGGACTGGCTGGAAGAGAGAGGCAGGTTGGAGGAAGAGCAGAGTGGAATGTTAGGACTGGCTGGAAGAGAGAGGCAGGTGGGAGGAAGAGCAGTGTGGAATGTTAGGACTGGCTGGAAGAGAGAGGCAGGTGGGAGGAAGAGCAGTGTGGAATGTTAGGACTGGCTGGAAGAGAGAGGCAGGTGGGAGGAAGAGCAGTGTGGAATGTTAGGACTGGCTGGAAGAGAGAGGCAGGTGGGAGGAAGAGCAGTGTGGAATGTTAGGACTGGCTAGAAGAGAGAGGCAGGTGGAAGGGGGAGCAGTGTGGAATGTTAGGACTGGCTGGAAGAGAGAGGCAGGTGGGAGGAAGAGCAGTGTGGAATGTTAGGACTGGCTGGAAGAGAGAGGCAGGTGGGAGGAAGAGCAGTGTGGAATGTTAGGACTGGCTGGAAGAGAGAGGCAGGTGGGAGGAAGAGCAGTGTGGAATGTTAGGACTGGCTGGAAGAGAGAGGCAGGTGGGAGGAAGAGCAGTATGGAATGTTAGGACTGGCTGGAAGAGAGAGGCAGGTGGGAGGAAGAGCAGTGTGGAATGTTAGGACTGGCTGGAAGAGAGAGGCAGGTGGGAGGAAGAGCAGTGTGGAATGTTAGGACTGGCTGGAAGAGAGAGGCAGGTGGGAGGAAGAGCAGTGTGGAATGTTAGGACTGGCTAGAAGAGAGAGGCAGGTGGAAGGGGGAGCAGTGTGGAATGTTAGGACTGGCTGGAAGAGAGAGGCAGGTGGGAGGAAGAGCAGTGTGGAATGTTAGGACTGGCTGGAAGAGAGAGGCAGGTGGGAGGAAGAGCAGAGTGGAATGTTAGGACTGGCTGGAAGAGAGAGGCAGGTGGGAGGAAGAGCAGTATGGAATGTTAGGACTGGCTGGAAAAGAGAGGCAGGTGGGAGGAAGAGCAGTGTGGAATGTTAGGACTGGCTGGTAGGGAAAGGCAGGTAGGAGGGAGAGCTGTGTGTGATGTTTGTATTCATCAGGCTGAAGTGGCAGGTGGAAGGGAAAGCAGAGTGAAATGTTTGTGTATGGTTGGCAGTGAATGGTAGGTGGGTGGGAGAGCAGTGTGGAATGTTAGAATCTGACTGGCAGAGCGTGGGAGGTGGGAAGCAGAGCAGTGTGAAATGTTAGTATCTGGCTGGCAGGAAGAGACAGGCAGTAGACAGACCAGTGTCAAATATTAGCATCAAACTTCCATCAAACGTCCATAGAGAAGCAAGCAGGAGGAGAAGAGTGCTAGGGATAATATGAGTCACACATTCCAATAGACAGCAAAAATGAGTCCTGTTCTTACAGTCCTAGACCAACATTCATTACAAAAGCCGCATAATAGATTGTAGCTTTAACTAATAAGACAGATAAGATATTTTCAACTCACTGTAGAACTTGATCTAAATAGTGTTCTTTTCCTGCACCAAAGGATGTTTATATATGCGAAACACATTGTGCCATAAAGCATTCTGTTTTTATATTTTTTATATTTTATAATAAATTATTTATCTTGTGAATGGCTTGTTAACCCCTTAAGGACCGGGAAAATCTGATGTCGTTTTCCCTTAAGGACCGGAGCAATTTTGACTTTTTTGACTATGTCTTTGTTCAACCATGTTTTCTCTTTAATTCCTTTTGTGCACCCACATAAATTATATACTGTTTTTTTAAGCAGAAGTAGGGCTTTCTTTTGATACCACAATTATATGAATACCTCATTGTTTAATTTGATTAAAATAGAAAAAAAGAGGAAAAAAATTGAAAAAAAACAACATTTTGCTTACATTTTTCTGTCAGGATTTGCATACTATTAGTTAATGAAAAAAAAATACCCCTAAATATATTCATTTGCTTCTCCTGAATATAAGAATACCCCATATGCCTAGTATTTTAGTCCTTTACTCACATTTACAAGGTAAATATTACAAGATGGCTGCCGTTATTTCCAACTTGTGATTTCTCAACAATTGGCATGTGAGCATCATAGCTTAGCTGACGGTGCCAGAACCAAAAATGTCCCACAAAGGTATATGTTTCTGAAAACTAGACAACATAAGGTAAATAATCAGGAGAATTTTTGAGTTTTTCATGCAGCTATTTTTCCAGAAAAAAATTTCAAAATTGTGGTAATATTTAGTTTTTTTGCAGTTTTCACACTTACATTTCAATACTACTGTTGATATCAAGCACATGATAGGTGAAGATTTTTAAAAATGCATTGTTTAGTGTTCAGCTCCTTCTTCTGAGTACGGCAATACCCCATATGCATAGGTTTCTCAAGGTTTGGGAGAGCTACGGGGCCCAAATTGGAACATGCTCGTTTCCAGTTTCACACTTTGAATTTTCACAGCTTGCATCACTGGTGCCATGTCTCATTTGGGGCTGTGTAACAGTGCTCCACTCTAAGATTTCCCCCCAAAAGTATATATTTTTGGAAAGTAGACACCCCAGGCTTTTATTTTATATATGTTTTCAATTTTTTTACGCAGCCATTTTACCACCAATCGCTCGTAAATCTTGACGTAAGTTAAAAAAACAGCGTTTTTCACACTTGCACTTCAATGTTGATGTGAATTTCAAGCACATGATAGGTGAAGATTTTTAAAAATGCATTGTTTAGTGTTCAGCTCCTTCTTCTGAGTACAGCAATACCCCATATGCATAGGTTTCTCAAGGTTTGGGAGAGCTACGGGGTCCAAATTGGAACATGCGCGTTTCCAGTTTCACACTTTGAATTTTCACAGCTTGCATCACTGGTGCCATGTCTCATTTGGGGCTGTGTAACAGTGCTCCACTCTAAGATTTCCCCCCAAAAGTATATATTTTTGGAAAGTAGACACCCCAGGCTTTCATTTTATGTATGTTTTAAATTTTTTTACTCAGCCATTTTACCACCAATCGCTCGTAAATCTTGACGTAAGTTAAAAAAACAGCGTTTTTCACACTTGCACTTCAATGTTGATGTGAATTTCAAGCACATGATAGGTGAAGATTTTTAAAAATGCATTGTTTAGTGTTCAGCTCCTTCTTCTGAGTACAGCAATACCCCATATGCATAGGTTTCTCAAGGTTTGGGAGAGCTACGGGGCCCAAATTGGAACATGCGCGTTTCCAGTTTCACACTTTGAATTTTCACAGCTTGCATCACTGGTGCCATGTCTCATTTGGGGCTGTGTAACAGTGCTCCACTCTAAGATTTCCCCCCAAAAGTATATATTTTTGGAAAGTAGACACCCCAGGCTTTCATTTTATGTATGTTTACAATTTTTTTACGCAGCCATTTTACCACCAATCGCTCGTAAATCTTGACGTAAGTTAAAAAAACAGCGTTTTTCACACTTGCACTTCAATGTTGATGTGAATTTCAAGCACATGATAGGTGAAGATTTTTAAAAATGCATTGTTTAGTGTTCAGCTCCTTCTTCTGAGTACGACAATACCCCATATGCATAGGTTTCTCAAGGTTTGGGAGAGCTACGGGGCCCAAATTGGAACATGCGCGTTTCCAGTTTCACACTTTGAATTTTCACAGCTTGCATCACTGGTGCCATGTCTCATTTGGGGCTGTGTAACAGTGCTCCACTCTAAGATTTCCCCCCCAAAAGTATATATTTTTGGAAAGTAGACACCCCAGGCTTTCATTTTATGTATGTTTTCAATTTTTTTACGCAGCCATTTTACCACCAATCGCTCATAAATCTTGACGTAAGTTAAAAAAACAGCGTTTTTCACACTTGCACTTCAATGTTGATGTGAATTTCAAGCACATGATAGGTGAAGATTTTTAAAAATGCATTGTTTAGTGTTCAGCTCCTTCTTCTGAGTACGGCAATACCCCATATGCATAGGTTTCTCAAGGTTTGGGGGAGCTACGGGGCCAAAATTGGAACATGCTCGTTTCCAGTTTCACACTTTGAATTTTCACAGCTTGCATCACTGGTGCCATGTCTCATTTGGGGCTGTGTAACAGTGCTCCACTCTAAGATTTCCCCCCAAAAGTATATATTTTTGGAAAGCAGACACCCCAGGCTTTCATTTTATGTATGTTTTCAATTTTTTTACGCAGCCATTTTACCACCAATCGCTCGTAAATCTTGACGTAAGTTAAAAAAACAGCGTTTTTCACACTTGCACTTCAATGTTGATGTGAATTTCAAGCACATGATAGGTGAAGATTTTTAAAAATGCATTGTTTAGTGTTCAGCTCCTTCTTCTGAGTACGGCAATACCCCATATGCATAGATTTCTCAAGGTTTGGGGGAGCTACGGGGCCCAATTTTGAACAAATATTGAATTTTCACATCTTGGTTAACTGATGCCATTACTCATTTTGGGCTATGTTCCAGTGCTGAACTTCAGAATTTCCCCCCAAAAGTGTATATTTTTGGAATGTAGACACCCCCAGCTTTCATTTTAGGTGTGTTTTCAAATTTTTTACACAGCCATTTTACCACCACTTTCTCATAAACTTGACGTAAGTAAAAAAACAGCGTTTTTCACACTTTGCCTTCAATGTTGATGTGAATTTCAAGCACAGAATAGGTGAAGATTTTATAAACTGAATTGATTAGTGTTCAGCTCCTTCTTCTGAGTACAGCAATACCCCATATGCATAGCTTTCTCATGGTTTGGGGGAGCTACGGGGGCCAAATTGGAACATGCGCGTTTCCAGGTTCACACTTTGAATTTTCACAGCTTGCGTTACTGGTGCCATGTCTCATTTGGGGCTGTGTAACAGTGCTCTTTTTTAAGATTTCCCCCCAAAAGTGTATATTTTTGGAAAGTAGACACCCCAGGCTCTCGTTTTAGGTGTGTTTTCCAATTTTATACACAGCCATTTTACCACCAATCCTGTGAAAATTTGACGTAAGTAAAAAAAATTCAGCATTTTTCACACTTTGCCTTCAATGTTGATGTGAATTTCAAGCACAGAATAGGTGAAGATTTTATAAACTGAATTGATTAGTGTTCAGCTCCTTCTTCTGAGTACGGCAATACCCCATATGCATAGCTTTCTCATGGTTTGGGGGAGCTACGGGGGCCAAATTGGAACATGCGCGTTTCCAGGTTCACACTTTGAATCTTCACAGCTTGCGTTACTGGTGCCATGTCTCATTTGGGGCTGTGTAACAGTGCTCTTTTTTTAAGATTTCCCCCTAAAAGTGTATATTTTTGGAAAGTAGACACCCCAGGCTCTCGTTTTAGGTGTGTTTTCCAATTTTATACAAAGCCATTTTACCACCAATCCTGTGAAAATTTGACGTAAGTAAAAAAAATTCAGCATTTTTCACACTTTGCCTTCAATGTTGATGTGAATTTCAAGCACAGAATAGGTGAAGATTTTATAAACTGAATTGATTAGTGTTCAGCTCCTTCTTCTGAGTACGGCAATACCCCATATGCATAGCTTTCTCATGGTTTGGGGGAGCTACGGGGGCCAAATTGGAACATGCGCGTTTCCAGGTTCACACTTTGAATCTTCACAGCTTGCGTTACTGGTGCCATGTCTCATTTGGGGCTGTGTAACAGTGCTCTTTTTTTAAGATTTCCCCCTAAAAGTGTATATTTTTGGAAAGTAGACACCCCAGGCTCTCGTTTTAGGTGTGTTTTCCAATTTTATACACAGCCATTTTACCACCAATCCCTCGTAAACCATGACGTAAGTAAAAAAAAAAACAGCGTTTTTCACACTTAGGGTTGGCGGCAGTATATTGGGCTGCATACAAATTGGTTTGGGAAACAATTTCACCTAAAATGTCTTCCCCCAAAAACAAATCAAAAAAATGATCATGGGTAAATCCTTCCACATCAATTTGAATCCCTGGGTTGCCTGTGAATTCTGAGATTTGTGGGCATAAATTGACACCCATTCATTAGGATCCGGAGTGGCAGGTGTTGGGGCATTTCTTTGGGCAGGTCTTTGGGCAGATCTTTTGGCAGGTGCTGGGGCAGTTGCCAGGGCAGCTCTTGGGGCAGCACTTGGGGCATTTCTTTGGTAGGTCTTTGGGCAGATCTTTTGGCAGGTGCTGGGGCAGTTGCCAGGGCAGCTCTTGGGGCAGCACTTGGGGCATTTCTTTGGGTAGGTATTTTGGTAGGTCTTTGGGCAGTTCTTTTGGCAGGTGCTGGGGCAGTTGCCAGAGCAGCTCTTGGGGCAGTGCGTCTTTTCTTGACAGAAGGCCCAGCGTCATCACTAGAGCTGCTCTCACTTTCTGAAAACTGCGCTGTGTCAAAATCTGACGCAGTGTCTGTTGCCTCAGAGTCAGATGCCAAAAAGGCATATGCCTCTTCAACGCTGTACCTGCGCTGCATTTTGCCCACTAAAAAAACTTTTTTTTTTCGTACGCTATCCCTAAACCTAAATCTTACCCTAGCCTACGTATATCCTGAACCTACCTAACCCAAATGAACTACCTATCTAAACTGCACATATATATATATATATATATATATATATATATATATATATATATATATATATATATATATATATATATATATATATTTTTTTTTTTTTTTTTTTTTTTTTTTTTTTTTTGGGGGGGGGGGTTGGGGTTTTTGGGTTTTTTTTTTTTTCTTACGCTATCCCTAAACCTAAATCTAAACCTAAAACTTACCCTAACCTACGTATATCCTGAACCTACCTAACCGAAGTGAACTACCTATCTAAACTGCACATATTATATATATATATATTTTTTTTTTTTTTTGGGGGGGGGGTTTGGGGTTTTTTGTTTTTTTTTTTCCTTACGCTATCCCTAAACCTAAATCTAACCCTAAAACTTACCCTAACCTACGTATATCCTGAACCTACCTAACCCAATTGAACTACCTATCTAAACGGCGCTTATTATATATTTTTTTTTTTTGGGGGGGGGGGTTTGGTTTTTTTTGTTTTTTTTTTTCCCCTAAACCTAAATGTATCCCTAAAACTTTCCCTAACACACGTCTACACCAAACCTACCCAACTACCTACCAAAATACCTAAAGAATATTTACTATTAAAAAAAAAAAAAAAAAATTTAAAAAAAATTAAAAGAAAATTTAAAAAAAATTTAAAAATTTTTAAAAAAATCTAAAAAAAATCTAGGGGGATGGGGGGTGTCCCACAGATCAGAAAACACTGATCTGCAGCAAATTGATCACTCCAAGAGTGATCAGATGGGGGGGCAGTTATTGATCACTGCAGAACAGTGATCAAAGGGTTAAATTTCTTTATTTAAACTTTTTTTTTGACTTTTTTTCTTACAGTAAGGCAGTAACAGCATGTCTCTCTGTCTCTCTCCACCTCAGCAGTATGCAAGGTGGAGGGAGACAGAGAGATCTGACAGGGACAGTATTTACAAATACTGTCCCTGTCATTCAGGTTTTGCAACATGTGATTCGCTTTTGAAGCGAATCGCATGTTGCAACAATGTTTCAGCCGCTTGTTACTAAGTGTCCCGATACCGGGACACTTAGTAACAAGCGGCTTGAACTCTTCCATCGCTCCGTGCGGCCGCGATGGAAGAGTTTAACCCATGACGGTGCAGGACCGTCATGGGTCCTTAACGGGTTTGCAACCCATGACGGTCCTGCACCGTCATGGGTCCTTAAGGTGTTAAATAACCCATATTTAGAGCAATATTATAGCAAATTCCCCCTTCCCTGCTCTGGAGCCAGCGGGAGAGGAGGAGATGATTGGCATTGACACAAGAGATTTGCTATTTTGTGCATATTCCCAGAGGCTGGCAGTAGTGTCTGCATCCTGTAAGTGTAGTACCTGAAGGAGAGAGAGGGAGGAAGAGAGATAGAGAGAAAGAAAGAAAGAAAGAAAGAAAGAAAGAAAAAGAAAGAAAGAAAGAAAGAAAGAAAAAGAAAGAGAGAAAGAAAGAGAAAAGAAAGAGAAAAGAAAGAAGAAAGAGAAAGAAAGAAAGAAAGAAAGAAAGAAAGAAAGAAAGAAAGAAAGAAAGAAAGAAAAGAGAGAAAAAGAGAAAGAAAGAAAGAAAAAGAGAAAGAAAGAAAGAAAGAAAGAAAGAAAGAAAGAAAGAAAGAAAGGAAAAAAGAAAGAGAAAAAGGAAGAAAAGGAAAAGGGAAAGTGAAAGAAAGAGAGAAAAAGAAAGAAAGAAAGAAAGAAAGAAAGAAAGAAAGAAAGAAAGAAAGGAAAAGAGAAAGCAAAAGAAAGAAAGAGAAAAAGAAAGAATGAAAGAAAAAGGGAGAAAGAAAAATAGAAAGAAAAAAAAAGGAAGTAAGAAAGAAAAAGAGAGAAAGAAAAAAGAAAGAGAGAAAAAGAAAAAGAGAGAGAAAAAGGTAGAAATAAAAAGAAAGAGAAAAAAAGAAAAAGAAAGATAGAGAGAAAGAAAGAGAAGGAAAGAACGAGAATGAAAGAAAAAGAAAGAGAAAAAGGAAGAAAAAGAAAGATAGAGAGAAAGAAACAGAGAAAGAAAAAGAAAGAAAGGCAGAAAGAAAAAGAAAGAGAAATAAAGAAAGAGAGAGAAAGAAAGAATGAAAGAAAGAAAGAAAAAGAGAAAAAGAGAGAAAGAAAGAAAGAGAGAGAAAGAAAGAAAGAAAGAATGAAAGAGAAAAAGAAAGAGAGAAAGAAAGAAAGAGAAATAAAGAAAAAAGAAAGAAAAAGAAAGAAAGAAAAAGAAAAGAGAAAGCGAAAGAAAGAGAGAAAAAGAATGAGAAAAAGAAAGAAGGAATGAAAGAAAAAGGGAGAAAGAAAGAATGAAAGAGAGAAAAAGAAAGAAAGAAAGAGAGCGAGAAAGAAAGAAAAGGAAAAGAGAAAGCAAAAGAAAGAAAGAGAAAGAAAGAATGAAAGAAAAAGGGAGAAAGAAAAATAGAAAGAAAAAGGGAGTAAGAAAGAGAGAAAGAAAAAAGAAAGAGAAAAAGAAAAAGAGAGAGAAAAAGGTAGAAAGAAAAAGAAAGAGATAAAGAGAGAGAAAGAGAAAAAGAAAAAGAGAGAGAAAGAGAAAGTGAGATAGAGCGAAAGAGAGAGAAAAAGAAAGAAAAAGAAACAAAGAAAGAGAAAAAGAAAGAGAAAAAGGAAGAAAGAAAGAGAAAGAAAAGGAAAAGCGAAAGCAGGAGAAAAATCAAGAAAGAGAAAAAGCAAGAAAGAAAGAATGAAAGAAAAATGGAGAAAGAACGACTGAAAGAAAGAAAGAGCGAGCGAGCTAGCATCCATTATATAAACAGAAGTCGATATTCCACTGCATTACACGTGTGCAGTCAGCCATTCTTCTATGTAAGTCGTACTAATCAGCAAGGTTATGGTGGATCACCATCGTGTTTGAGTTAATCAATAAAAGTGTTAATTGGGGACCGACCACACACAGCAATGCCCTCTGTCCTTACTATTCTCACAAATTCAATTATCTAAATTCTCCTGTAGTTCTATGATATTAATTAGATTAATTCTGGACCAACCCAACCACATCATAGGGGGCAACTGAAAATTCCAATTGATTTAAATCGGATAGTTAACCTGTTGAATGCTAGAGAGGTCTTCAACACATTGCTTTGCATTCAAGAGGTTAAAAACCCCATTTAAATCAATGTACCATACAAAGCAGTAACATAGTTGATGAGGCTGAAAAAAGATATGCGTCCATCAAGACCAACCCATGACAAATCACCTCTTTTCATCCACAGGAAGGCAAAAAAAAACAACCAAACAAACAAACCATGAAAGCCATTTCCAAGTGGGTAAAAAAAATGAATTCCTGACTCCAAACGTCAGTCGGATATTTCCCTGGATCAACATACTATTTGAATTGAAACCAACTGGCATCATTCTCAATATTGTTAAATACTAGATAGGTATCCATTACTTTTTGAAAGTAGCTACAGTCTCTGCAAGCACAGCATCCCGATGCAAAGAATTCCATAACTTTACCGCCCTTACTGTAAAAATATCCCTGCCTTTGTTTTAGTCGGATGCACCTTTTCTCTAGTCCTGATGAATGACCTCTTGTTCTTCACTCAGAGAATGGCCGAAAACGGCACTTTAATAATTATTTTTGCTATATACCCCATGAGTGAGTACTTTTTGATTCATAAAAGGCCAGATGTTTGTTTGTCCGATGCAATCATACGCAGTAGAGATTGCCCAAATGCAGGCCATCTGATTGGCGACTGCCTGAATGCAGGCCAGCGGATTGGTTGCTGGCCAGTTCACACTGGGCTGGTTGAAAAAAGCAATTACTGGGTCCCGCAGTTGTGTTATTTCTGGATGCCCGGGTGAAGTAAGGAGGAATGCGCCACTCCGGAAGGCACAGGTGCAGGGCGCCATGGCAGAGCAAAGGACTTAGCAAGAATGTGAGGACGTGCCCATCGCTTCTGCCAAACCTGAACCACCTAGCCAAGCCCCATATTCCCTCATCCCATTAATAAACAGGGGTATTGATTTACACCCTCAAAGATAAACCACCAGGTGTGGTTATTGGAGGATCTTTCAGACACCACAGTGGTTTCAAGGCCTTCCCAGTTGCTTGATGAAAGGAGATATTCACTCTGGCCCGTGTACACAGGCATTTACACTAGTGTATCTATATCTATATACATACTAGCAATGTGGGACGGGGCTGCCCCTCAGGCTATATAGGGAATTAATGCACACACATGGATGCAATACACACACACACACAGTCACACATGTAAATGCACACACGTGCACTGAGATGCATAAAGAGCGACACAGTCATACACACATACATGCAATGCACAACATGCAGACACATAGAGTGTGATATAGACACGCAACACACACAGTGAGAAACACAAGGCACACACAGACACACACACAGAAGTGAGTCATAAGGGGGTGACTTATGTGTCATTGTAATGAGTTTGTGTTTGTACTTCTGCCTCCACTGTGGCATTCATTCATGTAGTTGAAATACATGTGGTGATTGCACATACTGTGGTGGAAGGTGGATCATGCTGGCTCCCAGGGTGTGAGTGAGTGTGAGTGAGAGAGTGGCATTCATTCATATAGTTGAAATGCATGTGGTAATTGCACAAACTATGGTGGAAGGTGGATCGTGCTGGCTCCCGGGGTGTGAGTGAGTGGCATTCATTCATGTAGTTGAAATGCATGTGGTAATTGCACATACTATGGTGGAAGGTGGATCATGCTGGCTTCCGGGGTGTGAGTGAGTGTGAGTGGGACTATGGTGGAAGGTGGATCATGCTGGCTCCCGAGGTGTGAGTGTGAGTGAGTGTAAATGAGTGCGTGTGAGTGCGAGAGTGTGTGAATGTGAGTGATTGATTGCATGAGTGTGTGTGATTGAGAGAGTGTGATTGAGTGAGAGTGTGTCAGTGTGAGAGAGTGTGAGTGTGAGTGAGAATGTGAGTGAGAGTGTGTGTGATTGAGTGTGAGTGTGTGTTAGTGAGTGTGAGTGAGTTAATGAGAGTGTGTGTGATTGAGTGCGAGTGTGTGTGTGTCGGATGTGTTTGTGTCTGTGGTGTAGAAGCGAGTGGCAGCCATTTTGTTTTTTCAGTCACTTGGATTGTGGTGGGCGGGCTGGATAGTGGGGGCAGGCCAACTCCCTGCATGATTTAAATCACTCCCCCGTTGAATCACTCCTCCTTACTTAAGCTGAGGTAACATAGCAATATAACACACAGTGGCTCTTCAGTTGAGGCAACGTAGCAATATGCCGAGGGAACAAATAGAAAGTGGTGTTTGAGGCTTGCCCTCTGTAACATACAGCAAATCATCTCTCTTCCTTTTTGGAGAAGGGGCAGGAATCAGGAAGTGGAGGAGTGACAGTTGAAAACAGACAGTTAGTGAGGTTGACTGAAGAGATGAAAAGAGTTAAATAAAAGAGTTGCTATTAAGCTTATCCCTGAGTGTATTTTATGGAAACATTACACCTTGTACTGAAACAGAGTGTATGGAGGGTTATGGTTATCTGTGGGAGATGACACAGAGTGTATGGAGGGTTACAGTTATCTGTGGGAGGTGAAACAGAGTGTATGGAGGGTTACAGTTATCTGTGGGAGGTGACACAGTGTGTATGGAGGGTTTCAGTTATCTGTGGGAGGTGACACAGAGTGTATGGAGGGTTACAGTTATCTGTGGGAGGTGAAACAGTGTGTATGGAGGGTTACAATTATCTGTGGGAGGTGACACAGTGTATGGAGGGTTACAGTTTTCTGTGGGAGGTGACAGAGTGTGTATGGAGGGTTACAGTTATCTGTGGGAGGTGACACAGTGTATGGAGGGTTACAGTTATCTGTGGGAGGTGACACTGTGTGTATGGAGAGTTACAGTTATCTGTGGAAGGTGACACAGAGTATATGGAGGGTTACAGTTATCTGTGGGAGGTGAAACAGAGTGTATGGAAGGTTACAGTTATCTGTGGGAGGTGAAACAGAATGTATGGAGGGTTACAGTTATCTGTGGGAGGTGACACAGTGTGTTTGTGGTGTCATGATCCTGAGTGAGAAGTTACTGATATCCCCTACTTCAGGAGCCAGTGGCAGCTATATTGTTATTTGTCAGTTGGATAGTGGTGGGTGGGCTGGAGGGGGTGGGCCAACTCCCTGTATGATAAACATGCCCCCATTGAATCACCCAATGGGAGCAGTAATGTCCCCACTGAATCACCCAATGGGAGTTGTGTCTCCTGATGAGACATAAATTACGTAATGAGGCATTCTGTGCGATGTGTGTGTGTTTTCTGAGGAGACATAAATTATGTTCTGTGTGTGAGGAACCATAAATTATGCAATGAGGCTCTTTTATATATCTACTAGCAATGTGGAATGGCGCTGCCCGTCAGGATATATAGGAAATTAATGCACACACATGGATGCAAGACAAACACAAACAGAGCCACACACGCAAATGCACATGCATGCACTGAGATGCATAAAGAGCGACACAGTCATACACACACAAGCAATGCACAAGATGCAGACTCACAGAGTGTGATACAGACATGCAACACACACAGTGAGGAACACACAGGCACACACAGAGACACACACACACAGAAGTGAGTCATAAGGGGGTGACTTACGTGTCACTGTAATGAGTTTGTGTTTTTACTTATGCCTCCACTGTGGCATTCATTCATATAGTTGAAATGCATGTGGTAATTGCACATACTATGGTGGAAGGTGGATTGTGCTGGCTCCCGGGGTGTGAGTGTGAGTGAGTGAGTGTGTGTGAGTGAGTGGCATTCACTCATGTAGTTGAAATGCATGTGGTAATTGCACATACTATGGTAGAAGGTGGATCGTGCTGGCTCCTGGGGTGTGAGTGAGTGTGAGTGAGACTATGGTGGAAGGTGGATCGTGTTGGCTCCCGGGGTGTGAGTGTGAGTTAGTGCATGTGAGTGTGTGCGTGTGAGTGAGAGAGTGAGTGATTGCGTGTGAGTGATTGCGTGTGTTAGTGAGTGTGTGTGATTGAGTGAGTGTGAGTGAGTAAGAGAGTGTGTGATTGAGCGTGTGAGTGAGAGTGTGTGAGTGAGCATGTGTGTGATTGAGTGAGAGTGTGTGTGATTGAGTGACAGTGTGTGTGATTGAGAGTGTGAGTGAGAGAATGTGAATGAGAGAGTGTGAGTGAGAGTGTGTGAGTGAGAGAGTGTATGTTTTGTTGAGTGTGTGTGATTTAGTGTGTGAGTGAGAGTGTGTGTGATTGAGTGTGAGTGTGTGTGATTGAGTGTGAGTGAATGTGTGAGTGTGTGAATTATTGTGAGTGTGTATGATTGAGTGTGTGCTTTGCAATGCGTTGCGTAGCCCTCTGGCACTCAAAGGGTTAAGTTATGGTAATATAGCAATATAACACACGGTGGCTCTTCAGTTCAGGCAGCATAGCAATATGCTGAGGGAACAAATAGAAAGTGGTGTTTGAGGATTGCCCTCTGTAACATACAGCAAAGCATCTCTCTCCCTTTAAGGAGAAAGGGCGGGAAGCAGGAAGTGGAGGAGTGACAGTTGAAAACAGACAGTTAGTGAGGTGACTGAAGAGATGAAGAGTTAAATAAAAGAGTGTCATGGTTTGTTAAGACTCTCAGACACACAGTTAGGTAAAAACACAACTTTATTGAAAAGTTTAAAGGAAACCCTATTGGGTAGCATACACATATATATGAAGCGATTTACACAGTAGCATAAGCAGTGATAAGGAATGAGACACAGTCTCTACCGGCCTTGCAAATACTGGGTAAAGCAACCTAGGTGGTACAAGATGGAATTGGGTCTACCGGCCTTACCAATATACCGGGCAAGGCAGCCTGGAGGCTGATAAAATGAATAGCGTAGGCTCTACCGGCCCTGCCAATATACCGGGCAAGGCAGCCTGGAGACTGGTTCAAGGAATCGTATAGGCTCTACCGGCCTTGTCAATATACCGGGCAAGGCAGCCTGGAGACTGGTACAGGGAATCGCATAGGCTCTACCGGCTTTGCCAATATACCGGGCAAGGCAGCCTGGAGACTGGTACAAGGAATTGTATAGGCTCTACCGGCCTTGCCAATGTACCAGGCAAGCCAGCCAGGAGACTGGTACAACAAAATAATGTAGGCTCTACCGGCCTTGCTAATACCGGGTAAGGCAACCCAAGATGATATAGAGAGGAATAGGTTCTACCGGCCTTACCAATATACCAGGCAAGGCAGCCTGGACTGCAGAACAGGATGGCAGCAGCTAAGACCTCAGTGACTGGCTAGTTGGGTAGACCAGTCACATAGTATGACAGACTGAGGCCTAATGGATCTTCAGTATGGCATAGCCAGCGAGAAGAGCAGGAGCAAACCAGTAATCGTGCAGCGGAGACACAGTCTCTACCGGTGCTAACAGATCTTGCAACAAGCAACCACTATATATACAGGGAGCGAACCAGTACCCGTGTACTGGAGAAAACCACCAATCTTCCGGTGCTGTCAAGGACTGAACAGCGACCGGTTAAACAAGGAGCGAGCCAGTACCCGCGTACTGGAGAGACAAGCAGACAACGGGAGCTGTCTAGGACGAAACAGCAACCAGTTCAACATGGAGTGAACCAGTATCCACGTACTGGAGAAACAAAGATCTCTACCATAGTTACAGTAGCCAGTTGTTTGAGGAGCGAACCAGTAACCGCATACTGGGGAGACCAATATCACTACCGGTGCAACAGCAGCTGGTTGGCAGTGGAGCGAACCAGTACCCGCGTACTGGGAGAACCAATAACTCTACCGATGCAACAGCAGCCAGTTGGTAGTGGAGCGAACCAGTACCCGCGTACTGGGAGAACCAATAACTCTACCGGTGCAACAGCAGCCAGTTGGTAGTGGAGCGAACCAGTACCCGCGTACTGGAACAACCAATATCTCTACTGGTGCAACAGCAGCCGGTGTATGTGGAGCGAACCAGTACCCGCGTACTGGGATAACCAATATCTCTACCGGTGCGACAGCATCCGGTGTACATGGAGCGAACCAGTACCCGCGTACTGGAGGAAGCAACAAGTAGATAAAAATGTCGCCAGAGCGACTGGGGAATACCGGCACACTGCAGGCGACCCAGGATGGGGAACCCAGCTGAGGATGGACAGGAAACAGCACTACGGGCAGTCAACCGGATCAGGAACGGCAGCAGGAAACGGCAGCAGGACAGCAACCCCTACCGGATCAGGATCGGATGCAGGAACCAGGACAACTGGTGAGCAGGAACTAGACGATCTCAGACAAGTAGGAACGTAGACATGGCCCAGGAAGCTCAGGAACTCAATGCAGGAACGAGCAGCATAGAGACAACACGAAAGGGCAACCAAAGGGTGTCCAAGCTCAGTCTAAATAGGCAATGCAGGACGGGCTGAAGGCAGACAGCCAATGGAGAGCCCCCTTCTGGTAACTGACAAAGAAAAGCAGCAATCACGGGCACCGTGATAAAGAGTTGCTATTAAGTTTATCCCTGAGTTTGTATTTTATGGAAACATTACACCCTCGTACTGAAACAGTGTGTATGGAGGGTTAAATTATCTGTGGGAGGTGAAACAGAGTGTATGGAGGGTTACAATCACCTGTGGGAGGTGACACAGTGTGTTTGTGGGGTCATGATCCTGAGTGAGTGTGTGTGGACCAGGAGAAGTTATTGATATCCCCTACTTCAGGAGCGAGTGGCAGTTTTTTTTGGCATATTTTTTTTCAGTTGGATAGTGGTGGGCGGGCTGGAGGGGGTGGGCCAACTCCCTGTATGATAAACATGCCCCCATTCAATCACCCAATGGGAGCAGTAAAGTCCCCATTGAATCACCCAATAGGAGTTGTGTCTCCTGATGAGACATTAATTATGTAATGAGGCATTCTGTTCAATGAGTTTGTTTTCTGAAGAGACATAAATTATGTTCTGTATGTGAGGTACCATAAATTATGCAATGAGGCTTATTCTTATATATATATATATATATATATATATATATATATATACTAGCAATATGTGACGGTGTTGCCCGTCATTGTAGTAGGGAATGTGTTATGTAGCATTTTTTGTTTGAAATGTTGTAGGTGGCATGTTTAAGGTATTTTGTAAGAATTTTTTGTGTTTGTTTGTATTGTACATTTCATTTAGCTGTATTAACTGATGATGTTTTTTTGTGTACTGTGTGAAGCAGAAAGAATCATATTGCACACATACATAAACACACACAGATACAGTGACATATACAGAGATTGATCATACATACACACGTACATACATGCGTACACACACACACACACACATATACAGATATTATTACAGTCCTGTAAGTGCCAGAGGGGTAGGCAAGGCATTGCTCATTGTGTTGCTTAATCCTCTGGCACTGAAAGGGTTAACCAGCTGTCCCAGTATGTAGCGAGAGTCATGGAGTTCACAGTCCCTGAAGTGGAATGCATTGGAGGTGCATGTGATGGCTTTCAGGCTGTGGCTCTCCAGTTGTTGCTGGACTAATGGCCCCATTATCCCCAGCACCCTTTCAGCTCCAGCCGCCTCTTCCATTCTGTGTCCGTCTCTGTACATGCACACTCGGAGGCTGCCAGACAACCGCCGGCCCGGCTCCCTGGCCAGGAAGACACCTCCTGCCCCAGGCCTTGGCCAAGAGCGTTACTAGGGACGCAGCCCGGGCACCGAGAGCGGGAACTGAGGAGGGATGGTGTGTGTGGTTGGAGCAGGGATGGTGTGTGTTGTTGGAGCAGCTATAGTGCGGCATGTATATTTTTCATGCCAGGGTACTTACACAGTGCAGGTGTGTGACAGCGGGGAGAGAGCGGCGGTGAAGAAGCTTGTGTGTAAGAGTGTGTACTACAGAGTGGCCCCAGCATGGTCTGTCTCCAGCCCGTCAGCCACGGGTAATAGCCGCATCCAGCTGTTGCTTGTAGAGAGCTCTTTGAAGGGCCAAAAGACCGGGCTGTTGCGGGGCGGAGTGTTGTGCTTCATGAAGGGGGAACATGAAGGATTTGGTACTGGGCCTGCCTGGCTCCGAGCTACATGAACCAGCTGGGCTTCCTGCAGCAGAAGCACATTGTGCACCAGGAGCCGAAAGCATTGTTGTGTTGCGGATACCAGAAATGAAGGTACACTGGAGCCGATCCCGCCCTCCCTGTGTTGGATCAGCTCATTGTGTGCCTCAGGTTGGTGGAGGGACCCCTGGGGACTCTGTGTGTGTGTGGCTTTTGTATATTATCATGGCGCCCATGATTGCTGCTTTTCTTTGTCAGTTACCTGAAGGGGGCTCTCCATTGGCTGTCTGCCTTCAGCCCGCCCTGCATTGCCTATTTAGACTGAGCTTGGGCACCCTTTGGTTGCCCTTTCGTGTTGTCTCTATGCTGCTCGTTCCTGCATTGAGTTCCTGAGCTTCCTGGGCCATGTCTACGTTCCTGCTTGTCTGAGATCGTCTAGTTCCTGCTCACCAGTTGCCCTGGTTCCTGCATCCGTTCCTGATCCGGTTGGGGCTGCTGTCCTGCTGCCGTTCCTGATCCGGTTGACTGCCCGCAGTGCTGTTTCCTGTCCATCCTCAGCTGGGTTCCCCATCCTGGGCCGCCTGCAGTGTGCCGGCATTCCCCAGTCGCTCTGGCGACATTTTTACCTACTTGTTGCTTCCTCCAGTACGCGGGTACTGGTTCACTCCACGTACACCGGCTGCTGTCGCACCGGTAGAGATATTGGTTGTTCCAGTACACGGGTACTGGTTCGCTCCACTACCAACTGGCTGCTGTTGCACCGATAGAGTTATTGGTTCTCCCAGTACGCAGGTACTGGTTCGCTCCACAAGTAACCGACTGCTGTTGCATCGGTAGAGTTATTGATTCTCCCAGTACGCGGGTACTGGTTCACTCCACTGCCAACCTGCTGCTGTTGCACCGGTAATGATATTAGTCTCCCCAGTATGCGTTTACTGGTTCACTCCTCAAACAACCGGCTACTGTAACTACGGTAGAGATCTTTGTTTCTCCAGTACGTGGGTACTGGTTCACTCCATGTTGAACTGGTTGCTGTTTCGTCCTAGACAGCTCCCGTTGTCTGCTTGTCTCTCCAGTACGCGGGTACTGGCTCGCTCCTTGTTTAACCGGTCGCTGTTCAGTCCTTGACAGCACCGGAAGATTGGTGGTTTTCTCCAGTACACGGGTACTGGTTCGCTCCCTGTATATATAGTGGTTGCTTGTTGCAAGATCTGTTAGCACCGGTAGAGACTGTGTCTCCGCTGCACGATTACTGGTTTGCTCCTGCTCTTCTCGCTGGCTATGCCATACTGAAGATCCATTAGGCCTCAGTCTGTCATACTATGTGACTGGTCTACCCAACTAGCCAGTCACTGAGGTCTTAGCTGCTGCCATCCTGTTCTGCAGTCCAGGCTGCCTTGCCTGGTATATTGGTAAGGCCGGTAGAACCTATTCCTCTCTATATCATCTTGGGTTGCCTTACCCGGTATTAGCAAGGCCGGTAGAGCCTACATTATTTTGTTGTACCAGTCTCCTGGCTGGCTTGCCTGGTACATTGGCAAGGCCGGTAGAGCCTATACAATTCCTTGTACCAGTCTCCAGGCTGCCTTGCCCGGTATATTGGCAAAGCCAGTAGAGCCTATGCGATTCCCTGTACCAGTCTCCAGGCTGCCTTGCCCGGTATATTGACAAGGCCGGTAGAGCCTATACGATTCCTTGAACCAGTCTCCAGGCTGCCTTGCCCGGTATATTGACAGGGCCGGTAGAGCCTACACTATTAATTTTATCAGCCTCCAGGCTGCCTTGCCCGGTATAGTGGTAAGGCCGGTAGAACCAGTTCCATCTTGTACCACCTAGGTTTCCTTACCCGGTATTGGCAAGGCCGGTAGAGCCTGTGTCTCATTCCTTATCACTGCTTGTGCTACTATGTAAATCGCTTCATATATATGTGTATGCTACCCAATAGGGTTTCCTTTAAACTTTTCAATAAAGTTGTGTTTTTACCTAACTCTGTGTCTGAGAGTCTTAACAAACTGTGACATATATGTGTGTGTGTGGCTTGTGTGTGTGTGTGTGGCATTTGTGTGTGTGTGTGGCTTGTGTGTGTGTGTTTGGCTTCTGTGTGTGTGTGGCTTGTGTGTGAGTCTGTGGTGTAGGAGCGAGTGGCAGCCATTTTGTTTTTTCAGTCACTAGGATAGTGGTGGGCGGGCTGGATAGTGGGGGCAGGCCAACTCCCTGAATGATTTAAATCACTCCTCCATTGAATCACCCAATGGGAACAGTAACTCCTTACTTAAGCTGAGGTAACATAGCAATATAACACACGGTGGCTCTTCAGTTGAGGCAATGAAGCAATATGCTGAGGGATCAAATAGAAAGTGGTGCTTGAGGCTTGCCCTCTGTAACATACAGCAAAGAATCTCTCTCCCTTTAAGGAGAAAGAGAGGGAATCAGGAAGTGGAGGAGTGACAGTTGAAAACTGACAGTTAGTGAGGTGACTGAAGAGATGAAAAGAGTTACATAAAAGAGTTGCTATTAAGTTTATCCCTTGTTTGTATTTTATGGAAACATTACACCCTCGTACTGAAACAGAGTGTATAGAGGGTTACAATTATCTGTGGGAGGTGAAACAGAGTGTTTGTGGGGTCATGATCCTGAGTGAGAGTGTGAGTGGACCAGGAGAAGTTATTGATATCCCCTACTTCAGGAGCGAGTGGCAGCTATATTTGTTTTTGTCAGTTGGATAGTGGTGGTAGGGTTGGATGGGGCGGGCCAACTCCCTGTATGATAAACATGCCCCCATTGAATCACCCAATGGGAGCAGTAATGTCCCTGTTGAATCACCCAATGGGAGTTGTGTCTCCTAATGAGACATTATTTAATGAGGCATTCTGTTCTAACATCTATATATATATATATATAGATGTTAGGCAGACGTAGGTACAGAACACAGATTCCAGCACCTGTTATTGCGCAGAGTCTTCTTGGTTCATTTGCCCATTGTATTGCAGACATCAGTAGCATCCGAGGGGTTAAAGATGAAGTACCAACTCTTAATATATATAACCACCACCTACTTACCTTACTATGGCCAGAAAAACCTAATGACCCTTATACATTTTACACTGTTCCTTGAATCAAGAGGTAATGTATTCAATGAGTTCTGGATGTAATGTCCACGGAGGTGGCCATGATGGTAGCAGGACCACGGGACAAACTCAGCCCACTGCACATGGTAATCTTAACCTATTAAGGACCAGAGGCGTGTGCAATGCATTGCTAAGTAGACTTGTGCACTCTGGCTTCATCAGTTTGGAAAAAAAAAATGCTAGTAACCGTCATGTCCACCTCCAATACACGACATCCTGTACCGACTGACAATGTTGTTTCTTGAAAAACAAGGACAAAGGACAAATTCATAGAGGTCATTAGGATTTTCTGCCTATGGTAAGGTTAGTGGTAGGGTGTATTATTAGGCATTGTAACGTCCTCTTTAAAGGGTTAGTAATGGCCAAAATAAAGTTTATTTTCTATGGTAGATTTTACAAAAATAAAGTATTTGGAGAAAGTCCTACTTTCTCAAACCTTTATGGTATGAGAGATATTCGCCGCTAAAGTTCTCCTCTCCCCTTCTCCTGACATCAGCATGCTGACAGCAGGAGATCCCGGTCTGGGACCAGCCGGCGGCTCTGCAGCAGAGCTGAAATCACGTTATTTAAGAAAGAATTACTTCATTAGAAAGAACTACAAAATGCGACTGGTTTGCAAGCACGCTTTGTAGACCGTTCCAATGAAGTAGTTCTTTTTAAATAACGCAATATCGGCTCTGCTGGACAGCCACCTCTATTCGGCCGACTCGAATCTCCTGCTGTCAGCTTTACAGCTGGGGAGGGAGGGGGGACCTTTAACGGAGGATATTTCTCAAACCATAAAGGTTTGAGAAGTAGGGCTTTCTCCAAATGCTTTATTTTTGTAAAATCTACCATATAAAATAAACTTTAATTTTGGGCATTACTATCCCTTTAAGAAACTCCACCAATCACGGGACAGGAAGAGAAATTCACAAGTTTTCTTATTCCTTTGTGTGCCAGAAGAGTACGCAACGCATTGCTTTGGTACGCAAAGGGTTAGAACATTATTTTTTTTTGTACCCTAAATATGGCTCTGATTAATTTGCCATGACATCCTATATAATAATCCGCTAAGTTGTGTGTAACGCCCGACATGCGCAGTAGACATGTGCAGTACAGACTGCCCGCACGCTGCTGATACAGAGCTGGGCGCTAAGAAGGAGCGTCCAGCTCTGTATCAGCAGTGGCGCGGGCAGTCTCTGCTGTGCGTGACTGCCCCGCGACCGGCTACCAGAGGCACTGTGGCCCGTGTAACGGGCTGTTCAACTAGTAGACTATGATGAATCTGGAAAACTTTAAAACTCAATTTTAAATGTAATTAAAATATGATAATTTCCCCAAGAAACAGAAGATTTTTTTAAATGGTAATAAAAGAATTATCAGGAGGCCAGTTGTTCCATTTTAGATTATTTTGGCGCGTCTCATTTTTTATGAACTCTGATAAATTTTCTACCGCATCCAAACAGTAACTGTATGTCAAAATAACAACCTGATTTACATAATGATAGAGTGTTTATTTCAAATGGAAAGTAATAGAACTATTTATGTGTAACCACAATAAAACAGACAGTTTGTGTAACAGATTTTAAAGTTTGTTTTGTATCAGTTAATGGGAATGAGCAGTTTGATTACAGACTTAGCAGATGTCCGCAGTAAAATATTAGTGATTATCACATCGAGCCATTGGTATTGTACAGCAACAAACTTACCCCCTTTGAAAAACAAAGAAAAAGGACTTTCATGCTGTGCTATGTATTACTCCAGGGATGGGCAACCTGTGACCCTCCAGCTGTACAGGAGTATAATTCCCACCATACCCAGCCAGTCTGTATAGATTTCAGGGGCAGATTTCTCAATAGGCAGAGTAAGCGGTTTACCAGGACACCCAGTTGGTACTCATCCACGCACCCAGGCTCCAGAACTCTCCAACTTTTGGAGCTACTGTGCAAAGCCATGGTCCCCTCAGACCAACGTAATACAATATCACGGAAATGAGGCTGCACTAGCAAACAGCACGCAGTTTCGAGAGTATAAATAAAAACATATTATTTATTTGTGATCTTAATAAAATCAAATAGGACATCAGACTTCAACAAATCATATAGTTCAGGTATTTACAATACACACCAGTGTACCAGTCCACGCGTTTTGCGTTATGCAAGCTTAATCATGACCATTACGATTAAGCGTACATAACACCAATACGCATGGACCGGTACCACTGGTGTGTACTGTATATACACCTGAGCTATGTGAGTTGTTGAAGACTTAAGTCCTATTTGATTTTATCAAGATCACGAATTAATAATATGTTTTGGTTTATGCTCTTGGAACTGTGTGCTGTTTGCAATCTCAATGTTTCTGCACCTGTTTATATGACCCTTTACAAGATATTATTTAACCCCTTGGATGATAGAGAGAAACCAATGCATTGGGTTAAAGCTTTTTTGTCCGTGCTTATTATAGGCAAAAGGTATTTTCTTTGCCAGGAAACAGTGGATGGAACTGGGAGTGGGGAGATGCATATAGGAGGGGCGGTCAAGGGTGGGTCTATGGGCACCTAGAGTGCCTTGCCTAGGGGGGTGCTGTGATGTAAATCCAACTCAGTGAAGTATAGTCCTGAACAGGCGGATCAATGCACTGAAGTCTAGCATTCATGTGGTTAAAACAGTGGTTCTCAACCTTTTTTGTTTGGGGAAACCTATCGCACAGTCTAGAAATTTAGGGGCACTCCTAACACTTTATAAGTCATTTGTCATGGGCATAGTGAAGAGTATAAATAGATAATATATAGTTATTCTTGGGTCTCACGATCAGATTAACAAAAACAGACAAATTGTGCATAACGATTTCCATAAATATACATTGGAACCTCAACACTCACATTTTTCCAAGAGCTTTATAGAAAACAAGTGGAAAAAGAATAAAAAACAATCCTGTACTAATAAATATTGATTACCCTGAAATTATGAACCCTGTGTATATTATACCTATGTGTTCATTTATTTCAAACCAGTGAGGGTTTTGGTGCATAATCTGGCCAAAATATGTTGCAGCTTGCTTATCTCACCAAGGTACCTCATCTCAAGCGAGTCCTATCCAATACATATAAATAAATATCATACATCACTTAAAGAAGCAGTAAACTTTTTTATGAAAACACATTTTATAGAGCATTTCCTGCTGAATAAAACAAGGTCACTCCCATTGCTGTCAGATGTTTTATTCAAAAATTATAGCAGTTTAAATAATCAGGAAGTGAATTTATTGTGTTTACTTCCTGATAGTTCTGACTGACAGGAAGTGAATTTACAGTGTTTACTTCCTGATAGTTCTAACTGACAGGAAGTGAATTTACTGTGTGATTACTTCCTGATAGTTCTAACTGACAGGAAGTGAATTTACTGTGTGATTACTTCCTGATAGTTCTAACTGACAGGAAGTGAATTTACTGTGTTTAGTTCCTGATAGTTCTAACTGACAGGAAGTGACTCAGCAGTTTCTATCACATTCTGTGGAGAACTGTATGTCTTTGACTTTTCTCTCCATTAGAATCTAACAGGAAATCTAATTAGAATTTGACCACTAGAGGGCACTGCTAATGTAAAAAAACATGGGTTTAAACTGTAATAACTCTGGAAATATAAATCTCTTGGTAGTGGGAGTACCCTTATTTTACTCAATAGGAAAATCCCTACAATATATATTTTTTCATAAAAAAAGTTTACTGCTGTTTTAAAGTTAAAGAGTTAGTAATGTCCGCATATAAATTTATGCAATATTGTAGATTTAAAGAAAATAAATTATGTGGAGCAAAACCCATCTCTCAAAACTTTATGGTTTCAGAGACATAATGTTTTAAAGTTCCCCCCTCCTTCCCCTTGCGATGACGTCACACAGTCCTGGGACCAGCCAGCGACTCTTCAGCAGAGCCGAAATACAGATATTGACCGTTCCAACTAAGTATTTCTTTTTAGGTATGTGTATTTCGGCTGTGCCGAAGAGCCACCTTGAGTCGGCCAACACAGATCTTCTGTCAGGAGACAGACATCAAGGCATTTTTTTGTGAGTTTTAGCGACAGTTCTTAAACATACACTAAGAGGGCTTTTACACATCTCCAAACTGTCTGTTCAAATGAATTAGTCACCAGACATTGATGGACAGTTTCCATCTATTATCCGTTTACTCCCGTGGTTCTCAATGTTTTTTTTTTTGGGGGGGTCTTTGCTCAAGGCACCCCCGACACACATTCTGGAATTTATAGTCACCCCTAAAAGATCATTTGAAACTGGAGATGTGAAGAGGAAAGTTCTACAACCAGAATGAAACAAAGAGGAAGAAAAAAATGAATCTAGCACAAAAAGGGGAACTATCACTCCCTGATAATAACACCTACTTATCTACATATGGTCAGGACCACAAGACCGTATACACTGTTCACTGGACATAGTAATAGTAACCTTTTAAGGACCAGAGGGAGAAGAAATACACTGCACACTCCTCTGGTCCTTAAAGGCTTAAAGAATGCTTATGTACTCTGTTTCAGTCTGAAGAAAAAAAAAAAAACTGTCAGAATGAAGATGTTATCTCTTGAACCAAGGGCAAAATTCAAAGGGGCCAGTAGAATTTCCGGGACATAATACTGTAAGTGTGTGCATTACTATGTGAAATATTTACCATAATGATATATTTGGGAATAAAGTAAATACACAGGTGTCAGATAAATGGAATAATAACAACATTTACTGTTCCTTTAACTTGAGCGGAAAATCCAATGGGCATTTTTGATAGTGCATTCTATAGGAGAGCTTGATCTATAGCTCTCCACAGTAAGTGGTGGGCACAGCACCATCTAGTGGCAACAGACAACTGCAGTTTGATTTTAAACAAAAATTTTAAAAAAATTCAGCTGTAATAACATTTGAATGAAACATCTCCCAGCTGTGGAAACGCCCTAGTTTTACTCAGCAAGAAAAAGCGTACAATATATTTTTTTCTCATCTTTAAGCTTTATTGCTTCTGTCATTAGATGAAATTAAAAATGCACAAGTATTTAGGAAATTATAAAAAAATATTTAAAGTGGATAGTCACCTTAGGATAAGTTAGGTGCATTTTAACACCTTGGGTGCCAGAAAGGGCACTCAAGGGGTTAAAGAAAATTAAAAAATACCTACTGCTGGTGTAGTATGCACTAATCTTGGGTCTTCACCTACCTACTGCAAACCTTTCCTATTTAAAAGCAAGTCAATCTTACCAAAAAAGTGTTAGATTTTTGAGTGGTGGGTTGTGCGATTTTAACTACTGTTTAATTAGGTTTTAACTGACTACTTTCTATGCTTTTCCATGAAAGAGCTTTATTATACAAATAGGTTTTGAGAAAGTAATCTTTATTTGTGGATGACACCGTCTGGCAGTTAATGCTAATTAGCGTCTGTGCCTAGGCAGAGCTCACACATTGTGCTATAAGTAAGCCTGGGCAGAGCTCACACACTGTGCTATAAGTAAGCCTAGGCAGAGCTCACACATTGTGCTTTAAGTGAGTCTAGGAAGTGCTCACACACTGTGCTATAAGTAAGCCTAGGTGGAGTTCACACACTGTGCTATAAGTAAGCCTAGGCGGAGTTCACACACTGTGCTATAAGTGAGTCTCGGCAGTGCTCACACATTGTGCTATAAGTGAGTCTAGGCAGAGCTTACACACTGTGCTATAAGTAAGCCTAGGCAGAGCTCACATAAGCCTAGGCAGAGCTCACACACTGTGCTATAAGTAAGCCTAGGCAGAGCTCACACACTGTGCTATAAGTAAGCCTATGCAGAGCTCACACACTGCTATAAGTGAGCCTATGCAGAGCTCACACACTGTGCTATAAGTAAGCCTGGGCAGAGCTCACACACTGTGCTATAAGTAAGCCTAGGCAGAGCTCACACACTGTGCTATAAGTAAGCCTAGGCAGAGTTCACACATTGTGCTATAAGTAAGCCTAGGCAGTACTCACACATTGTGCTATAAGTAAGCCTAGGCAGAGCTCACACACTGTGTTATAAGTAAGCCTAGGCAGAGTTCACACATTGTGCTATAAGTAAGCCTAGGCAGTACTCACACATTGTGCTATAAGTAAGCCTAGGCAGAGCTCACACACTGTGCTATAAGTAAGCCTAGGCAGAGTTCACACATTGTGCTATAAGTAAGCCTAGGCAGTACTCACACATTGTGCTATAAGTGAGCCTAGGCAGTGAACAGACATTGTGTTATAAGTAAGCCTAGGCAGAGCTCACACATTGTGCTTTACGTGAGTCTAGGAAGAGCTCACACATTGTGCTATGAGTGAGTCTAGGAAGAGCTCAGACATACTGGGGACATTTCTAATATCAGAGCAAGAGGTACATTTGGCCTGAAAAATAAGTAATTAGTACAATGTGTAAAGAATTAGCATTAAGTGGCTAATTGTGCCACCAATACAATACAATACAAGGATAATGTATCAAAAAGTTTATTTTACGGGAAAATGACTAGTATAGTGTGTATATATATATATATATATATATATATATATATATATATATATATATGAAGATTTTAACCTCTCTGGCACTGAAGGGGTTATTAATGCCCTGTGAAACAAACTAAACGTATTTTGGGTAACAGATCCACATAAAACAATTCATTGTAGACCTCCCTTGCATCTAAGGAGATACAAACATTTCTGCATGCATTCTGGGAATAAATGAGACAGAAAGGTGTGATTATGTGTTATTAATCATCAAGTCAGATAAATGGGATGATGAACTCAAGTCTCTAGAACAAAGAACAGCACAAGGTTTTTCTAAGAAATCAAAAAAATAACAGAACCCAGATTGGCCCATGAATTGCTAATGTTAAATCTATAAACGTCTCCTGTGCGCCATTAATGTCTCATTTACTATGGCCGAAGACAAAGGGACATTTCACTAATGCGCTCGTCAGTAATCTGATGTTGCATTGCCGGTCTGTAGAGGGGGACAGGTCAGAAAGATTTAGGAACATTGATACTGTTCTTCATGTATAAACTTCAGAGGAAAATCAACATCTCTGAGAAGATCAGAGGCAAAAGGAAATGAGACTGTCTGGCTTATCTGCTGAAGGGCAACATGGGAAAACCGCAATGCGTTGGATACCAACCTGGCACTAATAACAACCCTTTGAGTGCCAGAGTATGCAACGCTTTGCAGTGTGTTGCATACCCCTCTGGCACTCATAGGACTATAGGAGAATGAACACAATAAATTAACATAATAACCATACCACTTACCTTACTATGTGAAGAAAATCCTAATTAATTTTTGCTTTGCTTATTGGTATAAACGACAGCACTATCAATCAGTCGTGGGAGTCGGACACTGGCTTGACAATAGAGGTTGCAGGGGTCACACCTGCGACAAGGCCCCTCTCTCCAGCGGCCCAGCCTCCCCCTGCAACCCTCCAGTCTGGCGACCGCAAGAAGGCTTCTATTTACTCTCCGGAATCGGACATGACTGTTGTTGATCGTTTGTTCAAACAGAAGCAGGCTGAGCTCATGAAACTAATTAAAGGGATAGTAATAGATACGAATAAATGTTGTGCTGATTAATGTGCCCCTTTTACCTAGTGTAAGCCGCCTCCCCTTAGATGTGGAATCTGGTCGGTGACCGGACAGGTCACAGCAAGGGACAATCTTCTTACTGTGATCATAAGGACAATCCTGCCCCCCTTGACGAATCAGGGCAAGCTTTTCATTATGCTTGCTGAAGACTGTTCCTCGCTGTGCGCTGTCCAGAGCGGCTAGGGGCGTGCATTACATTGCCAAAAGGGGCAGGAGGGGGATACTTTAAAACCTATATACTTTTGAACAACAAGTCAGAAACAATTTATATACAGCGCTACATGATGTATAACATAGTCCGCATTAATTTCAAGCTACATTTATACACATCTATTACTATGCCTTTAAGAACCAGAGATGTCTGCAGTGCATAGCTAAAACAATGTGTGTCCACCCCTCTAGACTTTAAAGAGTTAAGATTACCATGTTCCGTGGGTGGAGTTTGATCCAAAGTTCCTACTAGCAAGTGTTATGGCCGCAACCATGGGCACGACATCCAGACCTGATTGCAGATGTTGAACAAAAACACAAGGTGCAAAACTCATAAGGGACAAAAGTATTTTCTGGCCACATTAACCCATTAATGCACGAGGATGTACATGTATCTCCCGAACGGATGTACCTTAAGGACAGAGGATGTACATGTACATGATTCTGGGTCCCCACGCAGCTGCACGCCATTCAGGAACTCCGGAATCTGTTGAAAAAAAAATAAAAAATGCACTGCATGCGTTAATTGCTTGCCGCGCTCACACGAGGCCGGTCACTAAGGGGTTAAAGGGATAGTAATACTTAATACGTAAAAAAAATATATATATTGTAGTGTTTATCCCCCTGAGTAAAACAAGGGAACTCCCACTGCTGAAAGGTATTTTATTCAAAAGTTATTATAGCTCAAAGTTGAAATTTTTAGGTGCAGTAACACAGTGGCCTGAAATTGCACAGTGGCGCTGTTGCTACACCATCCTATGGATAGCTCTGGTTCGTAGACCATAAATCTCCATAGGATGGTGTAGCAACAGCGCCACTGTACAATTTCAGGCCACTGTGATACTGCACCTAAAAAATTCAACTTTGAGCTGTAATAACTTTTAAGTAAAACACCTTTCAGCAGTGGAAGTTCCCTTGTTTTACTCAGGGGGATAAACCCTACAACATATTTTTTTTTTACATTTTAAGTATTACTATCCCTTTAACCCTTTGAGTGCCAGACAGGTACGCAACGCATTGCAAAGCAATGTAAGTAAGTGGGATGTCGTCCTCTGTCTGGGTTTTCACAGATCAAGAAAATAGGATTTTAGTCTTACCTGTTAAATCCTTTTCACTTAGTCCATACAGGTTACTGGTAACTCTGGGAGGCGATCCGCCCCTTTAATAGGCAGGAACATTCATTCAAATGTATGCAGGGGGGTGGAGCCTCCCTTCCCTCTCAGGCTGCCTCATCCAGTCTGCCTTCCAGAATTGTTTGAGAACTAAACAGACTAGATAGAAGGAAAGAAGACTCCTGCGAGCATGCCCCGAAGGACTCCCACAGAATGCCACAGGAGAGCCAAGCATGGTCTCTTGACAGGGTGGGAGACCAGTAACCTGTATGGACTAAGTGAAAAGGATTTAACAGGTAAGACTAAAATCCTATTTTCACTGTCGTCCAATACAGATTACTGGTAACTCTGGGATGTCCAACCATTGAGTTACCCTGAGGTGGAAAGAAGGCAAGGACCAGGCGCAAGGCCCCCAAAGTCACCACGACCTCCATGAACCAACCGGTCAGAGATCCCAACTAACCAGAGGTGTCAACGGACACCAACTAGAGGTAAAAACAGACCCCAGGAACTGTTACACAGCACACTGAACCAGAGCCAATAGGGCTCAACAGTATGGAAGCACTGAGAACCTCAGAAAAGAAAGATCCTAGACAGGCAAAACTGCCTCCAGGACCTTCCTCCCAAAGCTGGCATCAGCCGAGGCCAGCACATCCACACGGTAGCGCTTCAAGAAGGGGTGCACAGAAGACCAAATGGCCGCCCGGCACAACTGAGCAGCAGACGTTTGATTCTTGGAGGCCCAAAAGGCCCCAATTGATCTGGTAAAATGGGCTGCAACCCGAAAGGGAACATGCTTATCCCTCAATTTGTAAGCGTCACGATTAGAAGACTTAATCCAAGATGCAAAAGGTACCCCGGATGCCGGTCTCCCTGCCCTAGGACCCTCAGGAATGACGAAAACGGCGTCAGACTTCCTGATAGACTCAGTGCGATGAACATCAAACGTGAGACAATGCACAACATCCAACAAGTGGAGATCCCTCTCCTTGACAGAGGAAGGGTTAGGGCAGAAAGAGGGCACCACAATCTCCTGATTGATGTGGAACTCGGAGACCACTGTAGGCAAGGACTCCTTAGAGGTGCGAAGCATAGCCTTATCCTTGTGAAACACCAGATAAGGTTGTTACAGGACAGAGCTTGCAAATCCGCCACCCGGCGAACTGACACAATAGCCGGAAGAAAGGCCATCTTCCACGACAAAAGGCGTAAAGGAATAGTAGCCAAGGACTCAAAGAGGGAACGCTGGAGAACCCCCAAACCAGACTAAGGTCCCACTGAGGAGCCGGACCCCGAAAGGCAGGGCGCACAGTAGCAACACCCTGGAAGAAACCTCTGACGTCAGGAAGATAGTAATGCGTTTCTGGAAAACGACAGAAAGCGCCGAAGTAAGAACCGTAAGAGAACTCAGACTGAGTCCCGTGCCAACACTGTCAAACCAAAAGGACAGGACAGTGGGAAGATCAAAGTCATGAGACAGATCTCTGTCAGCACACCAAGACACAAATATCGACCGGACACGGTGATAGATCGTGGAAGAAACAGGCTTATGACACTAAGCATAGTAAAAACCACAGCAGAAGAAAACCCTTTCTTCCATAACACAGAGGATTCAACATACAGGCCGTCAAATTGAGCCGAAGAACATCGTCTTCCACAGATAACCCTGTAGAAGAAGAGCTGGACGAGAGGGGAGCCAAAATGGCTCCACCACAGATAGGGTCATAAACTCCGGATACCAGGGTTGACGATGTCAATCCCGAAAAAAATCAGAATTACCGGACAACGTACCAATTACGATGCCCGTAACGCCCATATAAATGTAGGGAGAGAGAGAAATAGAGGGAAAAATGGCCAGAGAGAATGTCCAGGAACGGACATTGTATCAGCAGCAGAGTTAGAGTGATGCTCCACAGGGAGCAAAACGGCGGAACCTTCCTGTTGTGTCCCATTGCCGTCAGATCCACTGGGGCATTCCCCATCTCAGAACCAGAAGTTGAAACACCTCCTGATGTAGTTCCCACTCTCCACTGTCGACTGTGTGACGACTGAGGAAGTCTGCCATGACGTTGTCTACACCTCGAATGAGCACTGCGGAAATGACCGGAACATGAACCTCTGCCCAGGACAGAATGGCCTTGACCTCTAACCAAGCGGCGAGACTTCTTGTCCCGCCCTGACTGTCGATGTAAGCCACTGCCGTGGCGAAGTCGGACTCCACTCAGACTGGCCCATCCTCCAGTTGACGCTCCCAGTGATGGAAAGAAGGAACTCCTCCATGGACCACTTCCCCTGAGCACTAAAGCGACCCAGAACAGCTCCCCAGCCCTGGAGGCTGGCATCCGTTGTGACCTCGGTCCAGTAGGGAATCCGGAAGGATCTTCCTTGTAGGAGATCGGAAGGCCCAACCACCACTCCAAGCTCAACTCGACATGAGGGGGGGGTATCACGGTGCCCGTGATTGCTGCAGTTCCTTGTCTGTCACCAGTAGGGGGCTGCTATTGGCTGTCTGCAGATAGCCCGCCTTTCATTGCCTATTTAAACCTGGATTGGGCACCCTTTGGTTGCCCTTTCGTGTTGTTTCTGACCTTCTTGCTATCACTATGCCAGTGATAGCTGGGCCTCTGTTCCAGTGTTCCTGAGTTCCTGATCTCATGTGTTCCTGAGTTCCTGATCTCTACTGTTCCAGTGTTTCCTGCATGCTGAAGTACTTCCAGTCCTGGTTCCGGCCTAGTCTCTGGTGTTGCAGTTCCTGCTGAACTTCTTCTCTGCTGTTTCCTGACCTGACTGATCGTTGCTGGTTCCTGTCATCGCATCGCCTGTCTCCTGTATCCTGGCGACCTCCTACTTGGTCGCGTCGGCGACACTGCTTGTTACTCCAGTGTGTGGTCACTGGTTTGCTCCACAGCCTATCAGCTGTACTATACTGTGTTGGTCCCAGCGTGCAGACGCTGGTTTGCTCCAAAGCCTTGCGGCTATACAAACTCGTTTGTTACACCAGTGTGCAGTCACTGGTTTGCTCCAAAGCCTATCAGCTATACATTCTGTGTTGGTCCCAGCGTGCGGACACTGGTTTGCTCCAAAGCCTTGCGGCTAGACAAACTCGCTTGTTACACCAGTGTGCGGTCACTGGTTTGCTCCAAAGCCTATCGGCTATACAATCCTGTGTTAGTCCCAGCGTGCGGACACTGGTTTGCTCCAAAGCCTATCGGCTATACAATCCTGTGTTAGTCCCAGCGTGCGGACGTTGGTTTGCTCCAAAGCCTTGCGGCTACACAAACTCGCTTATTACACCAGTGTGCGGTCACTGGTTTGCTCCAAAGCCTATCGGCTGTACTATCCTGTGTTGGTCCCAGCGTGCAGACGCTGGTTTGCTCCAAAGCCTTGCGGCTATACAAACTCGCTTGTTACACCAGTGTGCGGTCACTGGTTTGCTCCAAAGCCTATCAGCTATACATTCTGTGTTGGTCCCAGCGTGCGGACGCTGGTTTGCTCCAAAGCCTTGCGGCTATACAAACTCGCTTGTTACACCAGTGTGCGGTCACTGGTTTGCTCCAAAGCCTATCAGCTATACAATTCTGTGTTGGTCCCAGCATGCGGACGCTGGTTTGCTCCAAAGCCTTGCGGCTATACAAACTCGCTTGTTACACCAGTGTGCGGTCACTGGTTTGCTCCAAAGCCTATCAGCTATACAATTCTGTGTTGGTCCCAGCGTGCGGACGCTGGTTTGCTCCTAAGCCTTGTGGCTTTACGATTCCCCTGTTAGTCTCAGTGTGTGTACACTGGGTTGCTTACGATCCTGTCAATTTGCCATTACCATCTGACTGCTGCTAGTATCTCTGGGCTACTCTGCCCGGTATTGGTAAGGCCGGTAGAACCTTTTGCTACATTACATCTGAGGTTGCCTTACCCGGTATTGGCAGGGCCGGTAGAGCCTACATTATGAATCTATTGAGGCTGCCTTGCCCGGTAATTTGGTAAGGCCGGTAGAACCGTTATGCGATTCCATCTGCAGGTTGCCTTACCCGGTATTGGCAAGGCCGGTAGAGCCTAACATTCTATTGTTTCAGACTGTCCTGTCCGGTATATTGACAGGACCGGTAGAGTCTGCCTTCTGTCTTGTTATATTCTGTATATATCTGTATGTATGTGATTGCCATCCTACGTTATCAATTTATTATTTCAATAAAATTGATTTTTACCTAAAACTTGTGTCTGAGAGTCATAATAAACCGTGACAGGGGGTGAACGATAGTGTTTGATGATCGGTCGGACCCTGCTTGTCCGTATCACAAAAATCCTGAAGTTCCCTGGTGTGTACCATGGCAAATGGAACCGCCTCTATCGTGGGGAAAAGCTACCCCACCAGAGAAGACAACTTCGGAACCAGTATCCAATAGCGGGATAGGATCATAGAGACCATTTGAGCAAATTGATGGTTACCTCGTCCGGTAGAAAAATCATGCACCTCTGAGTATCGAACAGAAGACCCAGGTGCCGAGACGGAACAAGGTCAGACTAGACCAAGTTCGCAATCCAACCGGGATGTGTAAGGAAGTGAATGCAGGTCTGGACCAGCTGTGCAAAAGGCAAGTCATCCATGTACAAAAGTACTCTGATGCCATCCAGATGTGGAGGATGGATATCAAGGCCCCCCAACACCTGTTGGAAAACTAGGGGGGGCTATTGTCAAACCAATGGTAGCTGAAACTGAAAAATGACCTCTGGTGCAGGCAAACCTCAGATACTGCCTGCTCTCTAGATGGATTGGGATGTGCAATATGCATCCTGAAGGTCCAGAGAAGCAAGGAACTCCCCCATAAGACATGGCAGAGAAAACTGTGAAAAGAGACTCCTGACGATAGTGAGACTTCACTACAAAGGAATTAAGATCTTACAGACCCAAAATAGGACGGCATCCGCCGTCCCCTTTTTTTTTTTTGTCACCACAAAAAGGCTTGAATAGAATCCTGAACCCCTGTCCGCAGGGGGTACCTGTTCCAGGACCACCTAGCCCAGAAGAGCCTGAATAGCATCTTCGAACAGACGGCTTCACTCGACTTCTTGAGGAGAACGAGAAAGATAAAGACGAAAAGGTGGGAGAGAAAAGAAAGGGATCTTATATCCCACAGACACTACCAGAAAAGTCCATGGATCTGATGCTGAATCATCCCACGGTGTTGGTGAGTCATGCCGAAGCAGCCACGAAGTCATGGGCTTAAAAGCAGCCTTGGGCTGCAATTGGTGCATGGGCTTGAAGGAGGAACGCCGAGCAGATGGAACCGCCTGGTTCGTCGTACGTTTCTCAGAGTAAAATGGAACGAAAGGACTGGTTACGTGTAAACGGACACTTTTTTTTTTTTTTTTGGAAGCCGTGACAGCAGACCAAATCTTAAGCCAACGCGCATGCCCAACCGCCACAGGAGTAGCGGAGGCCCTTGCCATCATGCGGATGGCATCAATGGCAGCAGCAGAAACATATTGTTGATCCACAGAGATAATAGCAAGGAAACGCGATCTCTCCGAAGTAGGCGCATCCTGACAGACTGCCATCGTAAGTTGCTCAGTCCAGACTGCAACTGCCCGGATAACCCATGCAACAGCAAAGGCTGGAAGCACAGCAGAGCCAATAGAAGAGAAAATTGACTAGTTACTTATCAGTCCAATCTTACAGCGTAGAAGCATCAGAAACATGTAAGACAGTAGATTTAGGCAGTCTAGATATGGGTGCGTCCACCGTAGGGGGATGAACCCATGCAGTCATTTCTGTTTCAGAAAAGGGGAAAAGTTTAGCAAACTTTCTAAACACTGAAGAGGACGTGACCGGAGTAGTCCATGCGTCATAACCAAACAATCAAGAGTTAGGTTAGAAGGAAAATGAGTAAGGGGCTTTGCAGGCACCTGAAAAACATCAGAGGGATCAGGGGGAACCCCCTGTACTGATGGAATGTTGAGAGTGGACAATATAGCCCTGATCAGGCCCTCAGTAGAGGTTTCAGGATCAGCTTCAAATGGGTCCCCTAAGAGACCTGAAGATTCCAAAAGAGCACCAACCTCAACATTCAAATCTAGCAACAATTCTTCCTCAGAAGAATCTGACACATCAGGTGCTCCCTGCGGTTGAGGCAGGGAGGATCTGATAATAGAGGGGGTCTGCCATAATTGAAGTACCCCCTGTATCTGGGATGTAAAGAGCTGTAAAGTGGACCTAAGGTCTCCAGTTGCAGCCTTAAACTCTCGCACCCAATCTGGCTCAATAGCATGGCTGGAAGGCCATGGGTTGCTGCCAGGAACTTCAGAACATGCTGGGCAGAAATGACCAGAGAACACTCTAGGTAGCCCTGTGTGACAGGAAGAGCAATGCGCAATGGGGGATACTGATACCCCAACTTCCTTAGTCTTAAGTCTAACCCCTAGCACCAGCGGTATAGACATTCTCACATTGTCAAAATAACCAACTGTACAATGAATCACCCAATTGAAGTGTATAAGATTGACATTTCACCCCAGAAACGCTAAATATAGACTGTTCTGGCAGGCGAAGGGTCAATCTCCAGAGGAGGAAAGGATTGTCCAAGCGCTGTGTAGGATACTCAATGAGAAAAGTGCCCAAAATGGCTTCCGCAATGGGAGTATCACAGTGCCTGTGATTCTTGTCACTCTTTCTTGTGGATCGCTCTGATTTGCTGAGCCAGTTTGGCCCGCCCCTGGTGACCTTCTTATGCCTGGCCCAGACACCTGTCAGATGCCCTTTCGTGGTGTTTCTGAGCCAGTAGTGCTGTTGCTGTGTTCCTGTGTTCCAGATTTCTGTGTACCGAATCGGCTTGTCCTGACTATTCTCCAGTGTTCCTGTTTGTGTATGACCCGGCCTGACTACGTACCACCTTTGGATCCTGACCCGGCTTGGCTGACGTTCCTGTTTGTGGCCTGTATGACTACCTCCTGCGTGCTCCGACCCGACCCGGCCCGGCCCGGCTGACTTCCTGCTCCGAAGATCGACTTCCAGCCTGTTCCAGTGACCTGCGTTCCAGTTGTCGCCGTCGCGACATTCTCATCTGCTGTTGCCAGTCACCGTGTGACCTCCTTGCCTGGTGTTGCCTATTATCTGTGCAGTGTACCGCTACCCTTGCAGAGCTGTGTGTGCCTCAGTGTGCCTTCCTCATCCTGCAGAGCCTCGTTGTTTTGCTGAAGCCTCCAGCAAACATGCTTATTAACCCTAGCAGTGCTGCCTTGCTCTCACGCTCTCTATTCCCAGAACAGAGCCTCTTTCTCAGTGCTACGTCTGCTGAGTTGGCCACTCACCGTCGGTGACTCTATCCATTCCGTTGCAGAGTAGTCACGTATTGTGGGCCGGTTGGGCAACAAGGGCTCTCGCCTATTGTCGGTTACTGGGCGATACCCGTTAAGAAGAGTGGCGGCAGAGAGTAGGCTTCAACACTAGCAGATCCGGTATATACGCCCGTGGGGGCTATTGGCTCTAGCACTTCAAATACCGGTATCCGGTTAAGTCTGAGGAGGCTTAGTAGCTCTTGCATTGCAGGCCGGTTTCCGTTATGCCCGTGGGGGCTATTCTCACTTGCACTCGCAGAAGCAGATCCAGTAGGTACGACCGAGGGGGCTAGTTGGATCCCTGTTCTGCTTATTACTCGAACACCTTGGCTAGGCAGTCTCGTCTCCAGTACATGGTGAACTTTGTCTACCAGCGCATCCTTATAACACTCAGGGCGTGCCAAACCTCCACATCTGAGACTAACTGTTTATCAAGTTCTTAACCCATTGGGGTGTTATTCCATTCTATTCTTAGTATTTGTACGTGTCATCTTATTGTGCATTTACACTTGTAACCTATCAGTCTTCACTGTTTGTTTATTTTAACCGCCAGTAGAGGGCGAACATTTGAATTATTTACTCTGAATAAATTGTGTTTTATTTCACATACTGGTCTGAGTGTCCTAAAAACCGTTACAGGGAGCCAATCAGAAATTAGGCGCGAATCAAGCGCTCATGGGAAATGTAGTTTTTCCCAAAAAGTACCACAAAACAGCGCCCGAAGCCCCCCAACACACTTGAACTATAAACCGGATGATAGAGCAAGGGTAGACAATTAAAATGAGCCCTCTCTGAATTCGCTGTGTGAAGCGGTTACAGAGATACGTTCCAAACAGTGTTAACCCATAGAAAGTAAATGGAGCAATGGCGTCTATGTGGTAAAGCGCGCCTTAAAGGCACAGTACACAATGTTAATAAAAGTTAAACAACAAGTTAAAACATGAAACACATGCAGTGAACATGTATGCATATAGAGAAAACACTGATCCAGTAAGAAAAGTGCCAGAAAACCCTATTAAACCTGTCAAACCAGCAGAGAAAGGGTTAAGTTACCACAGAAACCTGCTCCAAATACCCACAGACATACACATATATACCCAATGAGTGCGCAATGAGAACTTCCAAATACAAGCCCAATTAAGAGACACTGTGGGACAAGTGGACCTTCAGCACTCAAAGGGTGGCTCACCTTTCTGCAGATCTTCTGTCTTCAGGTTACCCTGTAGTAAGAATTACCTCAGAAGGTAATCCATAGGGAAGCACTTGTAACCAAGATATTCCCCCTTCAGGGCTTAAGGTCCACCAAAAGGCCCTGGACACTGAGCTAGCCACCTTGGAGAGGGCATTTGTCAGGAAAGGTAATCCGCCTAATGGTGGTATTCCATATTTGACAGAAAAATAGAAAAGAAACTAAAAACTGACGATATGTTCTCCACCTGGTGTGTTCACACACAGGAACAAACAATTCTGCAAGGCAGACTGGATGAGGCAGCCTGAGAGGGAAGGGAGGCTCTACCCCCCCTGCATACATTTAGAGAATGTTCCTGCCTACTTAAAGGGGACTGACGCCTCCCAGAGTTACCAGTAACCTGTATTGGACAACAGTGAAACATCCATTTTTCAGAAGCCTAGACTGGGATAAGGTTGCAAATAAACAGCTCCAACCTCCGTACCAGCCTCCTAATGTACAGTACCAGCCTCCTAATGCACGGATGATTAGGAAAAAAGTTTATCATACCTCTAAACAATTAACACCAGGATACAAAAGACTAATGCAAAAAATAGACCAGACCATATTTGATGGGTTTGATTATACACCATCTTAAGTGTCTGCTGCTCATGCCAAGAAATGCATTGAACAGACCATTATTCACCAATAACATCAGTGGAGATAAGTTATTTTTTAAACAAAACAACTGGCAGTAGTAGTAGTGTATTTGATTTACTTAGCAGAAAAAGCCAAAAGCCCTATAACATACTGTTTTTTTTACCCTTTAGTGAGTTAAATACCTCTCTAGCAGTCAAACGGTTAAAGTTATTTTCATGTTGTTTTAGCCCATGTTAGTGCTGGTACTTGTGATATATAATGCAGCAAAGGGAATGGTGTGATTTGTAAGGGAAATGGACAGGGGAAGAGGGACTGATGTGACGTGTGTGGGGCATGGACGGGTAGCGTGAATGACGTGATGTATGAGAGGCATGGACGGGTAGCGTGAATGATGTGATGTATGAGAGGCATGGACAGGTAGCGTGAATGATGTGATGTATGAGAGGCATGGACGGGTAGCGTGAATGATGTGATGTGTGTGGGACATGGACAGGGGTAGAGAGAATGATGTGATGTGTGTGGGGCATGGACGGGTAGCATGAATGATGTGATGTATGAGAGGCATGGACGGGTAGCGTGAATGATGTGATGTATGAGAGGCATGGACGGGTAGCGTGAATGATGTGATGTATGAGAGGCATGGACGGGTAGCGTGAATGATGTGATGTATGAGAGGCATGGACGGGTAGCGTGAATGATGTGATGTATGAGAGGCATGGACGGGGTAGCAGGAGAGCAGAAGAGAGAAAGGTGGAATATGTGAAGGGCATAGACAGGGCGAGCAGGGGAGTTGGGCAGCAGGAGAAGGAATGGTGTGATGTGTGAGTTATAAGGGCACGGAGAGCAGGAATGGTGTGAGGGGCACGGACAAGGGGAGGAGGATAAGGAATGGTGTAATGTGTGAGGGGCATGGGAAGGAATTGAGGGATGTCTGAGGACCATTAACAGGGGGATTGGGGGACCCCATCACAGTGTGCAAGAAAAAGCCTAAAGTGTTCTTCCAGGCCAGTGGGTTGGGCGAACTGAATAATTAAACCACAGACACCTCCTACAATACATTTCACACATCATAAAGTGCCTCTGTGCTCTGCTGACAGGGCCCATACGTGAAGTCACCCAGCATATCCCATGATGCTAAACCATCCTATGGACAGCTCTGGTCCGTAGACCATAAATCTCCATAGGATGGTGTAGCAACAGCGCCACTGTACAATTTCAGGCCACTGTGATACTGCACCTAAAAAAATTCAACTTTGAGCTGTAATAACTTTTAAGTAAAACACCTTTCAGCAGTGGAAGTTCCCTTGTTTTACTCAGGGGGATAAACCCTACAACATATATTTTTTTTACATTTTAAGTATTACTATCCCTTTAACCCTTTGAGTGCCAGACAGGTACGCAACGCATTGCAAAGCAATGTAAGTAAGAGGGGGTTATTATTAGGAAGTGCTAGTTTTACCTTAATACGTTCATTTTGTTACATACACACATAGTATCAGTTATTGTACTGCATTAAAGGAGCAGTACAGGTTAATTATCCCTTTCACTGCCAGAGAGGTATGCAACGCATTGACCTGCAATGCTTTGTGTACCCATCTGGCACTCAAAGGGTTAAGAAAAAATATTAAAAAGTAATCCTACTGAGTAACTCAAGCATAGGCACACTTCTGGGAGATGATGCAATCAAAAGTTATCACAGCTCAAACGCACCATCATTTGTGTTTGTTTCATTAACCCTTTCGTGACACGGGACGTACATGTACGTCCCGTGTGGCTGTCACTTAGTGACAGAGGACGTACATGTACGTCCCGGAAATCCGGCTCCCCGCGCGGCTGCGCGCCGTTCGGGGACTCCGGATTATTTAAAAAAAAAAAAAAAAATGTTAGACGGGCGTTAAGTGACGCCCGCGTCTGCACGCGGCCGTCACTAAGGGGTTAAACTGCAATATCATGGTCACCAGGTGCCACTGTTCCTATACCTTTCTATGGAAAGTCGTATTCTTAGAAATGAGATCTCTCAAATATCTCATTATTTAAAGGGGAACTATCACCGCACAGCGGTAAAACCCAAGAATTAGCCATCTGGCGACTAGCAAATCAATAGTACTAATCGCCAGAATAATTACCTCCTTCTAGAGAAATTCTACTGCTCCCGGGACTCACAGCCAGGAAACAGAGCAGACATCTTTGCATAGTGACGTCTGCGCGCCTGTGCTGTCAGTCCCAGTCCGCTCTAGGAGGCGTTGCTTGGAACCTTAAGGTACCGGAAAGGACTGACAACGCAGACGTCACTATGCACAGATGTCTGCGCTGTTTCCTGGCTGTCAGTCTCATGAGCAGTACAATTTCTCTGTAAGGAGGTCATTATTCTGGTGACTAGTACTATTGCTCAGCTAGTCGCCAGATGGGTAATTCTTGGGGTTTAACTTTACGTGGGGTGGTAGTTCCACTTTAAGACAGCTATACTGTAGGTTTACTGTGCAATGTCACTCAGCCATTGAGAATGCCAGTGGGATACTATCACTAATATTAATATATTTTATTCATGAAGCGCCAACATATTATGTGGAGCTGTACAAAGTGGGGATATAGAAACAAAACAATGTAAAAACATGCACAAAGTAAAAAAATGGAGAAACAGCCCTGTTTATTAGCGCTTACTATCTATCATGTATAAAAAGAGATATCGATGCACAGGATGGAATAGAATTCTACCTCTGTGTAAATCCTTGGCAAAACTCAACTAGACTATGGAGTACACCAGTTTTTAAAAAATAAAATAAACATTATTGACCTATGAAAAGCGCAGAGACGCGCAACAAATCTGATAAAGGGATTGGAGGATCTGAGTTACAAAGAGAGACTAGACAAACTGGGTTTGTTTACGTTAGAGAAGAGACGTCTAAGGTGTGATAAGATAATCATTTATACATATTGATTTTGATACACAGAACTCTGTAAGGATCTAGTTACACTAAGAATTGAGCAAAAACAAGAGATGAGCTATTAAAGGAGAACTCACATTTCCTTTAAAGTCCTTCATATACATATCTTGCTTCTGTATAAATGTTAAATCTGTTTTTTTGTTTGTTTGCTTGTTTGTTTTTTTAAATCTATTTTCAGGGAGAAATGGGTTTTAATACCTAACAGTGTGACATACTTCATTCTTCACCTCTTCCCCGCCCCATTTGTTCACCATTACCTCCTCCTCCTCTGACCCCAGGGTCTCTAAAGTTGTTTAAGGGATTCCACAGAAAAACAATATCAATTATAGTGAACAAGAAAACAATACTAGAATGACATAAAAGGTATAGGAAATTCTGTGACTACAAGGCTGAGATGTCAGACAGTGTAAGCGGCTTTGCGACTACTAGTGGGCAGTGGAAAAAGGCTAGGGTAGCAGAAAGTGTATTTGTGATTTGGTGCTACACTTGGTGGAACACGGATGGAATGACAGATGGGAAGTAATAGGGAAAAGACTGAGCTGGTAACATATACGGGATGATTCTAGTATAGAAGGTCCTAGAAATAGGGGAATGAAAGGTTAGCAGATTCTTAGTCTTAGGACACCAGTTCCACACCAGCACAATGCACACATGGATAGGATGAGACCTCCACAACAGGTTCCTGACCTGTCTGATTAATATGACTTTAGTGAGGTCATTGCCCTGAGGACAAAATTATGTTTTATTTGCATCTATTTTGCATCTATTTCACATACATCACTGTGCATGTTTCTTTGCTGCCTGGCTGGCTGGCAATAACTGCCCAGCTAGCATTGGCCAATCAGGTGCCAGAATTTGAACTCATTATGATGTCATAATGAAACTCAGCAGCAGCCAATCAGCAGTGCCAAGGTGCAAGAATCCCAACTGAAAATGATGTCATAGTGCACCATGTCTATGTAAGACAGTGCAACTCAGCTCTACAGCAGATAAGAGAAGTACACTGTTCAGAGAAGTACACTGTTCAGAGAAGTACACTGTTCAGAGAAGTACATTTTTCAGAGAAATACATTTTTCAGAGACGTACACTGATAAGAGAAGTACACTGATAAGAGAAGTACACTGGTAGAGTTCTAATCAACCTGCTGGATTAGAAATCCCATTGATTTCTCAGACAATGGATAATCTATTGGCTCGCTTCCGAAAACGAGCCAGAGAAGCATTGGCATCATGCTTCTTTCACTCAAGGGGAAATATAGAGAAATTTCACCGGATCAACGGTCACGGCTTTGAAGCACAGCGTATGAACATGAATGCAGTGTGTGCACATTGCAAGGGTAGGTTCTGGAACATAAAGAGGAAAGGCTACTCTTGCTTTGCTTGTGACATTGTGGTCCATAAAAGGTGCCGCAGTTTGACTGCTCATTGCGTTGAGGACCCTAGGGCCCAACATATTCTGGAAGACGCAGAGGAGGGCAGCAGTAAATCTCCTCCACAGGAAGTTCAGCCTGAAATACCAGTCCAGAGTCCGGCCAAGATAGAGGAAGTGAGTGAGCCTTGCAATGTCTTGACGCCACCTAATCTTGATGAGGCAGAGGAGGAAGGCAGCAAGTGTCCTCAACAGGAAGACCATCCTGAAATACCACCCGAGTGTCAGGCCAAGGTGGAGAAAAGGATTGATCCTTGTGAAGTCCTGACCCCACACCATCTTGACGAGGCAGAGGAGGAAAGCATAAAATGTCGAACTCCTGAAGATCTGCCTGAAAATGCAAATGAATGTCAGTTTAAGGCTGTGGATGTTAAAGATCCTTCTGAGGTTTTAGTTCCACCCATTGTTGAAGAGGCAAAGGAGGACAGCAGGAAATGTAAGTCTCCTGTGGAAGATCTGCCTGGACCATCAAATCAGTATCAACCTGAGACTAGCAACGTAAAGGATCCTTCTAAAATACTCAAGGACAAGACACTCAAAGAGTTTAACATCATGCAAGCGTTGGGAGAAGGAGGATTCGGCAAAGTTCTCCTGGTGCGCTCCGAAAAAGACCAAGCAAACTATGCAATGAAGGCGATCGAGAAAAATCGCATCTGTAATAACATTAACATGCTATGGGCGGAAAAAAGTGCGTTACAAAAAGTCACTCCTTGTCCGTTTCTTATGGGAATGCATAGTTGCTTTCAGACGCCCAGTCATCTTTGCTTTATTATGAGTTATGCGTCTGGAGGAGACATGATGGAGCTCATTAAGAGGGAGGGGAAGCTGTCCGAAGACACCATAAGATTCTATGCAGCTGAAATAGCCATTGGCTTAAACTTTTTACATAAAAATGGTATCATTCACAGAGACTTAAAACCGCACAACATTTTGCTTGATAGTGAGGGCCATATTAAGATCAGCGATTTTGGCCTGTCTGTTGAAGTCACCAAAAAAGGACCAAAGCCCAGGGTCATATGTGGAACACCAGCTTTCTTTGCCCCTGAAATGATAGCGGGGAAAAGGGGATACAGTTTCAGCGTGGACTGGTGGGCATTTGGCGTCATTCTCCTTATAATGGCAGAAGGAAAATCGCCATTTCCAGGTAATGCACAGCTCATTGATATGATGAGGATCCTGAAGAAGCCAGTGAAACTACCAGCTTCCCTTTCACCCAGGCTTTACTCCCTCATAAAAGGACTTTTACAAAAGAGACCATTGTTGAGGCTGGGATGTCGTCCTCTGTCTGGGTTTTCACAGATCAAGAAACATCCATTTTTCAGCAGCCTAGACTGGGATAAGGTGGCAAATAAACAGCTCCAACCTCCGTACCAGCCTCCTAATGTACAGTGCCAGACTCCTAATGCACAGATGATGAGGAAAAAAGTCTATCATACCTCTAAACAATTAACACCAGGATACAAAAGACTAATGCAAAAAATAGACCAGACCATATTTGATGGGTTTGATTATACACCATCTTAAGTGTCTGCTGCTCATGCCAAGAAATGCATTGAACAGACCATTATTCACCAATAACATCAGTGGAGATAAGTTATTTTTTAAATAAAACAAATGGCAGCAGTAGTAGTGTATTTGATTTACTTAGCAGAAAAAGCCAAAAGCCCTATAACATATTGTTTTTTTTTACCCTATAGTGAGTAAATAGCTCTCTAGCAGTCAAATGGTTAAAGTTATTTTCATGTTGTTTTAGCCCATGTTAGTGCTGGTACTTGTGATATATAATGCAGCAAAGGGAATGGTGTGATTTGTAAGGGAAATGGACAGGGGAAGAGGGACTGATGTGATGTGTGTGGGGCATGGACGGGTAGCGTGAATGATGTGATGTATGAGAGGCATGGACGGGTAGCGTGAATGATGTGATGTATGAGAGGCATGGACAGGTAGCGTGAATGATGTGATGTATGAGAGGCATGGACGGGTAGCGTGAATGATGTGATGTGTGTGGGACATGGACAGGGGTAGAGAGAATGATGTGATGTGTGTGGGGCATGGACGGGTAGCGTGAATGATGTGATGTATGAGAGGCATGGACGGGTAGCGTGAATGATGTGATGTATGAGAGGCATGGACGGGTAGCGTGAATGATGTGATGTATGAGAGGCATGGACGGGGTAGCAGGAGAGCAGAAGAGAGAAAGGTGGAATGTGTGAAGGGCATAGACAGGGCGAGCAGGGGAGTTGGGCAGCAGGAGAAGGAATGGTGTGATGTGTGAGTTATAAGGGCACGGAGAGCAGGAATGGTGTGAGGGGCACGGACAAGGGGAGGAGGATAAGGAATGGTGTAATGTGTGAGGGGCATGGGAAGGAATTGAGGGATGTCTGAGGACCATTAACAGGGGGGATTGGGGGACCCCATCACAGTGTGCAAGAAAAAGCCTAAAGTGTTCTTCCAGGCCAGTGGGTTGGGCGAACTGAATAATTAAACCACAGACACCTCCTACAATACATTTCACACATCATAAAGTGCCTCTGTGCTCTGCTGACAGGGCCCATACGTGAAGTCACCCAGCATATCCCATGATGCTAAACCATCCTATGGACAGCTCTGGTCCGTAGACCATAAATCTCCATAGGATGGTGTAGCAACAGCGCCACTGTACAATTTCAGGCCACTGTGATACTGCACCTAAAAAAATTCAACTTTGAGCTGTAATAACTTTTAAGTAAAACACCTTTCAGCAGTGGAAGTTCCCTTGTTTTACTCAGGGGGATAAACCCTACAACATATATTTTTTTACATTTTAAGTATTACTATCCCTTTAACCCTTTGAGTGCCAGACAGGTACGCAACGCATTGCAAAGCAATGTAAGTAAGTGGGGGTTATTATTAGGAAGTGCTAGTTTTACTTTAATACGTTCATTTTGTTACATACACACATAGTATCAGTTATTGTGCTGCATTAAAGGAGCAGTACAGGTTAATTAAGAAAAAAATATTAAAAAGTAATCCTACTGAGTAAATCAAGCATAGGCACACTTCTGGGAGATGATGCAATCAAAAGTTATCACAGCTCAAACGCACCATCATTTGTTTTTATTTCATTAAACTGCAATATCATGGTCACCAGGTGCCACTGTTCCTATACCTTTCTATGGAAAGTCGTATTCTTAGAAATGAGATCTCTCAAATATCTCATTATTTAAAGGGGAACTATCACCGCACAGCGGTAAAACCCAAGAATTAGCCATCTGGCGACTAGCAAATCAATAGTACTAATCGCCAGAATAATTACCTCCTTCTAGAGAAATTCTACTGCTCCCGGGACTCACAGCCAGGAAACAGAGCAGACATCTTTGCATAGTGACGTCTGCGCGCCTGTGCTGTCAGTCCCAGTCCGCTCTAGAAGGCGTTGCTTGGAACCTTAAGGTACCGGAAAGGACTGACAACGCAGACGTCACTATGCAAAGATGTCTGCGCTGTTTCCTGGCTGTCAGTCTCATGAGCAGTACAATTTCTCTGTAAGGAGGTCATTATTCTGGTGACTAGTACTATTGCTCAGCTAGTCGCCAGATGGGTAATTCTTGGGGTTTAACTTTACGTGGGGTGGTAGTTCCACTTTAAGACAGCTATACTGTAGGTTTACTGTGCAATGTCACTCAGCCATTGAGAATGCCAGTGGGATACTATCACTAATATTAATATATTTTATTCATGAAGCGCCAACATATTATGTGGAGCTGTACAAAGTGGGGATACAGAAACAAAACAATGTAAAAACATGCACAAAGTAAAAAAATGGAGAAAGAGCCCTGTTTATTAGCGCTTACTATCTATCATGTATAAAAAGAGATATAGATGCACAGGATGGAATAGAATTCTACCTCTGTGTAAATCCTTGGCAAAACTCAACTAGACTATGGAGTACACCAGTTTTTAAAAAATAAAATAAACATTATTGACCTATGAAAAGCGCAGAGACGCGCAACAAATCTGATAAAGGGATTGGAGGATCTGAGTTATAAAGAGAGACTAGCCAAACTGGGTTTGTTTACGTTAGAGAAGAGACATCTAAGGCGTGATAAGATAATCATTTATACATATTGATTTTGATACACAGAACTCTGTAAGGATCTAGTTACACTAAGAATTGAGCAAAAACAAGAGATGAGCTATTAAAGGAGAACTCTCATTTCCTTTAAAGTCCTTCATATACATATCTTGCTTCTGTATAAATGTTAAATCTGTTTTTTTGTTTGTTTGCTTGTTTGTTTTTTTAAATCTATTTTCAGGGAGAAATGGGTTTTAACACCTAACAGTGTGACATACTTCATTCTTCACCTCTTCCCCGCCCCATTTGTTCACCATTACCTCCTCCTCCTCTGACCCCAGGGTCTCTAAAGTTGTTTAAGGGATTCCACAGAAAAACAATATCAATTATAGTGAACAAGAAAACAATACTAGAATGACATAAAAGGTATAGGAAATTCTGTGACTACAAAGCTGAGATGTCAGACAGTGTAAGCGGCTTTGCGACTACTAGTGGGCAGTGGAAAAAGGCTAGGGTAGCAGAAAGTGTATTTGTGATTTGGTGCTACACTTGGTGGAACACGGATGGAATGACAGATGGGAAGTAATAGGGAAAAGACTGAGCTGGTAACATATACAGGATGATTCTAGTATAGAAGGTTCTAGAAATAGGGGAATGAAAGGTTAGCAGATTCTTAGTCTTAGGACACCAGTTCCACACCAGCACAATGCACACATGGATAGGATGAGACCTCCACAACAGGTTCCTGACCTGTCTGATTAATATGACTTTAGTGAGGTCATTGCCCTGAGGACAAAATTATGTTTTATTTGCATCTATTTTGCATCTATTTCACATACATCACTGTGCATGTTTCTTTGCTGCCTGGCTGGCTGGCAATGACTGCCCAGCTAGCATTGGCCAATCAGGTGCCAGAATTTGAACTCATTATGATGTCATAATGAAACTCAGCAGCAGCCAATCAGCAGTGCCAAGGTGCAAGAATCCCAACTGAAAATGATGTCATAGTGCACCATGTCTATGTAAGACAGTGCAACTCAGCTCTACAGCAGATAAGAGAAGTACACTGTTCAGAGAAGTACACTGTTCAGAGAAATACATTTTTCAGAGACGTACACTGATAAGAGAAGTACACTGATATGAGAAGTACACTGGTAGAGTTCTAATCAACCTGCTGGATTAGAAATCCCATTGATTTCTCACACAATGGATAATCTATTGGCTCGCTTCCGAAAACGAGCCAGAGAAGCGTTGGCATCATGCTTCTTTCACTCAAGGGGAAATATAGAGAAAATTCACCGGATCAACGGTCACGGCTTTGAAGCACAGCGTATGAACATGAATGCAGTGTGTGCACATTGCACGGGTAGGTTCTGGAACATAAAGAGGAAAGGCTACTCTTGCTTTGCTTGTGACATTGTGGTCCATAAACGGTGCCGCAGTTTGACTGCTCATTGCGTTGAGGACCCTAGGGCCCAACATATTCTGGAAGACGCAGAGGAGGGCAGCAGTAAATCTCCTCCACAGGAAGTTCAGCCTGAAATACCAGTCCAGAGTCCGTCCAAGATAGAGGAAGTGAGTGAGCCTTGCAATGTCTTGACGCCACCTAATCTTGATGAGGCAGAGGAGGAAGGCAGCAAGTGTCCTCAACAGGAAGACCATCCTGAAATACCACCCGAGTGTCAGGCCAAGGTGGAGAAAAGGATTGATCCTTGTGAAGTCCTGACCCCACACCATCTTGACGAGGCAGAGGAGGAAAGCATAAAATGTCGAACTCCTGAAGATCTGCCTGAAAATGCAAATGAATGTCAGTTTAAGGCTGTGGATGTTAAAGATCCTTCTGAGGTTTTAGTTCCACCCATTGTTGAAGAGGCAAAGGAGGACAGCAGGAAATGTAAGTCTCCTGTGGAAGATCTGCCTGGACCATCAAATCAGTATCAACCTGAGACTAGCAACGTAAAGGATCCTTCTAAAATACTCAAGGACAAGACACTCAAAGAGTTTAACATCATGCAAGTGTTGGGAGAAGGAGGATTCGGCAAAGTTCTCCTGGTGCGCTCCGAAAAAGACCAAGCAAACTATGCAATGAAGGCGATCGAGAAAAATCGCATCTATAATAACATTAACATGCTATGGGCGGAAAAAAGTGCATTACAAAAAGTCACTCCTTGTCCGTTTCTTATGGGAATGCATAGTTGCTTTCAGACGCCCAGTCATCTTTGCTTTATTATGAGTTATGCGTCTGGAGGAGACATGATGGAGCTCATTAAGAGGGAGGGGAAGCTGTCCGAAGACACCATAAGATTCTATGCAGCTGAAATAGCCATTGGCTTAAACTTTTTACATAAAAATGGTATCATTCACAGAGACTTGAAACCGCACAACATTTTGCTTGATAGTGAGGGCCATATTAAGATCAGCGATTTTGGCCTGTCTGTTGAAGTCACCAAAAAAGGACCAAAGCCCAGGGTCATATGTGGAACACCAGCTTTCTTTGCCCCTGAAATGATAGCGGGGAAAAAGGGATACAGTTTCAGCGTGGACTGGTGGGCATTTGGCGTCATTCTCCTTATAATGGCAGAAGGAAAATCGCCATTTCCAGGTAATGCACAGCTCATTGATATGATGAGGATCCTGAAGAAGCCAGTGAAACTACCAGCTTCCCTTTCACCCAGGCTTTACTCCCTCATAAAAGGACTTTTACAAAAGAGACCATTGTTGAGGCTGGGATGTCGTCCTCTGTCTGGGTTTTCACAGATCAAGAAACATCCATTTTTCAGCAGCCTAGACTGGGATAAGGTGGCAAATAAACAGCTCCAACCTCCGTACCAGCCTCCTAATGTACAGTGCCAGCCTCCTAATGCACAGATGATGAGGAAAAAAGTCTATCATACCTCTAAACAATTAACACCAGGATACAAAAGACTAATGCAAAAAATAGACCAGACCATATTTGATGGGTTTGATTATACACCATCTTAAGTGTCTGCTGCTCATGCCAAGAAATGCATTGAACAGACCATTATTCACCAATAACATCAGTGGAGATAAGTTATTTTTTAAATAAAACAACTGGCAGTAGTAGGAGTGTATTTGATTTACTTAGCAGAAAAAGCCAAAAGCCCTATAACATACTGTTTTTTTTTACCCTATAGTGAGTTAAATAGCTCTCTAGCAGTCAAATGGTTAAAGTTATTTTCATGTTGTTTTAGCCCATGTTAGTGCTGATACTTGTGATATATAAAGCAGCAAAGGGAATGGTGTGATTTGTAAGGGAAATGGACAGGGGAAGAGGGACTGATGTGATGTGTGTGGGGCATGGACGGGTAGCGTGAATGATGTGATGTATGAGAGGCATGGACGGGTAGCGTGAATGATGTGATGTATGAGAGGCATGGACAGGTAGCGTGAATGATGTGATGTATGAGAGGCATGGACGGGTAGCGTGAATGATGTGATGTATGAGAGGCATGGACGAGTAGCGTGAATTATGTGATGTATGAGAGGCATGGACGGGTAGCGTGAATGATGTGATGTATGAGAGGCATGGACGGGTAGCGTGAATGATGTGATGTATGAGAGGCATGGACGGGTAGCGTGAATGATGTGATGTATGAGAGGCATGGACGGGTAGCGTGAATGATGTGATGTATGAGAGGCATGGACGGGGTAGCAGGAGAGCAGAAGAGAGAAAGGTGGAATATGTGAAGGGCATAGACAGGGCGAGCAGGGGAGTTGGGCAGCAGGAGAAGGAATGGTGTGATGTGTGAGTTGCAAGGGCACGGAGAGCAGGAATGGTGTGAGGGGCACGGACAAGGGGAGGAGGATAAGGAATGGTGTAATGTGTGAGGGGCATGGGAAGGAATTGAGGGATGTCTGAGGACCATTAACAGGGGGATTGGGGGACCCCATCACAGTGTGCAAGAAAAAGCCTAAAGTGTTCTTCCAGGCCAGTGGGTTGGGCGAACTGAATAATTAAACCACAGACACCTCATACAATACATTTCACACATCATAAAGTGCCTCTGTGCTCTGCTGACAGGGCCCATACGTGAAGTCACCCAGCATATCCCGTGATGCTAAACCATCCTATGGACAGCTCTGGTCCATAGACCATAAATCTCCATAGGATGGTGTAGCAACAGCGCCACTGTACAATTTCAGGCCACTGTGATACTGCACCTAAAAAAATTCAACTTTGAGCTGTAATAACTTTTAAGTAAAACACCTTTCAGCAGTGGAAGTTCCCTTGTTTTACTCAGGGGGATAAACCCTACAACATATATTTTTTTTACATTTTAAGTATTACTATCCCTTTAACCCTTTGAGTGCCAGACAGGTACGCAACGCATTGCAAAGCAATGTAAGTAAGAGGGGGTTATTATTAGGAAGTGCTAGTTTTACTTTAATACGTTCATTTTGTTACATACACACATAGTATCAGTTATTGTGCTGCATTAAAGGAGCAGTACAGGTTAATTATCCCTTTCACTGCCAGAGAGGTATGCAACGCATTGACCTGCAATGCTTTGTGTACCCATCTGGCACTCAAAGGGTTAAGAAAAAATATTAAAAAGTAATCCTACTGAGTAACTCAAGCATAGGCACACTTCTGGGAGATGATGCAATCAAAAGTTATCACAGCTCAAACGCACCATCATTTGTTTTTGTTTCATTAACCCTTTCGTGACACGGGACGTACATGTACGTCCCATGTGGCTGTCACTTAGTGACAGAGGACGTACATGTACGTCCCGGAAATCCGGCTCCCCGCGCGGCTGCGCGCCGTTCGGGGACTCCGGATTGTTTTTAAAAAAAACAAAAAAAATGTTAGACGGGCGTTAAGTGACGGCCGCGTCTGCACGCGGCCGTCACTAAGGGGTTAAACTGCAATATCATGGTCACCAGGTGCCACTGTTCCTATACCTTTCTATGGAAAGTCGTATTCTTAGAAATGAGATCTCTCAAATATCTCATTATTTAAAGGGGAACTATCACCGCACAGCGGTAAAACCCAAGAATTAGCCATCTGGCGACTAGCAAATCAATAGTACTAATCGCCAGAATAATTACCTCCTTCTAGAGAAATTCTACTGCTCCCGGGACTCACAGCCAGGAAACAGAGCAGACATCTTTGCATAGTGACGTCTGCGCGCCTGTGCTGTCAGTCCCACTCCGCTCTAGGAGGCGTTGCTTGGAACCTTAAGGTACCGGAAAGGACTGACAACGCAGACGTCACTATGCAAAGATGTCTGCGCTGTTTCCTGGCTGTCAGTCTCATGAGCAGTACAATTTCTCTGTAAGGAGGTCATTATTCTGGTGACTAGTACTATTGCTCAGCTAGTCGCCAGATGGGTAATTCTTGGGGTTTAACTTTACGTGGGGTGGTAGTTCCACTTTAAGACAGCTATACTGTAGGTTTACTGTGCAATGTCACTCAGCCATTGAGAATGCCAGTGGGATACTATCACTAATATTAATATATTTTATTCATGAAGCGCCAACATATTATGTGGAGCTGTACAAAGTGGGGATATAGAAACAAAACAATGTAAAAACATGCACAAAGTAAAAAAATGGAGAAAGAGCCCTGTTTATTAGCGCTTACTATCTATCATGTATAAAAAGAGATATAGATGCACAGGATGGAATATAATTCTACCTCTGTGTAAATCCTTGGCAAAACTCAACTAGACTATGGAGTACACCAGTTTTTAAAAAATAAAATAAACATTATTGACCTATGAAAAGCGCAGAGACGCGCAACAAATCTGATAAAGGGATTGGAGGATCTGAGTTATAAAGAGAGACTAGCCAAACTGGGTTTGTTTACGTTAGAGAAGAGACGTCTAAGGCGTGATAAGATAATCATTTATACATATTGATTTTGATACACAGAACTCTGTAAGGATCTAGTTACACTAAGAATTGAGCAAAAACAAGAGATGAGCTATTAAAGGAGAACTCTCATTTCCTTTAAAGTCCTTCATATACATATCTTGCTTCTGTATAAATGTTAAATCTGTTTTTTTGTTTGTTTGCTTGTTTGTTTTTTTAAATCTATTTTCAGGGAGAAATGGGTTTTAATACCTAACAGTGTGACATACTTCATTCTTCACCTCTTCCCCGCCCCATTTGTTCACCATTACCTCCTCCTCCTCTGACCCCAGGGTCTCTAAAGTTGTTTAAGGGATTCCACAGAAAAACAATATCAATTATAGTGAACAAGAAAACAATACTAGAATGACATAAAAGGTATAGGAAATTCTGTGACTACAAGGCTGAGATGTCAGACAGTGTAAGCGGCTTTGCGACTACTAGTGGGCAGTGGAAAAAGGCTAGGGTAGCAGAAAGTGTATTTGTGATTTGGTGCTACACTTGGTGGAACACGGATGGAATGACAGATGGGAAGTAATAGGGAAAAGACTGAGCTGGTAACATATACGGGATGATTCTAGTATAGAAGGTCCTAGAAATAGGGGAATGAAAGGTTAGCAGATTCTTAGTCTTAGCACACCAGTTCCACACCAGCACAATGCACACATGGATAGGATGAGACCTCCACAACAGGTTCCTGACCTGTCTGATTAATATGACTTTAGTGAGGTCATTGCCCTGAGGACAAAATTATGTTTTATTTGCATCTATTTTGCATCTATTTCACATACATCACTGTGCATGTTTCTTTGCTGCCTGGCTGGCTGGCAATAACTGCCCAGCTAGCATTGGCCAATCAGGTGCCAGAATTTGAACTCATTATGATGTCATAATGAAACTCAGCAGCAGCCAATCAGCAGTGCCAAGGTGCAAGAATCCCAACTGAAAATGATGTCATAGTGCACCATGTCTATGTAAGACAGTGCAACTCAGCTCTACAGCAGATAAGAGAAGTACACTGTTCAGAGAAGTACACTGTTCAGAGAAGTATATTTTTCAGAGAAATACATTTTTCAGAGACGTACACTGATAAGAGAAGTACACTGATAAGAGAAGTACACTGGTAGAGTTCTAATCAACCTGCTGGATTAGAAATCCCATTGATTTCTCAGACAATGGATAATCTATTGGCTCGCTTCCGAAAACGAGCCAGAGAAGCGTTGACATCATGCTTCTTTCACTCAAGGAGAAATATAGAGAAATTTCACCGGATCAACGGTCACGGCTTTGAAGCACAGCGTATGAACATGAATGCAGTGTGTGCACATTGCAAGGGTAGGTTCTGGAACATAAAGAGGAAAGGCTACTCTTGCTTTGCTTGTGACATTGTGGTCCATAAAAGGTGCCGCAGTTTGACTGCTCATTGCGTTGAGGACCCTAGGGCCCAACATATTCTGGAAGACGCAGAGGAGGGCAGTAGTAAATCTCCTCCACAGGAAGACCTGCCTGAAATACCAGTCCAGAGTCCGGCCAAGATAGAGGAAGTGAGTGAGCCTTGCAATGTCTTGACGCCACCTAATCTTGATGAGGCAGAGGAGGAAGGCAGCAAGTGTCCTCAACAGGAAGACCATCCTGAAATACCACCCGAGTGTCAGGCCAAGGTGGAGAAAAGGATTGATCCTTGTGAAGTCCTGACCCCACACCATCTTGACGAGGCAGAGGAGGAAAGCATAAAATGTCCAACTCCTGAAGATCTGCCTGAAAATGCAAATGAATGTCAGTTTAAGGCTGTGGATGTTAAAGATCCTTCTGAGGTTTTAGTTCCACCCATTGTTGAAGAGGCAAAGGAGGACAGCAGGAAATGTAAGTCTCCTGTGGAAGATCTGCCTGGACCATCAAATCAGTATCAACCTGAGACTAGCAACGTAAAGGATCCTTCTAAAATACTCAAGGACAAGACACTCAAAGAGTTTAACATCATGCAAGCGTTGGGAGAAGGAGGATTCGGCAAAGTTCTCCTGGTGCGCTCCGAAAAAGACCAAGCAAACTATGCAATGAAGGCGATCGAGAAAAATCGCATCTGTAATAACATTAACATGCTATGGGCGGAAAAAAGTGCGTTACAAAAAGTCACTCCTTGTCCGTTTCTTATGGGAATGCATAGTTGCTTTCAGACGCCCAGTCATCTTTGCTTTATTATGAGTTATGCGTCTGGAGGAGACATGATGGAGCTCATTAAGAGGGAGGGGAAGCTGTCCGAAGACACCATAAGATTCTATGCAGCTGAAATAGCCATTGGCTTAAACTTTTTACATAAAAATGGTATCATTCACAGAGACTTAAAACCGCACAACATTTTGCTTGATAGTGAGGGCCATATTAAGATCAGCGATTTTGGCCTGTCTGTGGAAGTCACCAAAAAAGGACCAAAGCCCAGGGTCATATGTGGAACACCAGCTTTCTTTGCCCCTGAAATGATAGCGGGGAAAAGGGGATACAGTTTCAGCGTGGACTGGTGGGCATTTGGCGTCATTCTCCTTATAATGGCAGAAGGAAAATCGCCATTTCCAGGTAATGCACAGCTCATTGATATGATGAGGATCCTGAAGAAGCCAGTGAAACTACCAGCTTCCCTTTCACCCAGGCTTTACTCCCTCATAAAAGGACTTTTACAAAAGAGACCATTGTTGAGGCTGGGATGTCGTCCTCTGTCTGGGTTTTCACAGATCAAGAAACATCCATTTTTCAGCAGCCTAGACTGGGATAAGGTGGCAAATAAACAGCTCCAACCTCCGTACCAGCCTCCTAATGTACAGTGCCAGCCTCCTAATGCACAGATGATGAGGAAAAAAGTCTATCATACCTCTAAACAATTAACACCAGGATACAAAAGACTAATGCAAAAAATAGACCAGACCATATTTGATGGGTTTGATTATACACCATCTTAAGTGTCTGCTGCTCATGCCAAGAAATGCATTGAACAGACCATTATTCACCAATAACATCAGTGGAGATAAGTTATTTTTTAAATAAAACAAATGGCAGCAGTAGTAGTGTATTTGATTTACTTAGCAGAAAAAGCCAAAAGCCCTATAACATACTGTTTTTTTTACCCTATAGTGAGTTAAATAGCTCTCTAGCAGTCAAATGGTTAAAGTTATTTTCATGTTGTTTTAGCCCATGTTAGTGCTGGTACTTGTGATATATAATGCAGCAAAGGGAATGGTGTGATTTGTAAGGGAAATGGACAGGGGAAGAGGGACTGATGTGAAGTGTGTGGGACATGGACAGGGGTAGAGAGAATGATGTGATGTGTGTGGGGCATGGACGGGTAGCGTGAATGATGTGATGTATGAGAGGCATGGACGGGTAGCGTGAATGATGTGATGTATGTGATGTGACCTTGTTGGTGTGCCCCAAGGATCAGTACTGGGACCCTTGCTCTTCTCAATCTACACTGCTTCCCTTGGAAAAGTAATAAACTCCTTTGGGTTTCACCATCATCTCTATGCTGATGACACCCAAATATATCTTTCCTCCCCAGACCTCTCTCCTTCCCTCCTGTCCCGAGTGTCTGACTGTCTGTCTGCTGTGTCTTCCTGGATGTCCTCCCATCAACTCAAACTTAACCTTAGCAAAACTGAACTAATTCTCTTCCCTCCATCTACAACCAGCCTTATCCCAAACATTACCCTCACCGTTAACAACACTTCCATCACACCAACCCCCACAGCACGCTGCCTGGGGGTCACATTTGACTCTGCCCTATCCTTCATTCCTCACATCCAGTCAATCTCCAACTCATGCCGCCTCCACCTCCGCAACATCTCTAGAATCCGACCCTTTCTCACAGAAGACACTACCAAAATTCTAATCCAAACACTCATCATGTCCCGTCTTGACTACTGTAACTCTTTACTAATTGGCCTGCCTCTCACCCGACTAACCCCGCTACAGTCCATAATGAACTCTGCTGCAAGACTAATCTACCTCACTCATCGCTTCTCTAACACCACACCCCTCTGTCAGTCCATACACTGGCTCCCGTTAGCATACAGAGTAAAATTCAAAACTCTGGTGCTAACTTATAGAGCCCTCACTAACACTGCACCCCCCTATATTTCATCTCTCATTTCCAAATATACTCCCGCCCGCCATCTTCGCTCTGCACATGACCTTCTGCTCTCCACAGCTCTTATCACATCCTCCCACTCCCGCCTACAGGACTTCTCCCGTGCTGCACCTGAGCTGTGGAATTCCCTCCCCCGCCCCATCAGACTCTCCCCCAGCCTTCAAATCTTCAGACGCTCACCGAAGACCCACCTCTTCAGGGAGGCCTATCAACTGCCTCCATAAACATCATCACCAAGATTCACCCCTTGCACGGACTACTGCACTCAATGGCACTTCTCACTCCCACCCACTGACTGGCAGTTCATGTGGCAGGAGGCACTTAAACACAATAGCACTTACTCCTTCTGTATCAAACCTACCTTCCTCTAGACTGTAAGCTCTCACGAGCAGGGCCCTCTGATCCTCCTGTTCTACACATCTGATTGTACTATTTAATAACTCTGTATGTCTATTCCCCAATTGTACAGCGCTGCGGAATTAGTTGGCGCTATATAAATAAAGAATAATAATAATAATAATAATAATAATGTATGAGAGGCATGGACGGGTAGCGTGAATGATGTGATGTATGAGAGGCATGGACGGGTAGCGTGAATGATGTGATGTATGAGAGGCATGGACGGGGTAGCAGGAGAGCAGAAGAGAGAAAGGTGGAATATGTGAAGGGCATAGACAGGGCGAGCAGGGGAGTTGGGCAGCAGGAGAAGGAATGGTGTGATGTGTGAGTTATAAGGGCACGGAGAGCAGGAATGGTGTGAGGGGCACGGACAAGGGGAGGAGGATAAGGAATGGTGTAATGTGTGAGGGGCATGGGAAGGAATTGAGGGATGTCTGAGGACCATTAACAGAGGGGATTGGGGGACCCCATCACAGTGTGTAAGAAAAAGCCTAAAGTGTTCTTCCAGGCCAGTGGGTTGGGCGAACTGAATAATTACACCACAGACACCTCCTACAATACATTTCACACATCATAAAGTGCCTCTGTGCTCTGCTGACAGGGCCCATACGTGAAGTCACCCAGCATATCCCATGATGCTAAACCATCCTATGGACAGCTCTGGTCCGTAGACCATAAATCTCCATAGGATGGTGTAGCAACAGCGCCACTGTACAATTTCAGGCCACTGTGATACTGCACCTAAAAAAATTCAACTTTGAGCTGTAATAACTTTTAAGTAAAACACCTTTCAGGGGGATAAACCTTACAACATATATTTTTTTTACATTTTAAGTATTACTATCCCTTTAACCCTTTGAGTGCCAGACAGGTACGCAACGCATTGCAAAGCAATGTAAGTAAGTGGGGGTTATTATTAGGAAGTGCTAGTTTTACTTTAATACGTTCATTTTGTTACATACACACATAGTATCAGTTATTGTGCTGCATTAAAGGAGCAGTACAGGTTAATTATCCCTTTCACTGCCAGAGAGGTATGCAACGCATTGACCTGCAATGCTTTGTGTACCCATTGGCACTCAAAGGGTTAAGAAAAAATATTAAAAAGTAATCCTGCTGAGTAACTCAAGCATAGGCACACTTCTGGGAGATGATGCAATCAAAAGTTATCACAGCTCAAACGCACCATCATTTGTTTTTATTTCATTAAACTACAATTATTATCATCATGGTCACCAGGTGCCACTGTTCCTATACCTTTCTATGGAAAGTCGTATTCTTAGAAATGAGATCTCTCAAATATCTCATTATTTAAAGGGGAACTATCACCGCACAGCGGTAAAACCCAAGAATTAGCCATCTGGCGACTAGCAAATCAATAGTACTAATCGCCAGAATAATTACCTCCTTCTAGAGCAATTCTACTGCTCCCGGGACTCACAGCCAGGAAACAGAGCAGACATCTTTGCATAGTGACGTCTGCGCGCCTGTGCTGTCAGTCCCAGTCCGCTCTAGGAGGCGTTGCTTGGAACCTTAAGGTACCGGAAAGGACTGACAACGCAGACGTCACTATGCAAAGATGTCTGCGCTGTTTCCTGGCTGTCAGTCTCATGAGCAGTAGAATTTCTCTGTAAGGAGGTCATTATTCTGGTGACTAGTACTATTGCTCAGCTAGTCGCCAGATGGGTAATTCTTGGGGTTTAACTTTACGTGGGGTGGTAGTTCCACTTTAAGACAGCTATACTGTAGGTTTACTGTGCAATGTCACTCAGCCATTGAGAATGCCAGTGGGATACTATCACTAATATTCATATATTTTATTCATGAAGCGCCAACATATTATGTGGAGCTGTACAAAGTGGGGATATAGAAACAAAACAATGTAAAAACATGCACAAAGTAAAAAAATGGAGAAACAGCCCTGTTTATTAGCGCTTACTATCTATCATGTATAAAAAGAGATATAGATGCACAGGATGGAATATAATTTTACCTCTGTGTAAATCCTTGGCAAAACTCAACTAGACTATGGAGTACACCAGTTTTTAAAAAATAAAATAAACATTATTGACCTATGAAAAGCGCAGAGACGCGCAACAAATCTGATAAAGGGATTGGAGGATCTGAGTTACAAAGAGAGACTAGACAAACTGGGTTTGTTTACGTTAGAGAAGAGACGTCTAAGGCGTGATAAGATAATCATTTATACATATTGATTTTGATACACAGAACTCTGTAAGGATCTAGTTACACTAAGAATTGAGCAAAAACAAGAGATGAGCTATTAAAGGAGAACTCTCATTTCCTTTAAAGTCCTTCATATACATAACTTGCTTCTGTATAAATGTTAATTCTGTTTTTTTGTTTGTTTGCTTGTTTGTTTTTTTAAATCTATTTTCAGGGAGAAATGGGTTTTAATACCTAACAGTGTGACATACTTCATTCTTCACCTCTTCCCTGCCCCATTTGTTCACCATTACCTCCTCCTCCTCTGACCCCAGGGTCTCTAAAGTTGTTTAAGGGATTCCACAGAAAAACAATATCAATTATAGTGAACAAGAAAACAATACTAGAATGACATAAAAGGTATAGGAAATTCTGTGACTACAAGGCTGAGATGTCAGACAGTGTAAGCGGCTTTGCGACTACTAGTGGGCAGTGGAAAAAGGCTAGGGTAGCACAAAGTGTATTTGTGATTTGGTGCTACACTTTGTGGAACACAGATGGAATGACAGATGGGAAGTAATAGGGAAAAGACTGAGCTGGTAACATATACGGGATGATTCTAGTATAGAAGGTCCTAGAAATAGGGGAATGAAAGGTTAGCAGATTCTTAGTCTTAGGACACCAGTTCCACACCAGCACAATGCACACATGGATAGGATGAGACCTCCACAACAGGTTCCTGACCTGTCTAATTAATATGACTTTAGTGAGGTCATTGCCCTGAGGACAAAATTATGTTTTATTTGCATCTATTTTGCATCTATTTCACATACATCACTGTGCATGTTTCTTTGCTGCCTGGCTGGCTGGCAATAACTGCCCAGCTAGCATTGGCCAATCAGGTGCCAGAATTTGAACTCATTATGATGTCATAATGAAACTCAGCAGCAGCCAATCAGCAGTGCCAAGGTGCAAGAATCCCAACTGAAAATGATGTCATAGTGCACCATGTCTATGTAAGACAGTGCAACTCAGCTCTACAGCAGATAAGAGAAGTACACTGTTCAGAGAAGTACACTGTTCAGAGAAGTACATTTTTCAGAGAAATACATTTTTCAGAGACGTACACTGATAAGAGAAGTACACTGATAAGAGAAGTACACTGGTAGAGTTCTAATCAACCTGCTGGATTAGAAATCCCATTGATTTCTCAGACAATGGATAATCTATTGGCTCGCTTCCGAAAACGAGCCAGAGAAGCGTTGACATCATGCTTCTTTCACTCAAGGAGAAATATAGAGAAATTTCACCGGATCAACGGTCACGGCTTTGAAGCACAGCGTATGAACATGAATGCAGTGTGTGCACATTGCAAGGGTAGGTTCTGGAACATAAAGAGGAAAGGCTACTCTTGCTTTGCTTGTGACATTGTGGTCCATAAACGGTGCCGCAGTTTGACTGCTCATTGCGTTGAGGACCCTAGGGCCCCACATATTCTGGAAGACGCAGAGGAGGGCAGTAGTAAATCTCCTCCACAGGAAGACCTGCCTGAAATACCAGTCCAGAGTCCGGCCAAGATAGAGGAAGTGAGTGAGCCTTGCAATGTCTTGACGCCACCTAATCTTGATGAGGCAGAGGAGGAAGGCAGCAAGTGTCCTCAACAGGAAGACCATCCTGAAATACCACCCGAGTGTCAGGCCAAGGTGGAGAAAAGGATTGATCCTTGTGAAGTCCTGACCCCACACCATCTTGACGAGGCAGAGGAGGAAAGCATAAAATGTCCAACTCCTGAAGATCTGCCTGAAAATGCAAATGAATGTCAGTTTAAGGCTGTGGATGTTAAAGATCCTTCTGAGGTTTTAGTTCCACCCATTGTTGAAGAGGCAAAGGAGGACAGCAGGAAATGTAAGTCTCCTGTGGAAGATCTGCCTGGACCATCAAATCAGTATCAACCTGAGACTAGCAACGTAAAGGATCCTTCTAAAATACTCAAGGACAAGACACTCAAAGAGTTTAACATCATGCAAGCGTTGGGAGAAGGAGGATTCGGCAAAGTTCTCCTGGTGCGCTCCGAAAAAGACCAAGCAAACTATGCAATGAAGGCGATCGAGAAAAATCGCATCTGTAATAACATTAACATGCTATGGGCGGAAAAAAGTGCATTACAAAAAGTCACTCCTTGTCCGTTTCTTATGGGAATGCATAGTTGCTTTCAGACGCCCAGTCATCTTTGCTTTATTATGAGTTATGCGTCTGGAGGAGACATGATGGAGCTCATTAAGAGGGAGGGGAAGCTGTCCGAAGACACCATAAGATTCTATGCAGCTGAAATAGCCATTGGCTTAAACTTTTTACATAAAAATGGTATCATTCACAGAGACTTAAAACCGCACAACATTTTGCTTGATAGTGAGGGCCATATTAAGATCAGCGATTTTGGCCTGTCTGTTGAAGTCACCAAAAAAGGACCAAAGCCCAGGGTCATATGTGGAACACCAGCTTTCATTGCCCCTGAAATGATAGCGGGGAAAAAGGGATACAGTTTCAGCGTGGACTGGTGGGCATTTGGCGTCATTCTCCTTATAATGGCAGAAGGAAAATCGCCATTTCCAGGTAATGCACAGCTCATTGATATGATGAGGATCCTGAAGAAGCCAGTGAAACTACCAGCTTCCCTTTCACCCAGGCTTTACTCCCTCATAAAAGGACTTTTACAAAAGAGACCATTGTTGAGGCTGGGATGTCGTCCTCTGTCTGGGTTTTCACAGATCAAGAAACATCCATTTTTCAGCAGCCTAGACTGGGATAAGGTGGCAAATAAACAGCTCCAACCTCCGTACCAGCCTCCTAATGTACAATGCCAGCCTCCTAATGCACAGATGATGAGGAAAAAAGTCTATCATACCTCTAAACAATTAACACCAGGATACAAAAGACTAATGCAAAAAATAGACCAGACCATATTTGATGGGTTTGATTATACACCATCTTAAGTGTCTGCTGCTCATGCCAAGAAATGCATTGAACAGACCATTATTCACCAATAACATCAGTGGAGATAAGTTATTTTTTAAATAAAACAAATGGCAGCAGTAGTAGTGTATTTGATTTACTTAGCAGAAAAAGCCAAAAGCCCTATAACATACTGTTTTTTTTTACCCTATAGTGAGTTAAATAGCTCTCTAGCAGTCAAATGGTTAAAGTTATTTTCATGTTGTTTTAGCCCATGTTAGTGCTGGTACTTGTGATATATAATGCAGCAAAGGGAATGGTGTGATTTGTAAGGGAAATGGACAGGGGAAGAGGGACTGATGTGAAGTGTGTGGGACATGGACAGGGGTAGAGAGAATGATGTGATGTGTGTGGGGCATGGACGGGTAGCGTGAATGATGTGATGTATGAGAGGCATGGACGGGTAGCGTGAATGATGTGATGTATGAGAGGCATGGACGGGTAGCGTGAATGATGTGATGTATGAGAGGCATGGACGGGTAGCGTGAATGATGTGATGTATGAGAGGCATGGACGGGTAGCGTGAATGATGTGATGTATGAGAGGCATGGACGGGTAGCGTGAATGATGTGATGTATGAGAGGCATGGACGGGTAGCGTGAATGATGTGATGTATGAGAGGCATGGACGGGTAGCGTGAATGATGTGATGTGATGTATGAGAGGCATGGACGGGGTAGCAGGAGAGCAGAAGAGAGAAAGGTGGAATATGTGAAGGGCATAGACAGGGCGAGCAGGGGAGTTGGGCAGCAGGAGAAGGAATGGTGTGATGTGTGAGTTGCAAGAGCACGGAGAGCAGGAATGGTGTGAGGGGCACGGACAAGGGGAGGAGGATAAGGAATGGTGTAATGTGTGAGGGGCATGGGAAGGAATTGAGGGATGTCTGAGGACCATTAACAGGGGGATTGGAGGACCCCATCACAGTGTGTAAGAAAAAGCCTAAAGTGTTCTTCCAGGCCAGTGGGTTGGGCGAACTGAATGATTAAACCACAGACACCTCCTACAATACATTTCACACATCATAAAGTGCCTCTGTGCTCTGCTGACAGGGCCCATACGTGAAGTTACCCAGCATATCCCATGATGCTAAACCATCCTATGGACAGCTCTGGTCCGTAGACCATAAATCTCCATAGGATGGTGTAGCAACAGCGCCACTGTACAATTTCAGGCCACTGTGATACTGCACCTAAAAAAATTCAAAAAAACACCTACCAGCAGTGGAAGTTCCCTTGTTTTACTCAGGAGGATAAACCCTACAACATATATTTTTTTTATATTTTAAGAATTACTATCCCTTTAACCCTTTCAGTGCCAGGCAGGTACGCAACGCATTGCAAAGCAATGTAAGTAAGTGGGGGTTATTATTAGGAAGTGCTAGTTTTACCTTAATACGTTCATTTTGTTACATACACACATAGTATCAGTTATTGTGCTGCATTAAAGGAGCAGTACAGGTTAATTATCCCTTTCACTGCCAGAGAGGTATGCAACGCATTGACCTGCAATGCTTTGTGTACCCATCTGGCACTCAAAGGGTTAAGAAAAAATATTAAAAAGTAATCCTACTGAGTAACTCAAGCATAGGCACACTTCTGGGAGATGATGCAATCAAAAGTTATCACAGCTCAAACGCACCATCATTTGTTTTTATTTCATTAAACTGCAATATCATGGTCACCAGGTGCCACTGTTCCTATACCTTTCTATGGAAAGTCGTATTCTTAGAAATGAGATCTCTCAAATATCTCATTATTTAAAGGGGAACTATCACCGCACAGCGGTAAAACCCAAGAATTAGCCATCTGGCGACTAGCAAATCAATAGTACTAATCACCAGAATAATTACCTTCTTCTAGAGAAATTCTACTGCTCCCGGGACTCACAGCCAGGAAACAGAGCAGACATCTTTGCATAGTGACGTCTGCGTGCCTGTGCTGTCAGTCCCAGTCCGCTCTAGGAGGCGTTGCTTGGAACCTTAAGGTACCGGAAAGGACTGACAACGCAGACGTCACTATGCAAAGATGTCTGCGCTGTTTCCTGGCTGTCAGTCTCATGAGCAGTACAATTTCTCTGTAAGGAGGTCATTATTCTGGTGACTAGTACTATTGCTCAGCTTGTCGCCAGATGGGTAATTCTTGGGGTTTAACTTTACGTGGGGTGGTAGTTCCACTTTAAGACAGCTATACTGTAGGTTTACTGTGCAATGTCACTCAGCCATTGAGAATGCCAGTGGGATACTATCACTAATATTAATATATTTTATTCATGAAGCGCCAACATATTATGTGGAGCTGTACAAAGTGGGGATATAGAAACAAAACAATGTAAAAACATGCACAAAGTAAAAAAATGGAGAAAGAGCCCTGTTTATTAGCGCTTACTATCTATCATGTATAAAAAGAGATATAGATGCACAGGATGGAATAGAATTCTACCTCTGTGTAAATCCTTGGCAAAACTCAACTAGACTATGGAGTACACCAGTTTTTAAAAAATAAAATAAACGTTATTGACCTATGAAAAGCGCAGAGACGCGCAACAAATCTAATAAAGGGATTGGAGGATCTGAGTTATAAAGAGAGACTAGCCAAACTGGGTTTGTTTACGTTAGAGAAGAGACGTCTAAGTCGTGATAAGATAATCATTTATACATATTGATTTTGATACACAGAACTCTGTAAGGATCTAGTTACACTAAGAATTGAGCAAAAAGAAGAGATGAGCTATTAAAGGAGAACTCTCATTTCCTTTAAAGTCCTTCATATACATATCTTGCTTCTGTATAAATGTTAAATCTGTTTTTTTGTTTGTTTGCTTGTTTGTTTTTTTAAATCTATTTTCAGGGAGAAATGGGTTTTAATACCTAACAGTGTGACATACTTCATTCTTCACCTCTTCCCCGCCCCATTTGTTCACCATTACCTCCTCCTCCTCTGACCCCAGGGTCTCTAAAGTTGTTTAAGGGATTCCACAGAAAAACAATATCAATTATAGTGAACAAGAAAACAATACTAGAATGACATAAAAGGTATAGGAAATTCTGTGACTACAAGGCTGAGATGTCAGACAGTGTAAGCGGCTTTGCGACTACTAGTGGGCAGTGGAAAAAGGCTAGGGTAGCAGAAAGTGTATTTGTGATTTGGTGCTACACTTGGTGGAACACGGATGGAATGACAGATGGGAAGTAATAGGGAAAAGACTGAGCTGGTAACATATACGGGATGATTCTAGTATAGAAGGTCCTAGAAATAGGGGAATGAAAGGTTAGCAGATTCTTAGTCTTAGGACACCAGTTCCACACCAGCACAATGCACACATGGATAGGATGAGACCTCCACAACAGGTTCCTGACCTGTCTGATTAATATGACTTTAGTGAGGTCATTGCCCTGAGGACAAAATTATGTTTTATTTGCATCTATTTTGCATCTATTTCACATACATCACTGTGCATGTTTCTTTGCTGCCTGGCTGGCTGGCAATAACTGCCCAGCTAGCATTGGCCAATCAGGTGCCAGAATTTGAACTCATTATGATGTCATAATGAAACTCAGCAGCAGCCAATCAGCAGTGCCAAGGTGCAAGAATCCCAACTGAAAATGATGTCATAGTGCACCATGTCTATGTAAGACAGTGCAACTCAGCTCTACAGCAGATAAGAGAAGTACACTGTTCAGAGAAGTACACTGTTCAGAGAAGTATATTTTTCAGAGAAATACATTTTTCAGAGACGTACACTGATAAGAGAAGTACACTGATAAGAGAAGTACACTGGTAGAGTTCTAATCAACCTGCTGGATTAGAAATCCCATTGATTTCTCACACAATGGATAATCTATTGGCTCGCTTCCGAAAACGAGCCAGAGAAGCGTTGACATCATGCTTCTTTCACTCAAGGAGAAATATAGAGAAATTTCACCGGATCAACGGTCACGGCTTTGAAGCACAGCGTATGAACATGAATGCAGTGTGTGCACATTGCAAGGGTAGGTTCTGGAACATAAAGAGGAAAGGCTACTCTTGCTTTGCTTGTGACATTGTGGTCCATAAAAGGTGCCGCAGTTTGACTGCTCACTGCGTTGAGGACCCTAGGGCCCAACATATTCTGGAAGACGCAGAGGAGGGCAGCAGTAAATCTCCTCCACAGGAAGTTCAGCCTGAAATACCAGTCCAGAGTCCGGCCAAGATAGAGGAAGTGAGTGAGCCTTGCAATGTCTTGACGCCACCTAATCTTGATGAGGCAGAGGAGGAAGGCAGCAAGTGTCCTCAACAGGAAGACCATCCTGAAATACCACCCGAGTGTCAGGCCAAGATGGAGAAAAGGATTGATCCTTGTGAAGTCCTGACCCCACACCATCTTGACGAGGCAGAGGAGGAAAGCATAAAATGTCGAACTCCTGAAGATCTGCCTGAAAATGCAAATGAATGTCAGTTTAAGGCTGTGGATGTTAAAGATCCTTCTGAGGTTTTAGTTCCACCCATTGTTGAAGAGGCAAAGGAGGAAAGCAGGAAATGTAAGTCTCCTGTGGAAGATCTGCCTGGACCATCAAATCAGTATCAACCTGAGACTAGCAACGCAAAGGATCCTTCTAAAATACTCAAGGACAAGACACTCAAAGAGTTTAACATCATGCAAGCGTTGGGAGAAGGAGGATTCGGCAAAGTTCTCCTGGTGCGCTCCGAAAAAGACCAAGCAAACTATGCAATGAAGGCGATCGAGAAAAATCGCATCTGTAATAACATTAACATGCTATGGGCGGAAAAAAGTGCGTTACAAAAAGTCACTCCTTGTCCGTTTCTTATGGGAATGCATAGTTGCTTTCAGACGCCCAGTCATCTTTGCTTTATTATGAGTTATGCGTCTGGAGGAGACATGATGGAGCTCATTAAGAGGGAGGGGAAGCTGTCCGAAGACACCATAAGATTCTATGCAGCTGAAATAGCCATTGGCTTAAACTTTTTACATAAAAATGGTATCATTCACAGAGACTTAAAACCGCACAACATTTTGCTTGATAGTGAGGGCCATATTAAGATCAGCGATTTTGGCCTGTCTGTTGAAGTCACCAAAAAAGGACCAAAGCCCAGGGTCATATGTGGAACACCAGCTTTCTTTGCCCCTGAAATGATAGCGGGGAAAAGGGGATACAGTTTCAGCGTGGACTGGTGGGCATTTGGCGTCATTCTCCTTATAATGGCAGAAGGAAAATCGCCATTTCCAGGTAATGCACAGCTCATTGATATGATGAGGATCCTGAAGAAGCCAGTGAAACTACCAGCTTCCCTTTCACCCAGGCTTTACTCCCTCATAAAAGGACTTTTACAAAAGAGACCATTGTTGAGGCTGGGATGTCGTCCTCTGTCTGGGTTTTCACAGATCAAGAAACATCCATTTTTCAGCAGCCTAGACTGGGATAAGGTGGCAAATAAACAGCTCCAACCTCCGTACCAGCCTCCTAATGTACAGTGCCAGACTCCTAATGCACAGATGATGAGGAAAAAAGTCTATCATACCTCTAAACAATTAACACCAGGATACAAAAGACTAATGCAAAAAATAGACCAGACCATATTTGATGGGTTTGATTATACACCATCTTAAGTGTCTGCTGCTCATGCCAAGAAATGCATTGAACAGACCATTATTCACCAATAACATCAGTGGAGATAAGTTATTTTGTAAATAAAACAAATGGCAGCAGTAGTAGTGTATTTGATTTACTTAGCAGAAAAAGCCAAAAGCCCTATAACATACTGTTTTTTTTTACCCTATAGTGAGATAAATAGCTCTCTAGCAGTCAAATGTTTAAAGTTATTTTCATGTTGTTTTAGACCATGTTAGTGCTGGTACTTGTGATATATAAAGCAGCAAAGGGAATGGTGTGATTTGTAAGGGAAATGGACAGGGGAAGAGGGACTGATGTGATGTGTGTGGGGCATGGACGGGTAGAGTGAATGATGTGATGTATGAGAGGCATGGACGGGTAGCGTGAATGATGTGATGTATGAGAGGCATGGACGGGGTAGCAGGAGAGCAGAAGAGAGAAAGGTGGAATATGTGAAGGGCATAGACAGGGCGAGCAGGGGAGTTGGGCAGCAGGAGAAGGAATGGTGTGATGTGTGAGTTATAAGGGCACGGAGAGCAGGAATGGTGTGAGGGGCACGGACAAGGGGAGGAGGATAAGGAATGGTGTAATGTGTGAGGGGCATGGGAAGGAATTGAGGGATGTCTGAGGACCATTAACAGGGGTATTGGGGGACCCCATCACAGTGTGCAAGAAAAAGCCTAAAGTGTTCTTCCAGGCCAGTGGGTTGGGCGAACTGAATAATTACACCACAGACACCTCCTACAATACATTTCACACATCATAAAGTGCCTCTGTGCTCTGCTGACAGGGCCCATACGTGAAGTCACCCAGCATATCCCATGATGCTAAACCATCCTATGGACAGCTCTGGTCCGTAGACCATAAATCTCCATAGGATGGTGTAGCAACAGCGCCACTGTACAATTTCAGGCCACTGTGATACTGCACTTAAAAAAATTCAACTTTGAGCTGTAATAACTTTTAAGTAAAACACCTTTCAGCAGTGGAAGTTCCCTTGTTTTACTCAGGGGGATAAACCCTACAACATATATTTTTTTTACATTTTAAGTATTACTATCCCTTTAACCCTTTGAGTGCCAGACAGGTACGCAACGCATTGCAAAGCAATGTAAGTAAGTGGGGGTTATTATTAGGAAGTGCTAGTTTTACTTTAATATGTTCATTTTGTTACATACACACATAGTATCAGTTATTGTGCTGCATTAAAGGAGCAGTACAGGTTAATTAAGAAAAAAATATTAAAAAGTAATCCTACTGAGTAACTCAAGCATAGGCACACTTCTGGGAGATGATGCAATCAAAAGTTATCACAGCTCAAACGCACCATCATTTGTTTTTATTTCATTAAACTGCAATATCATGGTCACCAGGTGCCACTGTTCCTATACCTTTCTATGGAAAGTCGTATTCTTAGAAATGAGATCTCTCAAATATCTCATTATTTAAAGGGGAACTATCACCGCACAGCGGTAAAACCCAAGAATTAGCCATCTGGCGACTAGCAAATCAATAGTACTAATCGCCAGAATAATTACCTCCTTCTAGAGCAATTCTACTGCTCCCGGGACTCACAGCCAGGAAACAGAGCAGACATCTTTGCATAGTGACGTCTGCGCGCCTGTGCTGTCAGTCCCAGTCCGCTCTAGGAGGCGTTGCTTGGAACCTTAAGGTACCGGAAAGGACTTACAACGCAGACGTCACTATGCAAAGATGTCTGCGCTGTTTCCTGGCTGTCAGTCTCATGAGCAGTACAATTTCTCTGTAAGGAGGTCATTATTCTGGTGACTAGTACTATTGCTCAGCTAGTCGCCAGATGGGTAATTCTTGGGGTTTAACTTTACGTGGGGTGGTAGTTCCACTTTAAGACAGCTATACTGTAGGTTTACTGTGCAATGTCACTCAGCCATTGAGAATGCCAGTGGGATACTATCACTAATATTCATATATTTTATTCATGAAGCGCCAACATATTATGTGGAGCTGTACAAAGTGGGGATATAGAAACAAAACAATGTAAAAACATGCACAAAGTAAAAAAATGGAGAAACAGCCCTGTTTATTAGCGCTTACTATCTATCATGTATAAAAAGAGATATAGATGCACAGGATGGAATATAATTTTACCTCTGTGTAAATCCTTGGCAAAACTCAACTAGACTATGGAGTACACCAGTTTTTAAAAAATAAAATAAACATTATTGACCTATGAAAAGCGCAGAGACGCGCAACAAATCTGATAAAGGGATTGGAGGATCTGAGTTATAAAGAGAGACTAGACAAACTGGGTTTGTTTACGTTAGAGAAGAGACGTCTAAGGCGTGATAAGATAATCATTTATACATATTGATTTTGATACACAGAACTCTGTAAGGATCTAGTTACACTAAGAATTGAGCAAAAACAAGAGATGAGCTATTAAAGGAGAACTCTCATTTCCTTTAAAGTCCTTCATATACATAACTTGCTTCTGTATAAATGTTAAATCTGTTTTTTTGTTTGTTTGCTTGTTTGTTTTTTTAAATCTATTTTCAGGGAGAAATGGGTTTTAATACCTAACAGTGTGACATACTTCATTCTTCACCTCTTCCCCGCCCCATTTGTTCACCATTACCTCCTCCTCCTCTGACCCCAGGGTCTCTAAAGTTGTTTAAGGGATTCCACAGAAAAACAATATCAATTATAGTGAACAAGAAAACAATACTAGAATGACATAAAAGGTATAGGAAATTCTGTGACTACAAGGCTGAGATGTCAGACAGTGTAAGCGGCTTTGCGACTACTAGTGGGCAGTGGAAAAAGGCTAGGGTAGCAGAAAGTGTATTTGTAATTTGGTGCTACACTTCGTGGAACACAGATGGAATGACAGATGGGAAGTAATAGGGAAAAGACTGAGCTGGTAACATATACGGGATGATTCTAGTATAGAAGGTCCTAGAAATAGGGGAATGAAAGGTTAGCAGATTCTTAGTCTTAGGACACCAGTTCCACACCAGCACAATGCACACATGGATAGGATGAGACCTCCACAACAGGTTCCTGACCTGTCTGATTAATATGACTTTAGTGAGGTCATTGCCCTGAGGACAAAATTATGTTTTATTTGCATCTATTTTGCATCTATTTCACATACATCACTGTGCATGTTTCTTTGCTGCCTGGCTGGCTGGCAATAACTGCCCAGATAGCATTGGCCAATCAGGTGCCAGAATTTGAACTCATTATGATGTCATAATGAAACTCAGCAGCAGCCAATCAGCAGTGCCAAGGTGCAAGAATCCCAACTGAAAATGATGTCATAGTGCACCATGTCTATGTAAGACAGTGCAACTCAGCTCTACAGCAGATAAGAGAAGTACACTGTTCAGAGAAGTACACTGTTCAGAGAAGTATATTTTTCAGAGAAATACATTTTTCAGAGACGTACACTGATAAGAGAAGTACACTGATAAGAGAAGTACACTGGTAGAGTTCTAATCAACCTGCTGGATTAGAAATCCCATTGATTTCTCAGACAATGGATAATCTATTGGCTCGCTTCCGAAAACGAGCCAGAGAAGCGTTGACATCATGCTTCTTTCACTCAAGGAGAAATATAGAGAAATTTCACCGGATCAACGGTCACGGCTTTGAAGCACAGCGTATGAACATGAATGCAGTGTGTGCACATTGCAAGGGTAGGTTCTGGAACATAAAGAGGAAAGGCTACTCTTGCTTTGCTTGTGACATTGTGGTCCATAAAAGGTGCCGCAGTTTGACTGCTCATTGCGTTGAGGACCCTAGGGTCCAACATATTCTGGAAGACGCAGAGGAGGGCAGCAGTAAATCTCCTCCACAGGAAGTTCAGCCTGAAATACCAGTCCAGAGTCCGGCCAAGATAGAGGAAGTGAGTGAGCCTTGCAATGTCTTGACGCCACCTAATCTTGATGAGGCAGAGGAGGAAGGCAGCAAGTGTCCTCAACAGGAAGACCATCCTGAAATACCACCCGAGTGTCAGGCCAAGGTGGAGAAAAGGATTGATCCTTGTGAAGTCCTGACCCCACACCATCTTGACGAGGCAGAGGAGGAAAGCATAAAATGTCGAACTCCTGAAGATCTGCCTGAAAATGCAAATGAATGTCAGTTTAAGGCTGTGGATGTTAAAGATCCTTCTGAGGTTTTAGTTCCACCCATTGTTGAAGAGGCAAAGGAGGACAGCGGGAAATGTAAGTCTCCTGTGGAAGATCTGCCTGGACCATCAAATCAGTATCAACCTGAGACTAGCAACGTAAAGGATCCTTCTAAAATACTCAAGGACAAGACACTCAAAGAGTTTAACATCATGCAAGCGTTGGGTGAAGGAGGATTCGGCAAAGTTCTCCTGGTGCGCTCCGAAAAAGACCAAGCAAACTATGCAATGAAGGCGATCGAGAAAAATCGCATTTGTAATAACATTAACATGCTATGGGCGGAAAAAAGTGCGTTACAAAAAGTCACTCCTTGTCCGTTTCTTATGGGAATGCATAGTTGCTTTCAGACGCCCAGTCATCTTTGCTTTATTATGAGTTATGCGTCTGGAGGAGACATGATGGAGCTCATTAAGAGGGAGGGGAAGCTGTCCGAAGACACCATAAGATTCTATGCAGCTGAAATAGCCATTGGCTTAAACTTTTTACATAAAAATGGTATCATTCACAGAGACTTAAAACCGCACAACATTTTGCTTGATAGTGAGGGCCATATTAAAATCAGCGATTTTGGCCTGTCTGTTGAAGTCACCAAAAAAGGACCAAAGCCCAGGGTCATATGTGGAACACCAGCTTTCTTTGCCCCTGAAATGATAGCGGGGAAAAGGGGATACAGTTTCAGCGTGGACTGGTGGGCATTTGGCGTCATTCTCCTTATAATGGCAGAAGGAAAATCGCCATTTCCAGGTAATGCACAGCTCAGTGATATGATGAGGATCCTGAAGAAGCCAGTGAAACTACCAGCTTCCCTTTCGCCCAGGCTTTACTCCCTCATAAAAGGACTTTTACAAAAGAGACCATTGTTGAGGCTGGGATGTCGTCCTCTGTCTGGGTTTTCACAGATCAAGAAACATCCATTTTTCAGCAGCCTAGACTGGGATAAGGTGGCAAATAAACAGCTCCAACCTCCGTACCAGCCTCCTAATGTACAGTGCCAGCCTCCTAATGCACAGATGATGAGGAAAAAAGTCTATCATACCTCTAAACAATTAACACCAGGATACAAAAGACTAATGCAAAAAATAGACCAGACCATATTTGATGGGTTTGATTATACACCATCTTAAGTGTCTGCTGCTCATGCCAAGAAATGCATTGAACAGACCATTATTCACCAATAACATCAGTGGAGATAAGTTATTTTTTAAATAAAACAAATGGCAGCAGTAGTAGTGTATTTGATTTACTTAGCAGAAAAAGCCAAAAGCCCTATAACATACTGTTTTTTTTTACCCTATAGTGAGTTAAATAGCTCTCTAGCAGTCAAATGGTTAAATTTATTTTCATGTTGTTTTAGCCCATGTTAGTGCTGGTACTTGTGATATATAATGCAGCAAAGGGAATGGTGTGATTTGTAAGGGAAATGGACAGGGGAAGAGGGACTGATGTGATGTGTGTGGGGCATGGACGGGTAGCGTGAATGATGTGATGTGTGTGGGGCATGGACGGGTAGTGTGAATGATGTGATGTGTGTGGGGCATGGACGGGTAGCGTGAATGATGTGATGTATGAGAGGCATGGACGGGTAGCGTGAATGATGTGATGTATGAGAGGCATGGACGGGGTAGCAGGAGAGCAGAAGAGAGAAAGGTGGAATATGTGAAGGGCATAGACAGGGCGAGCAGGGGAGTTGGGCAGCAGGAGAAGGAATGGTGTGATGTGTGAGTTATAAGGGCACGGAGAGCAGGAATGGTGTGAGGGGCACGGACAAGGGGAGGAGGATAAGGAATGGTGTAATGTGTGAGGGGCATGGGAAGGAATTGAGGGATGTCTGAGGACCATTAACAGGGGGGATTGGGGGACCCCATCACAGTGTGCAAGAAAAAGCCTAAAGTGTTCTTCCAGGCCAGTGGGTTGGGCAAACTGAATAATTAAACCACAGACACCTCCTACAATACATTTCACACATCATAAAGTGCCTCTGTGCTCTGCTGACAGGGCCCATACGTGAAGTCACCCAGCATATCCCATGATGCTAAACCATCCTATGGACAGCTCTGGTCCGTAGACCATAAATCTCCATAGGATGGTGTAGCAACAGCGCCACTGTACAATTTCAGGCCACTGTGATACTGCACCTAAAAAAATTCAAAAAAACACCTACCAGCAGTGGAAGTTCCCTTGTTTTACTCAGGAGGATAAACCCTACAACATATATTTTTTTTATATTTTAAGAATTACTATCCCTTTAACCCTTTCAGTGCCAGGCAGGTACGCAACGCATTGCAAAGCAATGTAAGTAAGTGGGGGTTATTATTAGGAAGTGCTAGTTTTACCTTAATACGTTCATTTTGTTACATACACACATAGTATCAGTTATTGTGCTGCATTAAAGGAGCAGTACAGGTTAATTATCCCTTTCACTGCCAGAGAGGTATGCAACGCATTGACCTGCAATGCTTTGTGTACCCATCTGGCACTCAAAGGGTTAAGAAAAAATATTAAAAAGTAATCCTACTGAGTAACTCAAGCATAGGCACACTTCTGGGAGATGATGCAATCAAAAGTTATCACAGCTCAAACGCACCATCATTTGTTTTTATTTCATTAAACTGCAATATCATGGTCACCAGGTGCCACTGTTCCTATACCTTTCTATGGAAAGTCGTATTCTTAGAAATGAGATCTCTCAAATATCTCATTATTTAAAGGGGAACTATCACCGCACAGCGGTAAAACCCAAGAATTAGCCATCTGGCGACTAGCAAATCAATAGTACTAATCACCAGAATAATTACCTTCTTCTAGAGAAATTCTACTGCTCCCGGGACTCACAGCCAGGAAACAGAGCCGACATCTTTGCATAGTGACGTCTGCGTGCCTGTGCTGTCAGTCCCAGTCCGCTCTAGGAGGCGTTGCTTGGAACCTTAAGGTACCGGAAAGGACTGACAACGCAGACGTCACTATGCAAAGATGTCTGCGCTGTTTCCTGGCTGTCAGTCTCATGAGCAGTACAATTTCTCTGTAAGGAGGTCATTATTCTGGTGACTAGTACTATTGCTCAGCTAGTCGCCAGATGGGTAATTCTTGGGGTTTAACTTTACGTGGGGTGGTAGTTCCACTTTAAGACAGCTATACTGTAGGTTTACTGTGCAATGTCACTCAGCCATTGAGAATGCCAGTGGGATACTATCACTAATATTAATATATTTTATTCATGAAGCGCCAACATATTATGTGGAGCTGTACAAAGTGGGGATATAGAAACAAAACAATGTAAAAACATGCACAAAGTAAAAAAATGGAGAAAGAGCCCTGTTTATTAGCACTTACTATCTATCATGTATAAAAAGAGATATAGATGCACAGGATGGAATAGAATTCTACCTCTGTGTAAATCCTTGGCAAAACTCAACTAGACTATGGAGTACACCAGTTTTTAAAAAATAAAATAAACGTTATTGACCTATGAAAAGCGCAGAGACGCGCAACAAATCTAATAAAGGGATTGGAGGATCTGAGTTATAAAGAGAGACTAGCCAAACTGGGTTTGTTTACGTTAGAGAAGAGACGTCTAAGTCGTGATAAGATAATCATTTATACATATTGATTTTGATACACAGAACTCTGTAAGGATCTAGTTACACTAAGAATTGAGCAAAAACAAGAGATGAGCTATTAAAGGAGAACTCTCATTTCCTTTAAAGTCCTTCATATACATATCTTGCTTCTGTATAAATGTTAAATCTGTTTTTTTGTTTGTTTGCTTGTTTGTTTTTTTAAATCTATTTTCAGGGAGAAATGGGTTTTAATACCTAACAGTGTGACATACTTCATTCTTCACCTCTTCCCCGCCCCATTTGTTCACCATTACCTCCTCCTCCTCTGACCCCAGGGTCTCTAAAGTTGTTTAAGGGATTCCACAGAAAAACAATATCAATTATAGTGAACAAGAAAACAATACTAGAATGACATAAAAGGTATAGGAAATTCTGTGACTACAAGGCTGAGATGTCAGACAGTGTAAGCGGCTTTGCGACTACTAGTGGGCAGTGGAAAAAGGCTAGGGTAGCAGAAAGTGTATTTGTGATTTGGTGCTACACTTGGTGGAACACGGATGGAATGACAGATGGGAAGTAATAGGGAAAAGACTGAGCTGGTAACATATACGGGATGATTCTAGTATAGAAGGTCCTAGAAATAGGGGAATGAAAGGTTAGCAGATTCTTAGTCTTAGGACACCAGTTCCACACCAGCACAATGCACACATGGATAGGATGAGACCTCCACAACAGGTTCCTGACCTGTCTGATTAATATGACTTTAGTGAGGTCATTGCCCTGAGGACAAAATTATGTTTTATTTGCATCTATTTTGCATCTATTTCACATACATCACTGTGCATGTTTCTTTGCTGCCTGGCTGGCTGGCAATAACTGCCCAGCTAGCATTGGCCAATCAGGTGCCAGAATTTGAACTCATTATGATGTCATAATGAAACTCAGCAGCAGCCAATCAGCAGTGCCAAGGTGCAAGAATCCCAACTGAAAATGATGTCATAGTGCACCATGTCTATGTAAGACAGTGCAACTCAGCTCTACAGCAGATAAGAGAAGTACACTGTTCAGAGAAGTACACTGTTCAGAGAAGTACATTTTTCAGAGAAATACATTTTTCAGAGACGTACACTGATAAGAGAAGTACACTGATAAGAGAAGTACACTGGTAGAGTTCTAATCAACCTGCTGGATTAGAAATCCCATTGATTTCTCACACAATGGATAATCCATTGGCTCGCTTCCGAAAACGAGCCAGAGAAGCATTGGCATCATGCTTCTTTCACTCAAGGGGAAATATAGAGAAATTTCACCGGATCAACGGTCACGGCTTTGAAGCACAGCGTATGAACATGAATGCAGTGTGTGCACATTGCAAGGGTAGGTTCTGGAACATAAAGAGGAAAGGCTACTCTTGCTTTGCTTGTGACATTGTGGTCCATAAAAGGTGCCGCAGTTTGACTGCTCATTGCGTTGAGGACCCTAGGGCCCAACATATTCTGGAAGACGCAGAGGAGGGCAGCAGTAAATCTCCTCCACAGGAAGTTCAGCCTGAATTACCAGTCCAGAGTCCGGCCAAGATAGAGGAAGTGAGTGAGCCTTGCAATGTCTTGACGCCACCTAATCTTGATGAGGCAGAGGAGGAAGGCAGCAAGTGTCCTCAACAGGAAGACCATCCTGAAATACCACCCGAGTGTCAGGCCAAGGTGGAGAAAAGGATTGATCCTTGTGAAGTCCTGACCCCACACCATCTTGACGAGGCAGAGGAGGAAAGCATAAAATGTCGAACTCCTGAAGATCTGCCTGAAAATGCAAATGAATGTCAGTTTAAGGCTGTGGATGTTAAAGATCCTTCTGAGGTTTTAGTTCCACCCATTGTTGAAGAGGCAAAGGAGGACAGCAGGAAATGTAAGTCTCCTGTGGAAGATCTGCCTGGACCATCAAATCAGTATCAACCTGAGACTAGCAACGTAAAGGATCCTTCTAAAATACTCAAGGACAAGACACTCAAAGAGTTTAGCATCATGCAAGCGTTGGGAGAAGGAGGATTCAGCAAAGTTCTCCTGGTGCGCTCCGAAAAAGACCAAGCAAACTATGCAATGAAGGCGATCGAGAAAAATCGCATCTGTAATAACATTAACATGCTATGGGCGGAAAAAAGTGCATTACAAAAAGTCACTCCTTGTCCGTTTCTTATGGGAATGCATAGTTGCTTTCAGACGCCCAGTCATCTTTGCTTTATTATGAGTTATGCGTCTGGAGGAGACATGATGGAGCTCATTAAGAGGGAGGGGAAGCTGTCCGAAGACACCATAAGATTCTATGCAGCTGAAATAGCCATTGGCTTAAACTTTTTACATAAAAATGGTATCATTCACAGAGACTTAAAACCGCACAACATTTTGCTTGATAGTGAGGGCCATATTAAGATCAGCGATTTTGGCCTGTCTGTTGAAGTCACCAAAAAAGGACCAAAGCCCAGGGTCATATGTGGAACACCAGCTTTCTTTGCCCCTGAAATGATAGCGGGGAAAAGGGGATACAGTTTCAGCGTGGACTGGTGGGCATTTGGCGTCATTCTCCTTATAATGGCAGAAGGAAAATCGCCATTTCCAGGTAATGCACAGCTCATTGATATGATGAGGATCCTGAAGAAGCCAGTGAAACTACCAGCTTCCCTTTCACCCAGGCTTTACTCCCTCATAAAAGGACTTTTACAAAAGAGACCATTGTTGAGGCTGGGATGTCGTCCTCTGTCTGGGTTTTCACAGATCAAGAAACATCCATTTTTCAGCAGCCTAGACTGGGATAAGGTGGCAAATAAACAGCTCCAACCTCCGTACCAGCCTCCTAATGTACAGTGCCAGCCTCCTAATGCACAGATGATGAGGAAAAAAGTCTATCATACCTCTAAACAATTAACACCAGGATACAAAAGACTAATGCAAAAAATAGACCAGACCATATTTGATGGGTTTGATTATACACCATCTTAAGTGTCTGCTGCTCATGCCAAGAAATGCATTGAACAGACCATTATTCACCAATAACATCAGTGGAGATAAGTTATTTTTTAAATAAAACAACTGGCAGTAGTAGGAGTGTATTTGATTTACTTAGCAGAAAAAGCCAACAGCCCTATAACATACTGTTTTTTTTACCCTTTAGTGAGTTAAATACCTCTCTAGCAGTAAAACGGTTAAAGTTATTTTCATGTTGTTTTAGACCATGTTAGTGCTGATACTTGTGATATATAATGCAGGAAAGGGAATGGTGTGATTTGTAAGGGAAATGGACAGGGGAAGAGGGACTGATGTGATGTGTGTGGGGCATGGACGGGTAGCGTGAATGATGTGATGTATGAGAGGCATGGACGGGTAGCGTGAATGATGTGATGTATGAGAGGCATGGACGGGGTAGCAGGAGAGCAGAAGAGAGAAAGGTGGAATATGTGAAGGGCATAGACAGGGCGAGCAGGGGAGTTGGGCAGCAGGAGAAGGAATGGTGTGATGTGTGAGTTATAAGGGCACGGAGAGCAGGAATGGTGTGAGGGGCACGGACAAGGGGAGGAGGATAAGGAATGGTGTAATGTGTGAGGGGCATGGGAAGGAATTGAGGGATGTCTGAGGACCATTAACAGGGGGGGATTGGGGGACCCCATCACAGTGTGCAAGAAAAAGCCTAAAGTGTTCTTCCAGGCCAGTGGGTTGGGCAAACTGAATAATTAAACCACAGACACCTCCTACAATACATTTCACACATCATAAAGTGCCTCTGTGCTCTGTTGACAGAGCCCATACGTGAAGTCACCCAGCATATCCCATGATGCACTGAGGCGGTCCAGTCACACTTACCATGATGCACTGGCGGTGGTCATCATCTTTTCATCTGCATTAAAGGAAAAACATGTTTGACCACTGGTGTAAATCGGAAGAGCGCAGTGATGGGGCACACAATGAAATCAAGGTAGGTACAAGTGCAGAGACTGGAAGCTAGGTATCAGGTAAGTCCTCCAGACATTGCCAACTGAGCCCATTAAGGGATTTCTATTAAAGAGATAGTAGTGTATAAATATTACAGGAAGCTTGATTCTTCAGTATAGGTGTCACGGTTTAGTAAGAACACTCAGGCAAATTAGGTAAGGTTAAGATCGGCTTTATTGAAAAATAAATAATCAGCAAGAAAAGATCACCCTACTCAGGCACAGATAAGGAGAGTACCATGGTGCTTTTCAAATCTGTCACAGGTCAAGATGAACAGAAATAAAATGCAAGAAAAAAACAATACAACAGGAACTAATAAGGTTTGATACGTATATTGGATACTGGAACAGAGAAACCACAACAGAACCAAACCGCAGAGAGGAAGACCGAGAATAGCAGCAGTTAACTGCAGGGCAAATCCCTAGAACACTAGGGAGTATGGTAGGCAACTCACAGGTAGAATACTGGTAAGGGACCGAGTCCCTAGAATGGTAGGGTTAGTGGAGGCAACACAGATAGGACACTGGCAAGTGAAAGGGTCCCTTGAACCCTAGGGATAGCGGAGGCAACACAGATAGGACACTGGCAAGTGACAGGGTCCCTAGAACGCTAGGGATAGCAGAGGCAACACAGATAGGGCACTGGTAGGTGACCGAGTCCCTAGAACGCTAGGGATAGTAGAGGCAACACAGATAAGGCACTGGTAGGTGACCGGATCCCTAGCACGCTAGGGAATAGCAGAACTGGTAACTACTCGCAACTCAGTCTCTCAGAGTGACAGGCCAAGCAGTAGCTGATGAAAGAAAGCGAGAGTAACGGAGCTCAAGGTACGCACACAGAAGGGTCAGAAGCCAGAATGCCAGATCGGTACACACGGAAGTAGTCAGCCAGGCCTAGTCAGCAAAGGTAGCGGTTCTCAGCCAGAGCCAGTTCAGTACACACGGAGGTAGTCAGTCAGTCCTAGTCAGCAACGGAAAGCAATAACACAGGAGCGACAGAAGCAAAGTCAGGTGAGCCGGGTCATACATGGAGCAGGAACATGCAGCAACTCAAACGCTAGGTACAGGTACATCACAAAAGGGCATTGAAAGAATGACAAGACCCAGAATAAAAAGGCTAGCCCTGGGTGGAGCCAGAACCCAATGGCCAATAAGAATCGTGCAAGGTGAAACCTGGAAGTAGCAATGTCGCCCTGCAGCTAGGATCACGGGCACTGTGATAGTACCCCCCTCTCAATGACCCCCTCCCCGTGGTGGAGGACCAGGCTTCAGTGGGAATTTAGCATGGAATCTGCACAACAGGAGCAGAGCATGGATGTCAGAGTGGTTCACCCATGAGCGCTCCTCTGGGCCATATCCCTTCGAATGCACCAAGTATTGGATCTGCCCACAGAATCTACGTGAATCTAGGATACTTTGCACTTCATACTCATCGTGGTCTTGAATATGAACTGGACTAGGGACTGCAGGAGTGGATGTGTACCGAATACATACCAAAGGTTTGAGTAGAGATACGTGGAACACATTGTGTATACGCATAGATGCAGGAAGTTCTAAAGCATAGGAAACAGGGTTAACCCTATGGAGTACCCGGAACGTACCCACGAATCTGGGAGCCAACTTATTGCATGGAACTTGTAACTTAAGGTTCCTGGAGGATAACCATACCCGGTCCCCCACCTGGAATACAGGAGCAGGCAACCTCCTGCTATTGGCATGCCGCTGATTCCGTTGAAAGGAGTCACGTAGGGAATTCTGAACTTGTGCCCAAGTGGTGCAAAGTTGCCTAACGTGCTCATCTAGAGCCGGAATCTGCTGTGCTTGGAAAGTATCCGGGAGCAAGCATGGTTGGAACCCACAGTTGATAAGAAAGGGTGAGCTCCTGGAAGAAGTGTTAATAGCACAGTTCCTGGCAAACTCTGCCCATGGCAACAAGTCAGCGTAGTTGTCGTGATGATTGGAAATAAAACAACGTAGAAATTGCTCCAACCTCTGGTTGGAACGTTCATCGGCCTCGTTGGTCTGGGGGTGGTATGCAGACGAGAAAGGTAATTGAATACCCATTTGGTCACAGAATGCCCTCCAGAACCTAGACACAAACTGGCTCCCACGAACGGAGACCAGAACCTTGGGGACTCCATGGAGCCAAAACACCTCCTTCGCGAACACCATGGCCAATATCTTAGTGGATGGCAAACCATGGAGCGGCACAAGGTGAGCAATTTTCGAAAATCTATCAACCACCATTAGTATAACTGTGTAGCCTTTAGAGACAGGCAGCTCTCCCATGAAATCAATAGATACATGTTACCATGGGCGGTCACCATTGGGAACCTCTTGTAATAGCCCAACTGGAAGGTGCCTTGGGGACTTGGAGTGAGCACACCTAGTACAGGCTGCAGTAAAAGCAGCACAGTCCGTCCTCAACGTAGGCCACCAGAACATATGGGACAAGGACCAAATCAATTGATTTTTACCTACTTGACCGGCCGCACGAGAGGCATGGTAGGTCTCCATTAACCTGGCCTGGAATGGTTCAGCCACGAAAAACTTGCCCATGGGTTTCTCCGGAGGCGCACTGGCCTGGGATGCCAAGATCTCCTCGCCCAATGGGGATGTGATACTAGTGCGTAATGTGGCTAGGATATGATCAGGAGGTATAATTGGTACTGGTGCAGTTTCGGAATCCGGATCAGGACCGTATTGTCTGGACAGGGCGTCAGCCCGCACATTCTTGGTACCAGGTAAGTAGGAAACAATGAAATTGAAACGTGATAGGAATAGGGCCCATCTGGCTTGTCTTTTTGCCTCAGAGAGGTACGTAAGATTCTTATGGTCAGTAAGAATCAAAATCGGCAGCCTGGTACCCTCCAGCAAATGATAGCCAGTAGTTTGCGATCCCCAATGTCATAGACACTTTGGTCTTTAGTCATCTTTTTCAAGAAAAATCCGCATGGCATTAATGTTTTCCCAGGCCCATGCCTTTGTGACAACACTGCCCCTATACCTGTCTCTGAGGCGTCAACCTCCAAAGTAAATGGCAAACCTGGTTTGGGATGAGACAGTACTGGAGCAGTGGAAAATGAGGATTTTAAAGACTCAAACACCCTCTCCGCCTCTGGAGACCACACAGAGGCATTGGCCCCTTTATGTGTCATGTCTGTTAAAGGCTTAACAATCTTGGAAAAGTCACAAATACATTTCCTATTATAATTTGTAAAGCCCAAAAAAACGCTGTAAAGGTTTGAGACCAATGGGACTCGGCCATTGCAACACCGCGGAAAGTTTGTCTTTATCCATCACGATGCCTTCATTGGATATGACATAGCCCAGGAACGGCACCCTGGACTTACGAAAGTCACACTTCTCCAGCTTGCAGAACAGTTTATTCTCTCTCAGCCTCTGAAGGACCATGGCGACATGCTTACGGTGCGTCTCCAAATCAGGAGAATAAATCAAAATGTTGTCCAGGTAAACCACTACACAGGACTGTAGCATGTCCCCAAGGCCATCGTTTATGAACTCCCGAAATATTGCCGGAGCATTGCATAACCCAAAGGGCATCACTTATTACTCGTAGTGACCTGTCCGAGTATTGAAAGCGGATTTCCACTCATCACCCTCCTTAATCCTTATTAGATTATATGCTGCCCTTAATTTCGTGAAAATGGAAACTCCCTTCAGTCGATCAAACAACTCGGTAATGAGTGGGATGGGGTAAGCTTTTTAATCATTATCTTATTAAGACCCCTATAGTCGATACAGGGTCTGAGTTCCCCATTTTTCTTTTTTATGAAAAAGATTCCAGCCCCGCGGGCGAGGAAGACTTACGAATTATACCACGAGCCAGAGCATCGGAGATGTATTCCTCCATAGCCCGATTCTCGTCACAAGACAATGGGTAGGTTCTGCCCTTAGGAGGCATGGTGCCAAGCACAATATTTATAGCACAGTCATATGGCCTGTGCTGTGGCAAAGTGCTTGCCTCTCCCTTACTGAACTGAACACATCACTGAATGACTGAAATTCAAGCGGCAATGAAGCAAAATGAGGCAAGCCAGGTCATACATGGAGCAGGAACATGCAGCAAATCAAACGCTAGGTACAGGTAAACCACGAAAGGGCGGTATAAAAAGGCTAGCCCTGGGTGAAGCCAGAACCCAACGGCCAATAAGAATCATGCAAGGTGAAACCCGGAAGTAGCAATGTCGCCCTGCAGCTAAGATCACGGGCACCATGATAATAGGTTTGTATAAAGTAAAGTACCATTCCAACTGCTCATAACGTTGTGGTGTTTGTATTATTGTGATTAAAATGTCCACCTCCTTCCCCTTTTCCATACGCAACTCTACCTCCCCTCAGGTCTGAAATCTGGTCAATGATCGGACAGATCGCAACGAGGGACAATCTACTTTCTGTCAGTATAAGGAAACCTTGGCCCCTTGAGGAAGGAGGGCAGGTTTTTCCTTATGATGACAGAAGATTGGCCCTCAGCTTGCGTCTTTGAGGGGAGGTAGCATTACGTATGGAAAAGGGACGGGAGGGGGACACTTTTAATTAAAATAAAACAAACACAACAATGTTATGAGCAGCTATAATGGTACTTTCCGTTGTACAGCATCATATTGAAGAATCAAGCTTGCTGGAATATTTAAACATTATTTTTTTTTTTAGTATTTTTATTGAAACAAATTATTCATATAAACAACAAATATATGACATATCATGAAAAGTGGACATCACATTGTACAGATGTGAATATTACTTTTCAATGAGTATCCTAGCACCAGCGCACTAGGTATAATATAGTAACACCTCCAGTACCAGAACAGAACGTCATACACAGACATTACATACATGAAGATTCTGATTGGAGTATATGAAAGGTTTAGACGTTGTTATTAACCCTTTAAATCATAAAATTCTAGGAACCAGCGCTCAAAAGGGAAAAGACAGAGATAAAAATAATCTGAGCGTACTATTTAAATGCAAAAAAAGTTGAAACATACAAGACAAATGCGCACTCACTGGTCAATAGCTTGACAATAAAGCATGTCGGGGTCCCAACCCCTTGCAGTCACGAACCGCTTTATTGTCAAGCTATTGACCAGTGAGTGCGCATTTGTCTTGTATGTTTCAACTTTTTTTTGCATTAAAATACTACGCTCAGATTATTTTTATCTCTGTCTTTTCCCTTTTGAGCGCTGGTTCCTAGAGTTTGTTGTATCATGTCTGATGGGCTATACAGGTCCATGATTGAAAGCAGCACAAGGGATACTGAGATTGAATTAATTGAAGAAGTGAGAGACTGAGAACTTTTCCATTCTACTATCTTCCCATCTCTTTTCATTTTCATCTCATTTGATCATCCATTCACCATTCATCATCCTCCATCATTGGTATCTCTTTTCATGTTTCATTCATTGAATTGGACTATCAGACATTGAGTGACTACTTATATTTTACCACTCTTCTTGCATTGGACCTCATTATATATTTATATTATTTTTGCTTTTATATTATTTTTTTCTTTCATTTTCAGGATCATTATTATTATCTATTACTGTATATTTGGTTTTACTTTTAGTTTTATGATCAACTGTTTATTTTCGGTTTCTGCATTACTCTCTTTTTTTTCTCATTCTCAGCTCACTTAGATTGTGAGTTCCCCAGGATTACTCTTTTGACTTTTGGAGTAGGTTTCTTTCAGAGGAGTGTTTAGTGCTCTATAAGTGTGATCTGTGTTCTCTTTAAATCATAAATATGTGGCCTGGTGGAAACAGAATAATGCTGATCTGATTAATAGCAAATCAGCTAGAGGTTCATAACAGAGTATGTAAGTGTATGTAGAAATCAGTAAAGCAATATCTATACTATAAAAGAAGCACTGGTCAGGTGACCACAAATTCTAAGTCTGTGCCAGAGACACACAACGTGGGCTGGCAGCTAGGAGTAGATTTGCATATGTCCTATACATTGCCTGAGCCCAGTATTAAGCAGTAAATTATAAAACACACAACCCAGGGCTGGCACATAAGAGCACATATGCAGATCTCCTATAGACTGCCTAAGGCTAACACACACCCTGGGGCACAGCTTATGAGGAGCTTACAATATCTCCTACACACTTCACAGAAACATAAAAATGGCTACCGCACACTTGTTGGCATCAAAAATTTCACACACCACCACATTGCCTTTTTCTTCAAAATATTCTTCTTCTACAGATATGTGTTTGGTACAAATATGTTATTATCCAACACCTTACTGCCTTCCACACAACTCCTTCACCAACAACAACTCACACCGCTAAAACTTAGTCCGGTTCCAGCACTGCCTGACCCAGAAACTCACGCCGGTATAAAAGTCCTTCGCTGGCACTTTCTTCAATAGTGTACAGAACTGTGGGAAAAGCAGAGCACAGGAGTTGCTACTTTCATCCACTGACTTGCGATCGTGTCTACTGCGTCAATGCCGGTTCTTCATGCAGCAATGATAGGCTCTCCAGCTGTCCACGGATGTTAATGACAGAAGCTGGAATAGATCACACACACTTCTAAGAGCAACAGAGTTTGGCAACAAATTAAATGCCCCTTTGAGAAAATCGTTCAACAAATGTATAAAAGCAGGCAGATATTAGTGTAAATGCAGTCCTTTATTATAAGGAAAAAAGCACTGCATTTGCACTAATATTTGCCTGCTTTTACACATTTGGTGAGCGATTTTCTAAAAGGGCCATTTAATCTGTTGCCAAATAGTGTTGCTCTTAGAAGTGTGTGTGATGTAGTCTAGCTTCTGGCATTAACATTCGAGGACAGCTGGAGAGACGATCATTGCTGCTTGAAGAGGACCAGGCCAGCAATTCTGTTACCACACTTCATGATCCTGATCACCAGTTCAAATATTATAAGCATTATTGTACTCTTTTTGCTCCATACCATCTTCCCACTTGTGAAAATTAAAGCGCTCACGAATCCCTCCCTGAGCCGCAGTCCCGTGCTGGTGGTGGCAATTTTAGGGTACCATGTACAGCAATATACAGATTCAAGAGACATATATTAGGTACTAGAAACACGAATAAAAGTCTGCAAACTTAAAAGTGCATCTTATTTAAAATGTATTAGTAACTGGAGTGCCTCCGTGTGCTGCATAGGTAATACTTTTCCTTTGATTGTGCTTTGTATCCGCTCCTAGTAGGGATCAATGGATCCACCAAACTGCTCTTAAAGGGATAGTAATGTTTCATAATAAAAAGCAGTTCCAATTAATCTTCATAGTATTTGGACTTTGGAGAGTGTTATTTCAATTCTGTCAGATTTGTAGTTCAAGAGTAACTGAATGATAAATTATCCCCCTCCCGCCCCTTTTACCTAGTGTATTATATTATTATAGGGCATTCTGTAGGATTTAATCTCCGAGTATAAAAATGCAGAAGAAGGATGGATTTTGGTCAAAATGCTTTTGGATAGATATACTATTGAATTTAAACCATTGGGGAATAAATACAATATGGACACATTCAGACCATTGTGCTTTAACAAAGAGGTTTGCAGGTAAATGAGTGATAAAAAATTGGTTTTGAAGTTATTTTAGTATATAAATTGCAAAAAAGGTGAAGGTTCATATTGGGCCCCTGAGACAGATGAACTATGCAGTCAGCATAAGGCAATGGCTAGCATCTTACATTATTTTCTTTCATATATGGTAAGAAAGCAACAATGGCAGACTTTGCTGAAACCCAGGCAATCCCATCATTTATTCCACCATGTGCATGGCTCAATGTGGAAAAAGTCCAAAAACACAGTAGAAAAGATTATTTTGGTCACCCCTTACATTTTATGTGTCCTTTGTAAAGGGTGTTATGAAGGGCACAAATAAATATAATATAGTTATACTTAAAGGGATAGTAATACTTCGTTATAACTTTATTTTATTTTGTAGGCATTAAAAAAACATGAAGAATGATATAAGTCTTATCTCTCAAACCTTTATGGTTTGAGAGATATTCACAAGCAAAGATTCCCCTCCCGCCCCTTTTACCTAGTGTAAGCCATCTCTTCTCAGATGTGAGTCTGGTTGTATGACAGTACAGATAACAGAAGGGGACAATTTTCTTTGTATGAAAACAATGAAAGCCCTTCCCCCCTTGACAAGTTTTTCAGGTTTTTCCATTATCTTAATTGAAGATTGTCCCTCTCTGCAGTCTACCTGGGCATCTCCCTTCTGATCTGGTTGAACAGGGAAGGGATACTTTGTTTGTGAATATCTTTTAAACCATAAAGGTTTCAGAGATAAGACTTATATCATTCTTCATGTTTTTTTAATGCCTACAAAATAAAATAAAGTTAAAATGAAGTATTACTATCCCTTTAAGTCTCACAATCAGAATAACAAAAACAAACATATTGTGCATAAACATTTTCATAAATTTACATTTGAAACACTCATATTTTTGTCAAAGTCTTTATAGAAAACAAGAGGCACTCTAAGCAAAGCAAAGATGTCTGTCCTGTTTCCTGGCTGTCAGTCCCGGGAGCAGTACAATTTCTCTGTAAGGAGGTAATTATTCTGGTGACTAGTACTATTGCTCAGCTAGTCGCCAGATGGTTAATTCTTGGGGTGTAATTTTATGTGGGGTAGTAGTTCCATTTTTTTTTTTTAAATGCTTTCTGGACACCATTTGGAAATGTTGCTAACGGTTTAATTTAAAATAAAATTCTGTAATAACTATTAAACGAAGGATTTCCAAGTGCTGGGAAAAGCCCAATAACATATTTATTTTTATCATACAATTTTACTGATCCTATAATAATCCTATTAAGGTCAGTGGAAGTCGTTCAGTTTAACCCCCTTGAATGCTAGAGAGATCTCCAACGCATTGAGAGACTCCTTTGGCATTCAATGAGTTAATGGATCATATATATGAATCAAAAGTGAAGCAGTTGTACCGCAAATCAAGTATACTGCAGGGGACAAATAAATACTAAATTAAATGGGGCATTTAACCCATAAACAGCTAGAGAGGTCTACAAAGCATTGCTTCGTAATTCAAAAAAATCTTCTATGCATGGCTTCATAGTCTGTTGAACAAGTCTCTAGCATCCAAGAGGTTAAATAACGTTTTATTAGGGAAAAAAAATATAGTGCAGAGGCCGTCAACTGTCGGCTTTCCAGGTACTGGAGATTACAATTGCCATCATTCCCAACCAGCCAACAGCTGAAGCACAAGTAATCTCTTTTAATTGTATCTACCATATAGCCAATACTGTTTTTCCTGATATTACTACCCTTTAAAGTGCACCTTTCACTGGCTATTATTTCATCACTTAGATTCTATAGAGGGATCGAGTACATTCCATACAAGCAATATGTTGGGATCTTTCCAGTAATCAAGGTATTAAAGGGATAGTAATACTTCAATTTTACTACCCCCATCTTGTAGCCCTTAAAAAACTTAATTAAACGAGCCCAGCGGCATCTCTCAAACCTTTATGGTTGGAAAGATATCCGCTTTCAAATTTCCCTCTCCCCTGACGTCAGCGTTCTAGCTGACAGCAGGGGAATCCGGTCCCTGAGCAAGCGGAGGCTCTGCAGCAGAGCCGGGGTTGAATTATGGAAAATCCTTCACTGAAATGGTCTTCTACGTGTGGTTGGTTTGCAACAAGCACACGTAGAAGACCATTTCAGTGAAGGATTTATTCTTCCATAACACGATCCCGGCTCTGCTGCAGAGCCTCCACTTGCTCAGGGACCAGATTCCCCTACTGTCAGCTAGAACGCTGACGTCAGGGGAGAGGGAACTTTGAAAGCGGATATCTCTCCAACCATAAAGGTTTGAGAGATGCCGCTGGGCTCGTTTAATTAAGTTTTTTAAGGGCTACAAGATGGGGGTAGTAAAATTGAAGTATTACTATCCCTTTAATACCTTGATTACTGGAAAGATCCCAACATATTGCTTGTATGGAATGTACTCGATCCCTCTATAGAATCTAAGTGATGAAATAATAGCCAGTGAAAGGTGCACTTTAAAGGGTAGTAATATCAGGAAAAACAGTATTGGCTATATGGTAGATACAATTAAAAGAGATTACTTGTGCTTCAGCTGTTGGCTGGTTGGGAATGATGGCAATTGTAATCTCCAGTACCTGGAAAGCCGACAGTTGACGGCCTCTGCACTATATTTTTTTTCCCCTAATAAAACGTTATTTAACCTCTTGGATGCTAGAGACTTGTTCAACAGACTATGAAGCCATGCATAGAAGATTTTTTTGAATTACGAAGCAATGCTTTGTAGACCTCTCTAGCTGTTAATGGGTTAAATGCCCCATTTAATTTAGTATTTATTTGTCCCCTGCAGTATACTTGATTTGCGGTACAACTGCTTCACTTTTGTTCATATATATGATCCATTAACTCATTGAATGCCAAAGGAGTCTCTCAATGCGTTGGAGATCTCTCTAGCATTCAAGGGGGTTAAACTGAACGACTTCCACTGACCTTAATAGGATTATTATAGGATCAGTAAAATTGTATGATAAAAATAAATATGTTATTGGGCTTTTCCCAGCACTTGGAAATCCTTCGTTTAATAGTTATTACAGAATTTTATTTTAAATTAAACCGTTAGCAACATTTCCAAATGGTGTCCAGAAAGCATTTTTTTTTTTAAATGGAACTACTACCCCACATAAAATTACACCCCAAGAATTAACCATCTGGCGTCTAGAACGCTGACATCAGGGGAGAGGGAACTTTGAAAGCGGATATCTCTCCAACCATAAAGGTTTGAGAGATGCCGCTGGGCTCGTTTGATTAAGTTTTTTAAGGGCTACAAGATGGGGGATTCAAAAATTTAAATCTTTAAAGGGATAGTAATGCATCTATTAAAGTTGATGTTCGAGTCTTCTTTATTTTTTTTTTAAATGTAGCACTATATTTCCTTACTTACAGGTTTGTAGTGGATGAAATCTATTTCCAGGACTGAAACACTAAAATTGTGTTTATTTTCCAGACAGATCCCTGCCAGCTCAAACCTGCCACTTATTTTTGGCAAAAAAAACACTTGAAAATGTGAAAATATGAGATGAAGAAATGACTAGAACTCATACTGACAGCTGCATGGGCTATATCTGTGCCAGTATGTACAGACACTGCATATTCATCACAGCAACACATTTCCCTGACACATTTACCATTTACTTACACTAAAGGCTTTGAAATTCATTGGATGAAATTTTTAACACTTAAAGGGATAGTAATACTTAAAATGTAAAAAAAGTATGTTGTAGGGTTTATCCCCCTGAGTAAAACAAGAGTACTCCCACTGCTGAAAGGTGTTTCATTCAAAAGTTATTCATTTTCAAAGTTGACTTTTTTAGGTGCAATATCACAGTGGCCTGAAATTGTACAGTGGCGCTGTTGCTACACGATCCTATGGACAGTTCTGGTCCCGGGACCATAAATCTCCATAGAATGGTGTAGCAACAGCGCCACTGTACAATTTCAGGCCACTGTGATATTGCACCTAAAAAATTCAACTTTGAAAATTAATAACTTTTGAATGAAACACCTTTAATCAGTGAGCGTACTCTTGTTTTACTCAGGGGGATAAACCCTACAACATATTTTTTTTTACATTTTAAGTATTACTATCCCTTTAAGGACCACGGTGCATGTTTTTCTTTTTTTGCACAAATGGATTCAGGGGTCTTTGAACAGCATGCAGCCACATAGGGACCCCTTAATTCTGTCATGGCTCCTTAAAGTAAGTTTCCTCATGAACTGTATGTACGTTGTAGGTCCTTAACCCCTTAAAGGAATAGTAATACTTAATTATTACTAATCCCTACATTAAAGTAATATTAAAAATAAATGTATTGCCCCCAGTTTCATCTCTCAAACCTTTATAGTTTGAGAGATAATCGCTCCTAAAGTTGCCCTCCCCCTCCCCCTTCCCCGAAGTCAGCGTTGTAGCTGACTGAAGGGAAATCCGGTCTTACGATCATCAGGCGGCTCTACAGCAGAGCCGCGATCGCATTAATAAAAAAAAAAATATTTCACTAAAACGGTCCTCTACGTGTGCTTACAAACCAAGCACAAACCAAGCACAAACCAAGTACAAACCAAGCACAAACCAAGTACAAACCAAGCACAAACCAAGCACAAACCAAGCACAAACCAAGTACAAACCAAGCACAAACCAAGCACAAACCAAGCACAAACCAAGCACAAACCAAGTACAAACCAAGCACAAACCAAGCACAAACCAAGCACAAACCAAGCACAAACCAAGCACAAACCAAGCACAAACCAAGTACAAACCAAGTACAAACCAAGCACAAACCAAGCACAAACCAAGCACAAACCAAGCACAAACCAAGTACAAACCAAGCACAAACCAAGCACAAACCAATCACAAACCAAGTACAAACCAAGCACAAACCAATCACAAACCAAGTACAAACCAAGCACAAACCAAGCACAAACCAAGTACAAACCAAGCACAAACCAAGCACAAACCAAGTACAAACCAAGTACAAACCAAGCACAAACCAAGCACAAACCAAGCACAAACCAAGCACAAACCAAGCACAAACCAATCACAAACCAAGTACAAACCAATCACAAACCAAGTACAAACCAAGCACAAACCAATCACAAACCAAGTACAAACCAAGCACAAACCAAGCACAAACCAAGTACAAACCAAGCACAAACCAAGCACAAACCAAGCACAAACCAAGCACAAACCAAGTACAAACCAAGCACAAACCAAGCACAAACCAAGTACAAACCAAGCACAAACCAAGCACAAACCAATCACAAACCAAGTACAAACCAAGCACAAACCAAGCACAAACCAAGCACAAACCAAGCACAAACCAAGTACAAACCAAGCACAAACCAAGCACAAACCAAGTACAAACCAAGTACAAACCAAGCACAAACCAAGCACAAACCAAGCACAAACCAAGCACAAACCAAGCACAAACCAAGCACAAACCAAGTACAAACCAAGCACAAACCAAGCACAAACCAAGTACAAACCAAGCACAAACCAAGCACAAACCAAGTACAAACCAAGCACAAACCAAGAACAAACCAAGCACAAACCAAGCACAAACCAAGCACACGTAGAAGACCATTTCAGAGAAAGATTTCTTTTTTATTAACGCGATCTTGGCTGTGCTGCAGAGAAAATAGTACGACAGACTTCCCTGCAGTCAGCTGGAACGCTGACTTCGGGGAGGGGGGGGCAACTTTAGGAGTGATCATCTCTCAAACCATGATACTGGGGGGCAATACATTTATTTTTAATATTACTTTAATATAGGGATTAATAATAATTATGACTATCCCTTTAAGGACTGGCCCCGTGTGCACGAGGATGACACTTAAGGACCACGGACCATTTTTTTTTTTTTTAATGTGATCCAGTACAGGGCTCCTCAAACGACGTGCAGCCAAAAGGGATGCACTGAAATCCATGATGGACATGGCACGTCATGTGTCCTTATCGCATGTTGGACCCATGATATGCCAGGGCCGTCATGTGTCCTTAAAGGCATAGTAATGTTTCACAAAAACAGCAGTTCCATTCTTCATAGAATTTGGGCCATGGAGAGTGTTATTTTAATACTGTCAGAGTTATAGTACAAGAGTAATTAAATGATAAATTATTCCCCTCCCGCCCCTTTTACCTAGTGTAAGTCACCTCCCCTCAGATGTGGAATCTGGTCTTTTGACAGGACAGGTCACAGCAAGGGACAATCTTCTTACTGTGATCATAAGGAAAACCCTGCCCCTCTTGACAGGTTTTTCAGGTTTTTCCTTATGATCACCGAAGATTGTCCCTCTCTGTGATCCATCCGGACAGTCTTGCTGCTCTGAGGTGAGCAGTGTTACATCAGTAAAAGGGGTGGGAGGGGGATACTTTATCATTCAATTACTCTTGTACTACAACTCTGACAGTATTGAAATAACACTCTCCATGGGCCAAAAACTATGATGATTAACTGGAGCTGTTTTTATTGTGAAACATTACTATCCCTTTAAAGGGTTATATTTGTTATGTTGATAAATAAAAATGACATTTTCTATGGGATTTGAGGACTGTCTTAGATTACTGCTTCATACTTGCCCTGCATAAAATAATGTACTGCAAGGCCTATGTACTAAGATAACTAGTTACAATTAAGGAGCAAACCATTTATATAACCCTTTGTGTGCCTGAAGGGGTATCCAACGCATTGCGGAGCAATGCGTCGGATACCCCTCTGGCACTCAAGCGGTAAAAACAGATTTTTAACCCCCTCAAATTCTAGAGAGGTTTGTAAAGCGTAGCAAAGCCACTATTGACAGCAGGAGATTTGAATCGGCCGACTCGAGCAGGCTCTACACCAGAGCCGAAATCTTTTTATTTAAAAAGAACTACTTCTTTGGAATGGTCTACAAAGTATGCTTGCAAACCAGGCACACTTTGTAGACCTTTCCAATGAAGTAATTCTTTTTAAATAACTCGATTTCGGCTCTGCTGTAGAGCCGCCGGCTGGTCCCCTGACCGGGATCTCCTGCTATCAGCACAGCGCTGACGTCAGGAGAAGGGGAGGGAGAGAGGGGGGGGAGTTTAGATGCGAATATCTCTCAAGCGATAAAGGTTTGAGAGATGTGATTTGTGCCACATTAATATTTTTTTTTTTTAAATCTACAATATCACATGAACTTATTATAGGACATTAGTATCCCTTTAACAGTCAGTCATTTTCAAAGCTAACCTTCAAAGAGCAACTCTGACATTTATATTTTATTTATGGATAAGAAGCTCACATGTGTAGGTATTTTTAGGGGTTTCTTGTTTCGTTGTTATGTTCCTAGTGGGTGGGAGTGGAGGATGCGATATTCAGGAGTAGATTTACCTCCTGTGGCCTTTAGCAAATCATAGGCAGAGTTATAGGTGCAAGAAGCAAGGGAGGGTTTGAGGCAGTTACTTCTGAATGAACATTAATAATTTCTGCATAAAGTTGATGTATCAGCTTACTAAAAGTTTCCCTTAAAGTGTTTTTTGCATTTAGAAGAGCTTAAAAAGCTGATTTAAATGCAAAAAAACGTATCTCTCAAATCGCTATGGTTTAAGAGATACGGGCGTTTAAAATTTGATTTCTCCTACTGACAGCTGTAAAGCTGTCAGCAGGAGATTTGTGTCGGTCGACACGGTGGCGCTTGAGAAGTGCCGAGATCTCGTTACTTACACGGAATCCCTTCATTGGAATGGTCTAAAACGTGTGCCTGAACACAAGGGACACGTTTTAGACCATTCCAATGAAGGGATTCTGTGTAAGTAACGAGATCTCGACACTTCTCAAGCGCCTCCGTGTCGACCGACACGAATCTCCTGCTCAAAATCAAATTTTAAATGCCCGTATCTCTTAAACCATAGCGGTTTGAGAGATACGATTTTTTGCATTTAGATCAGCTTTTTAAGCTCTTCTAAATGCAAAAAAGTTTTTTTCAGACATTACTAACACTTTAATGTCTTTTTTTTTACCTTCTCTAACAATGCTGTGTAGTTTTTTTAAAAACAAAACAAAAAAAAAAACGCTAGAGAAATGGAGTTTGACAGCTTAGTTTTTCCTTGTGACATCTTCTCCTCATTCTGATAGTCACCATCGTGCCAATGAGAATACAGGAGAGATCCTCCCCTTTTGCTGGTCTGTCAGTAAGCTGGAGAACTCTCATTGGCAGAGATCAATATCTAGCCAATGACAGTGCTGCAGTTTACAGACAGACCAGCGGGGAGGAGGATCTCTCCTGTATTCTCATCAGCACGATGGTGACGATCAGAATGAGGAGAAGACGTCACAAGGAAAAAGTAAGCTGTCAAACTCCATTTCTATAGCGTTTAAAAAAAAAAATGACACAGCATTGTTACAGTAGATAAAAGAAAGAGATTAAGGGAAACTTTTAGTAAGGTGATACATCCCCTTTAACATCTCTGAATGTATGAAATGTAGAAAAGCTTAGACTTTATACTGTTGCAAGAAAGAATCCGTATAAGCATTTATCAGGATGATACAAACGGTTCTACCTCAGAAGCAGCAAAGGAAGGAGAAATGGTGTTGCCACTTTAATAAGAAATTATGTCCTTTTTATAACGGAGAAAGTAATTGAAGACTTTGATGGAAATGTTCTGATAGTAACTGGAAACTTGTGTGAAATCACATTAATTGTAGTGAACATTTATGCCCCTTAGGTAGCTAAAAAGCAATGTTTTCAAAAGTTCAAAGTAATTATTCAAGAAAATAGGAAAGGAAAAGTTATCATAGGTGATTGAGTTCCGTACTCTGGCTTCAGAAGAAGGAAGGAACAATGAAGCCCTAGTAACCGCATTCTCTCAAGGATTGTGTGACGCTATCAAAGTTGAGACGGCAGACTGTGAGCTGCATGATGATCTGGAGGAGTTGATGTCAGTCACCAACTTGATAGATACCAGAATTCGTACCTTTCATATCACAATGTGTGGACTCTACCTAGATCCATTCATATCACAGTGTGTGGACTCTGTCTAGATCCATTCATATCACAGTGTGTGGACTCTGCCTAGATCCATTCATATCACAGTGTGTGTGCACTCTGTCTAGATCCATTCTTATCACAGTGTGCGGACTAGATCCATTCATATCACAGTGTGTGCACTCTGCCTAGATCCATTCATTTCACAGTGGGTGAGCTTTGCCTAGATCCATTCATATCACAGTGTGTGGACTAGATCCATTCATATCACAGTGTGTGGACTCTGCCTAGATCCATTCATATCACAGTGGGTGAGCTTTGCCTAGATCCATTCATATCACAGTGTGTGGACTAGATCCATTCATATCACAGTGTGTGGACTAGATCCATTCATATCACAGTGTGTGGACTCTGCCTAGATCCATTCAGATCACAGTGTGTGGACTCTGCCTAGATCCATTCATATCACAGTGTGTGCACTCTGTCTAGATCCATTCATATCACAGTGTGTGGACTCTGCCTAGATCCATTCATATCACAGTGTGTGGACTAGATCCATTCATATCACAGTGTGTGGACTAGATCCATTCATATCACAGTGTGTGCACTCTGCCTAGATCCATTCATATCACATTGTGTGGACTAGATGCATTCATATCACAGTGTGTTCACTAGATGCATTCATATCACAGTGTGTGCACTCTGCCTAGATCCATTCATATCACAGTGTGTGGGTTCTGCCTAGATCCATTCATATCACAGTGTGTGGACTCTGCCTAGATCCATTCACATCACAGTGTGTGGACTCTGCCTAGATCCATTCACATCACAGTGTGTGGGCTCTGCCTAGATCCATTCATATCACAGTGTGTGGACTAGATCCATTCATATCACAGTGTGTGACCTCTGTCTAGATCCATTCATATCACAGTGTGTGGACTAGATCCATTCATATCACAGTGTGTGGACTCTGCCTAGATCCATTCATATCACAGTGTGTGGACTAGATCCATTCATATCACAGTGTGTGGACTCTGCCTAGATCCATTCATATCACAGTGTGTGGACTAGATCCATTCATATCACAGTGTGTGGACTCTGCCTAGATCCATTCATATCACAGTGTGTGGACTCTGCCTAGATCCATTCATATCACAGTGTGTGGACTCTGCCTAGATCCATTCATATCACAGTGTGTGGACTCTGCCTAGATCCATTCATATCACAGTGTGTGGACTCTGCCTAGATCCATTCATATCACAGTGTGTGGACTCTGCCTAGATCCATTCATATCACAGTGTGTGGACTCTGCCTAGATCCATTCATATCACAGTGTGTGGACTATGCCTAGATCCATTCATATCACAGTGTGTGGACTTTGCCTAGATCCATTCATATCACAGTGTGTGGGCTCTGCCTAGATCCATTCATATCACAGTGTGTGGGTTCTGCCTAGATCCATTCATATCACAGTGTGTGGACTCTGTCTAGATCCATTCATATCACAGTGTGTGGACTCTGCCTAGATCCATTCATATCACACTGTGTGAGCTCTGCTTACATACATTCATATCACAGTGTGTGGACTCTGCCTGGATTCATTCATATCACAGAGTGTGACCTCTGCCTAGATCCATTCATATCACATTGTGTGGGCTCTGCCTGGATCCATTCATACGGCTCTGCCTAGAGCAGTGGTTCTCAACACCGGTCCTTGGGACCCACTAACAGGCCAGGATTTGATGATTCCCTTGTTAGAACACAGGTGAGTTAATCAATGTGAATGAGCCTCTGATCACCACACCTGTGCTCTAGCAGAGAAATCCCTAAGTCCTGGCCATTTAGTAGGTCCCGGGGACAGGAGTTGAGAACCACTGGCCTAGAGCCATTCATATGACAGTGTGTGGGCTCCATAGAAAAAAGGGGTAGGGCCCAATTAGCGCCTCCTAATTTATCACATATACAGACAATCAGAGCGGATCCAATTAATTTGGAGTCTATCTGCTTTGTTTAATTTCGATATATACTGTGCTTCATTCAAAGTCCCGTTGGGAGTAAGATCATGATAAAGTCCAAATATAATAAACAATTTGAGTAAGAAGGAATGCGAGAACTCTTGGCTGCACATGTGATAAATTAGGGATAGCTAATTGGGCCCCATACGGCACTTCCAGAAGGCACGTTTTCAGAGCCGAAACGCGTTGAAGGAGAGAGGCTGTTATACCAGCACGTGAAAGACACTGATATCGGAAGAGAGGCCAAATATTACCGTGCATCAGAGACAGAGTGCGGAGGACAAAAAGGAACAAGGAGAAAGTACTTGTCACTGTTTGTTTTGACTCACAGACACAGAGTTAAGATAAAAACACAGCTTTATTGAAAAAGTTAATAAGAACCCTCACAGGTCCTGAACAACACACATATGTTACAGACACACAACAGATTCAAATAGCATAGCATACAATGATACAATGTATAGGCTCTACCGGCCTTGCCAAAATACCGGGCAAGACAGCCTGGAGGATGGCACAATGAAATGTAGGAGGCTCTACCGGCCTTACCAATATACCGGGCAAGGCAGCCTAGAAGATGCACACAAGGATTAAGGAGGCTCTACCGGCCTTGCCAAAATACCGGGCAAGGCAGCCTAGAAGGTAGCACAGAGAACTAAGAAGGTCCTATCGGCCTTGCCAATCTACTGGGCAAGGCAGCCTAGAGGGTGGCACAATAGGATATAGGAGGCTTACCGGCCCTACCAATATACCGGGTAAGGCAGCCTATGACAGAAGTGACACAGAGGATCGGAGGCCCTACCGGTGCTATAACGGAGGTAGCATTAGCAACCGGTATAGAGTGGAGCAAACCAGTACCGCATACTGGACAAACACGGAGGCCCTACCGGTGCTATAATGGAGGCAGCACAAGCAACCGGTGATAGAATGGAGCAAACCAGTATCATGTACACGGAGGCCCTACCGGTGCTATAACGGAGGCAGCACAAGCAACTGGTGAGAGAGTGGAGCAAACCAGTACCGCGTACTGGACAAACACGGAGGCCCTACCGGTGCTATAAGGGAGGCAGCACAAGCAACCGGTGGTAGAGTGGAGCAAACCAGTATCATGTACACGGAGGCCCTACCGGTGCTATAAAGGAGGCAGCACAAGCAACCGGTGATAGAGTGGAGCAAACCAGTACCGCGTACTGGACAAACATGGAGGCCCTACCGGTGCTATAACGGAGGCAGCAAGCAGCTGGTGTAGAGGGGAGCAAACCAGTACTACGTACTGGACAAACACGGAATCCCTACCGGTGCTATAATGGAGGCAACATTACCAACCGGTATAGAGTGGAGTAAACCTCTACACTGTCAGTCAGTGCCAACTCGGAGGCCAGAAGCCTGTAATCAGCGGTACCACCAAAGGAAGACACCAGGAGTCAGAATGTCGCCGAGGCGACTGGAGTCAAGCAGAAAGCAGTCAAGTCAGGATCCAGGAACTGGAACAAAAGCCAGGCCGGGTCAGGATATCGGAGCAGCAACGTCAGCCAAACCGGGTCAGGAACAGAAGCAGGAACGTCAGTCAAACCGGGTCAGCAACGAAGCAGGAACGTCAGCAGGCCGGATTGGTACACAGGAACGATTCTGGAGAATAGACTGGTTCTCTGGGTAGGTACACAGGCGCTAGAACAGGAGAGGAGTCAAACAGGCCCCAGTTGACACAGGAATCCATAGGCAGGTGATCACTGACAGAGACACCACGAAAGGGCCGTGAAAGGGTGCAGGGACCCAGTCTATATAGGCAGTACTGGGCGGACTAATCACAGGCAACCAATGGAAAGACCCACAGCTAACTGACAGGGAAAGCCAGCAATCACGGGCACAGTGATAGTACTGAACGGACAGATCTCTGTATATGTATGACAAGTGGAGACCCATCATGGGGATAAAGTAAGCAGCCACCTACACTGGGCATCCAGTTTTGTGTATTCTACAAAGCACATATCTAATCTCTGAAAGTAAGGGTCCATCTTGCTTAATATTGAGATTCATATAATACGGTCTAGGAATATTTCCTGTCATAGTATTCCCTTAATAATCGGCTTGCGATACTCTCTCAGAGAGTGGTTGTTGAACTACTCAAGCATACGGTTCTTTCCATCTTGGACATTATCCTCTCAAAGCGTTTAACGAACAATTCATACAATAGGATTTATTGTCTTCCAAAGAAAGTTCTTAATGGACATTGGTTCTAATTATTTTTAATTACTTCTATTGAAATCTTATATGACCTTTGGTTAAAATACATTGTGATCTCTGATTTACTTTTATGTTTGTTTGTTTGTTTGTTTTTTTTAATTGGTTTTTCTCTTTTTTCATGTCCTTTATCTTTTGCTTATAATACAATCCTACACTTAGATGGTGTATTGTGTGCTGTCTTGCCCTACCCCTTTTTTCTATTTTGTATGTGATTCACATCTGGCGATCGCACTGTGATTTATATCTTGAGTCAAGCTGCCACAAAGAGTCACACTGTGGAGCCCAAGGGGACTACTAATATAGGGAAGGAATATCTGTACCCATTTTTTAAAGAGATTAGTCTCCTAAATGTGTATATCTATGTGAAAGCAAATACTATATACTATGTACGGTTGGTGTGTGTATGAATTAAGTATACCTAGATTCCTTTAATCATACACTGAGTCCTTTTATTTTGATATAAATATAATGAGTGTCATTTAAACCACTGCTGTTTATAAGTTTTATACTAATCCAGCATTAGATACATTAAACAAACCCTATTTTATCCTCACCTCTTCCCACCTACAACTGTAAACATCTAGGTAGAGATCCTAATAGGAGCAATACTGTAAATACTTTTTCCTGTGTGTGTGGGCTCTGCCTGGATCCATTCATATCACAGTGTGTGGACTAGATCCATTCATATCACAGTGTATGCACTCTGCCTGGATCCATTCATACGGCACTGCCTAGATCCATTCATATCACAGTGTGTGGACTCTGCCTAGATCCATTCATATCTCCCCCTAAATTCTTTTCCAAAAAATACAATAGGTTCTATCTGGGCAGCAGTGAAGGTAGGAAAAGTGGAGTTATAACTCTCATTAGGAACTCTGTTCCCTTTGTAACTGAGCAAGTCATTAAGGACAACGATGGTCATTATCTAATATTAATTGGAAACTTATGCGGTGTAGCTATGACTATAGTAAATATCTACGCCCCACAATACAACAAAAAATCCTTTTTCCTCAATTTGGGGAAAACTATTCAAGAAATAAAAAAAGGCAAATTGATAATAGGTGGAGACTTTAACCTTTGCCAACAAAATGGCCTAGATAGGTCAGGCACAGATAGATCCAGGGACTCCCAATCTAAAATTATAAAAGACTTTATGTCCGCTCTTGGAATAATAGATCCCTGGAGAGAGCTGAATCCCAAGGAGAGAGACTTTACCTTTTTTTCCCCACACAGAGACGTTTCCTCAAGAATTGACTATTTTTTGATAGACCAACTCCTTCTCAATGGTGTTGTAGACACCTCAATCTCCCACCTGACCTGGACTGATCATAGTCTGGTTTATCTTTGCCTTTTAAGTGAACCTGTACCGGGAGCGGTTCCCAGATGGAGACTAAATGAACGTATGTTACTTAATAAAGACACCAAATCGAGGGTCGCTGAACGGATAAAAAGGTACTTCAGCGAAAATATCTCTTCTACTAATGAGATTGATCCCTCCTCCGTCTGGCTTGCCCACAAATCTGTCATTAGAGGTTTCTTAATCAACCTGTCTAGTCGTAGACGAAAAGATAGGGAGAAAATTTTAGCAGAATTAGAGGAAACACTCTCTCAATTAACTCGTACTCAATCCATCAAACCAACACTCAAACGGGCTGCTGAAATATGTAGAGTAAGAGAACAAATTGATCTTGTTTTAAATAAATTGACCACTAACAATCTTTTGTGGACCAGACAAAAATTCTTCCTATGGGGAAATAAAGCCCACTCTCTTATGGCCCATCAACTAGACCCCATTAAACCCGCTCAGTCTTTCAGAAAAATAAACTGTGGCGGAACAATTGGCAAAACTTCTAACATGAAACATATTATCAGCAGTTTTGAAAAACTACTTACTAAAATGTTCACCCAACAGACATCTTATAACGAAAATAAATTTCAAAACTTTATATCCACCTTAAATCTCCCAAGTCTAAATGAACAAGGTCGTGATCGTTTGAATAGACCAATTGATATAGAGGAAATTGAAAAGACGATCACTACTCTTAAAAATGGTAAAAGCCCTGGTCCAGATGGATACACTAACTTCTATTATAAACTCTTCTCCAAAATTCTCTCCCCACATCTACAACTTTTCTTTAATTCCCTTCTAGACAACAAAATCCTAAATAAAGAATCAAACTGCTCCTTTATCACCATGTTATGCAAAAACGCTAAGGACCCTGAAGACATCAACAATTATCGACCAATTTCCCTTATAAATACGGATCTAAAGATTCTCTCAAAACTACTAGCAAATAGATTAAAAGTTTTTCTCCCCTACTTAGTACATACGGACCAGTGTGGATTTATTCAGGGAAGAAACACTAGTGACAATATAAGAAAAGCTTTTGACGTAATCCATATCTGCAATCGTTTCAAACTGAGGAATACTTTGCTTTTGTCCCTGGACATCTCTAAGGCATTTGACTCAGTCAACTGGTCCTATTTGGAGAAAATTATACATTTGTTTGGCCTAGATGGTTTTATTTCACAGTACTTAACTGCCATACAACTCAATTCTACAGCTATTCTGAGAATTATGGGCCTAGAAAGTAAAGAAATTCAAATAGAGAGAGGAACCAAACAAGGTTGTCCCCTATCTCCGCTACTTTTCGCCCTTTGCATGGAACCTCTTGCCGCCGCTGTCAGGATGGATTCCTCTATCAAAGGCATTGATATGGGTCAAAATTGTAAAATAAACCTATACGCCGATGATATCCTCATGTTTATTTCCGATCCTCTTACCTCAATCAATAACCTCTGTTCACTCTTACTGAAATTTGAAGAAATCTCTGGCTTATCTATCAACCAAAGTAAATCTGAAATATTGCCTTTACATCTGGATAATGACATAAAATCCTCTATTTCTCAATCATTTCAATTTAAATGGAGAGAGGATTTTATACACTACTTAGGTGTCAAAATACCTAGACTATTAAACAAAACCTTTACTTATAATTTCAGACCCCTTTTGAAGAGTCTGTCTGAGAAACTGTCAAATTGGGCTTGTCTTCCTCTATCGTTTTTTGGCCGAGTTAACGCCTTAAAAATGAATATCCTTCCAAAAATCCTCTACCTATTCAGATCTCTCCCAATTAAAATAAATAAATCAGACCTTATTGGCTTTCAAAATGAATTATTTAACTTTGCCTGGTTATACAAACATCCACGCATCAGAAGAGAGACCCTCTTCAGAGAAAAACAACATGGCGGACTTCTTTTTCCAAACTTATATAACTATTATTTGTCCTGTCGACTTGCCCAACTTGTTGCCCTATCGGCCAATTATGAACTTCCCTGGTTGAGACCAGGTTGGATTACCTTAGAGTCCGATTTTTGTCCCAGGAAACCTCTCCTGGAGTGGCTTTGGTCTCTCCCACACCAGAGGGCTCCTCTTCCAGCCCTCCCTCTCAACACCACGAGTAACGATCTCTGGTTGTGGGACAGGATTAGACACAAATTTAAGCTCATGGATTTTAGATCTAAACTGATGCCCATTACCTCCCCTTTCTTTCAATGGAACTTAACCGAACAAACCTTCGCTGACAAGTTATTTAATAATAACTTTGAAAATCTGAGAAGTATAGTATTCAGGAATGATTTCCTAGATTGGCACATACTAAAAGATATCATAAACGGTTCTCCTGAAGAGGAAGATTCATACAAAATCATCAAAACAAACCTTCACCTTTTTTTAGGTAACTATATAAAATTTCAACCCTCCACATTTGAGTCGTTCTTCATCTCATGGAATCCATTTCAGAGATCAGTCTCCCAGATTTATAAAATTCTGCTTTTTGATAAAACTAAATTAAATTGTCAACTTTTCTGGGAATCTGTTCTAGAACAGTCCTGGTCAATTGAAGAATGGTCCTTGATAGTTAAACGCCTACACAAGAATAACCTCAATCTTAATCTAATCGAACAAGCCTTTAAAATTTTCCACCTCTACTATCTAGTTCCATCAAGGATTGCATTAATGTATGAAAATGCCTCCGACTTGTGCTTTCGGGGATGTCAATCTCCTGGTTCCTATATTCATATGTGGTGGTCCTGTCCTAAAGCAGCCCGAATATGGTCCAAAATTAATCACCTTCTATCCTGTTTACTTTCCAAAAACATAAAACTCAATACTGGTGAAGCCCTTCTTGGCTTAAAAGTTGATTCAACTAATAAATCACAGGATAAGCTTATAACCAAAATCTGCTCGGCAACTAGATCTAGTATAGCCCTTCAATGGAAAAGCCCTGATATCACCTGGACCAATATCTTAGATAAAATTAACTTCATTTGTACAAATGAATATCTCAGCTCTATCGAATTAGACAACTATGGTGCCTTTCTCTCTGTTTGGGGTCCTTGGTTAAATAGCAATTTCTGCTCCAACTCCAAGTTTCTGCTCAGAGTTTGACCCCCCCCCCCCCCTCCTCCCTTTTTTTTTTTTTTTTTTTTTTTTTTCTCCCACCCCCTTTCATCCCCCACTGCATCCCCTGACCAATTTACTTAGATCTCTGCTCACAGCCCTACCTACATGTTATATGTTATTCTTCTACATGCTATATGTTAGGTTTCGCATGTCTACTTATTGAATGTATTTAATTGTATTTACTTACTGAAGGTATTTAATTATTTACTATTCATCCGTATTCACTATTTACTCTTAAGTTCTTTCACATGTTATATGTGAAATTCTACATATTTGCCTATTGAACTTGTTTAACTATATTTTTTAATGTATCTGTACTATTCTTTCAATAAACTTTGTTTTAAAAAAGAAAAAAAAAAAAAAAAAAAAAAAAAAAAAAGATCCATTCATATCACAGTGTGTGGACTCTGTCTAGATCCATTCATATCACAGTGTGTGGACTCTGCCTAGATTCATTCATATCACAGTGTGTGGACTCTGCCTAGATCCATTCATATCACAGTGTGTGGACTAGATCCATTCATATCACAGTGTGTGGACTCTGCCTAGATCCATTCATATCACAGTGTGTGGACTCTGCCTAGATCCATTCATATCACAGTGTGTGGACTAGATCCATTCATATCACAGTGTGTGGACTCTGCCTAGATCCATTCATATCACAGTGTGTGGACTAGATCCATTCATATCACAGTGTGTGGACTCTGCCTAGATCCATTCATCTCACAGTGTGTGACCTCTGCCTAGATACATTCATATCACAGTGTGTGGACTCTGCCTAAATCCATTCATATCACAGTGTGTGGACTCTGCCTAGATCCATTCATATCACAGTGTGTGGACTAGATCCATTCATATCACAGTGTGTGGCCTAGATCCATTCATATCACAGTGTGTGGCCTAGATCCATTCATATCACAGTGTGTGGACTAGATCCATTCATATCACAGTGTGTGGACTCTGCCTAGATCCATTCATATCACAGTGTGTGGACTCTGCCTAGATCCATTCATATCACAGTGTGTGGACTCTGTCTAGATCCATTCATATCACAGTGTGTGGACTCTGCCTAGATCCATTCATATCACAGTGTGTGGACTCTGCCTAGATCCATTCATATCACAGTGTGTGGACTCTGCCTAGATCCATTCATATCACAGTGTGTGGACTCTGCCTAGATCCATTCATATCACAGTGTGTGGACTAGATCCATTCATATCACAGTGTGTGGGCTCTGCCTAGATCCATTCATATCACAGTGTGTGGACTCTGCCTAGATCCATTCATATCACAGTGTGTGGACTCTGCCTAGATCCATTCATATCACAGTGTGTGGACTAGATCCATTCATATCACAGTGTGTGGACTCTGCCTAGATCCATTCATATCACAGTGTGTGGACTAGATCCATTCATATCACAGTGTGTGGACTCTGCCTAGATCCATTCATCTCACAGTGTGTGACCTCTGCCTAGATACATTCATATCACAGTGTGTGGACTCTGCCTAAATCCATTCATATCACAGTGTGTGGACTCTGCCTAGATCCATTCATATCACAGTGTGTGGACTAGATCCATTCATATCACAGTGTGTGGACTAGATCCATTCATATCACAGTGTGTGGACTCTGCCTAGATCCATTCATATCACAGTGTGTGGACTCTGCCTAGATCCATTCATATCACAGTGTGTGGACTCTGCCTAGATCCATTCATATCACAGTGTGTGGACTCTGTCTAGATCCATTCATATCACAGTGTGTGGACTCTGCCTGGATCCATTCATATCACAGTGTGTGGCCTAGATCCATTCATATCACAGTGTGTGCACTCTGCCTAGATCCATTCATATCACAGTGTGTGGCCTAGATCCATTCATATCACAGTGTGTGGCCTAGATCCATTCATATCACAGTGTGTGGACTCTGCCTAAATCCATTCATATCACAGTGTGTGGACTCTGCCTAGATCCATTCATATCACAGTGTGTGGCCTAGATCCATTCATATCACAGTGTGTGGCCTAGATCCATTCATATCACAGTGTGTGGCCTAGATCCATTCATATCACAGTGTGTGCACTCTGCCTAGATCCATTCATATCACAGTGTGTGGCCTAGATCCATTCATATGACAGTGTGTGGCCTAGATCCATTCATATGACAGTGTGTGGCCTAGATCCATTCATATCACAGTGTGTGGCCTAGATCCATTCATATGACAGTGTGTGGCCTAGATCCATTCATATCACAGTGTGTGGACTCTGCCTAAATCCATTCATATCACAGTGTGTGGACTCTGCCTAAATACATTCATATCATAGTGTGTGGACTCTGCCTAGATCCATTCATATCACAGTGTGTGGACTAGGTCCATTCATATCACAGATATCAGATGTTTTGACATGTAACTATATATTTGTTCATATGTTTATTGTCTATATGTTTTTTCTGGCGGGTGGGGGAGGTGGAAGCGAAGTACAGGAGTAGTATCTAACAGTGCCTCCCGTGTGCCTGTGACTTCCTATAGGCCGTTACTAAGGCCTTACTAGGCTCTTCATGAGTTGCGACTTCACTTTGTTTTTTTGCAAGAAACCAAATTTAGGAGACAAAATTCTAAATACATGCACAGTTTTTTTAGTTACAGTGAAGGAAAAAGATGCGGAATGGCCACATTGTTAAGACAATGAGTACCATTTACAACAACAGAAAAGGTGATAGAAGACCCTGACGGAAGCTTTTTAATTACTATTGGTGATCTGTGTGGATCTCCAATGCCATTAGTTAATGTTTATGCTCACGTTGCTAAAAACGTCTTTTTTCAGCAATTCAAGGACATTATTCAAGACAACAGAAAGAGCAAACTCATTTTAGGTGGGGATGTTAACATCTGCCAGCACAATAGACTAGATAAGTCTGGATTGGATCCCTCCAGAGATGGTCATTCAAACATAATTAATAATTTCAAAAAAGCTTTAGACATGTTTGATCTTTGGAGAGAACTAAACCCTAGAGAAAGAGGGTATACCTTTTCATCTCTTTAGAAAGGTGTTTCCTCTCATATAGATTAATTTTTGATAGATCAATCTCTTCTGGATGATGTTTTCCATTCAGTCATTACTCCTCAAGTCTGGACAGACCACAGCTCGATCTCCCTTTGGATTTCCCACAATCTTGGGGCGCCTAGGGTTTTTAGAAGGAGAATAAATGAGTGTCTTCTACTCAATAAAGTGGTCAGTTCTGGATCAGATACAACTGTATTTGAAAGAAAACAGCTCCACAGACAGCTTCCTAAGCCCCACTTCAATTTGGCTCGCTCATAAATCAGTAATAAGAGGACTCCTAATCAAATTGGCGAGTAGAAGGAAGAAAGAGTTCCTCTTTTGAGATTGTTGGAAAACTCACTCTCTGATCTAGTTTCTTGCCAATTCAATAATCCATCCTTTGGCAGAGCTAGACAGATCTGTAAATTAAGAGAACACATTGACCATCTGCTAGACAAGTCTGTGGAGAAGAACCTTCTACGGATCAAGCAGAAATATTTCTTTGGAGAAAAAAACCTCACTCCCTGATGGCTCGTCAGTTGGATTCACACAAACCTTTTAAATCTGTGAGAAGAAATAACTGTGGGGGCTCTGTTGGCAAGACGTCAAACCACAAAGTCATAATCAAGACGTTTGAATCCCGTCTCTTCAATTTATTCTCGAATTCTTCCCATTTCGCTGAAGAAAAGTTTCAAAGTTTCTTCTCAAATTTAAATCTTCCAAGTCTCAACAACGAAGGTTGCGCTTTGTTGAACAGACATACTGAAGTGAAAGAAATTGAGAAAATAATAAAGGATCTAAAAAATAATAAAAGCCCAGGCGGGTTCACTAATTTTTATTACAATTGTTTCCTGAAAGAGCTTGCACCCCCTCTTAAAGAAATTCTTTGATTCACTACTAAGTAAGGGAGAATTAAAGGGGAACTTTCACCTCCGCATTATCATTGTTGTATCCCTTCCTTTGTGTCCCTTCTGTACATTGCGGTGTTTCTTTTTGCCTAAAAATCTGTTTAAATGAAGCAAAAAGATACTTGAATTTTGTACCTGATGACGTTAGCAGCCGCACAGCCGCGCACCGTATGGTGCAGAAGACACTCCCACAGCCTCAGCTCCTTTCACTTGCCCCAGCATCCTCCGGAGACGGAGGCGTTCTGTTAGTAAGCTGGAGAGAGATCTCATTGGCAGAGATTGATATCTACCCAATGAGATCTCTCTCCAGCTTACTAACAGAACACTTTGTAGACCATTCCAATTAAGAAATTCTTTTAAAAGATCATGATCTCAGCACTTCTGGAGAGGCACTGATGGTCGGGCGACCGGATTCCAAATCTGAAGGGTGGAGCAATGACGTCACTCCAGGGGAAACTTTACTTCTGAATATCTCCCAAACCATAAAGGTTTGGGAGATAAGACTTATATCATTTTTCATGGTTTTTTAAGGGCTACAATATAAAATAAACTTATTTTCAGGTATTACTATCCCTTTAATCTTCTGAGACTGACGGACAGGTTAGTGCAGTCTGCGCGCCTACACCATCAGTCCCTTCCGGTGCCGTTCAGGCCAGTGCAATGCTTCTGAAGAGAGACCGGGACTGACAGCTCAGGCCCGCAGACAAGATGTCTGCGCTGATGTCTGGCTTCCGGTCTCAGAAGATTAAGGATTTCTGTAGCATCGTGTCGTTTTTAGAGGTAAGATAACTACTATTAAGCTAGACGCTATCTGTCTAATTATTGCAGGGTGACTTTAACTAAGTTGGTAATTCAGCTTTAAGATGAATTGAAGCAATTCTTAGGAAGACTACCATGGGGGGGGGGGTGAAGCAAAACTTCCCATTCAACCAACTGAAGAATTGAACCCGTCGAATGCTAGAAAGGTCTCTAACACATTGCTTTGCGATGTGTTGGAGACCTCTTTAGCATTCGAATGGGTTAAAAATCACCATTTAGATCAATAGAAATGTAGGTCATTTGAATTTCTCCACTGGAACAGTTGATTTGCTACACAATTGCTCCTGGTTCTATAATTGTTTTGCTTTTCCAAAACTTTCCGATAATTAAAGTTGTGTATTACGGATACTCCTAGCAATAAAACAAGCCGTGTGAAGAAACGTTTAAAAGTTGGAATATTAATATACTTGAGAGTAATGTATTCAGTATCTCAGAGTCAATATCAGCACTCCATTGTGTGGTTGAACGCATTTCCAGGACTAGACATAGCCATAAAAATGTAATAGGGTAACCCATGAATAGTTTCATTATACATTTAATGTTACCTGCCCTCAGGTAGCCTGAGCCCAAGCCCCGAGGTCTGAGGAATCCAGCCATCTGAAAGATATTAGAATTTCCTCAGTCAATCTATGTACTGCCTGACGGTTCCACCCCAGCAGATCCGTGGACCAATATCTCAAGACACCTTCTTCCTATTTTGGAAATGTGTGTCTTGTACCTGTTATTTAGGACACCCATCAGATTCTGGTAAAAAAATAATAATAATATATATACTTGTCTAAAGCCTATTATACGGGGGATGAAAAGATGCAGACGGGCTTGGCATGATTACAATTAACCCTTTGAGCGCCTGAGGGGTGCGCAACGCATTGCGTTGCGCACCGCTCTGGCACTCAACGGGTTAACATTCTGATTGATTTCAATGTAGATTATAACCCCTTGACTGCTAGAGAGGTCTCCAATGGATTGTGAGACCTTTCTAGCATTCAAAGGGTTAAAGAAGAATTAACATCTCCTAATCATTGCTAGAAAATCCTGTTGACACCCTATGAATTTTGTCCTTGAACCTTGGTTAACCCCTTAAGGACCAGCAGTCCCGGGGTGTGTGGTCCTTTAAGGACCAGATAGGGAAGTTCGACGTGCCGCCCCACGTGACTGATCATGTGCGCCGGCACGCCGTACGAGGGACTGAAAGAGATCGCTCCAAAACTGGAGCAATTAACTTCAGTCCCCGGTATTACTGCAGGAGTGCAGTGAGTAAAAGTATGTGACGTACCAGGACCGTCACTGGTCTTTAAGTGCCAGACCAGTGTGACGGTCCGGGTACATCAATGGTCCTTAAGGGGTTAATGAGATGAAACCGTTGATCAGTCCTTGATGGCATGTCTACGGAGGCTGCCATGACAGTTGCTTGCAGGAGTAAAACCACAAACTCTGCTCACTGAATATGGTAATCTAAATCCTTCAAAGTGTAACTTTCACCCCAACATAAGTTAAAGGGGAACTCTCACCTCCTTTAAAGTCACACTTATTTGGTTTTTTGTTCTCAATACATGTTAATTTTTTTTTTAATTAAATTGGCTCAGCTGGTTAATGCACCAGCTGTAAAATCTATTCAAGCCGGAAGGTCGCAGGTTCTAGTCCTGGCAAAGTCAGCTCACCCTTTCATCCTTCTGAAATAGAAAAAATGAGTCCAGGACATACTTGAAAAAGAGGAACTATCTCAATGTGTTCTTCCTGGTAAAATACTTTCACCAAAAAAAAAAAAAAAAATAATAATAATTTTACCTCATGACATCACTTCAGGGCTCGATGTGGTACAGCTCCGTACTGCAGGCTGTCAATCTTCTCCTCTTCCCCTCACTACGTGTGCTTCGTTCCCACTTCCCCCTCTGACAGTGGAATCCTGCATGTGACCTGGCGTGCTCTCTTGCCGATTCACATACCTGGTAAGTTACATTTTTTCTTATAAGTAATGGAGAATTTTCAGGCCAATAACCGCAGGTTTTGCCAATTTGAACGCTCAGTCCGCTTGCCTCTGGGGCTATTTTTAGCTCCGCAAGCGGACTGGCACTTTTAATAAGGATAGAGCACATGAACGCACTGTCACTACAATGACTTAGACGTGCATTGGCAAGAAAGAGCGTTGGGTCACGTGCAAGATTCCACCATCAGAGGAGGAAGTGAGGACGAGGCACAACTGGAGAGGGGAATAGGCGAAGACTGACAGCCTGCAGTACAGAGCTGTACCCAGTGGCGTAACAATAGGGGTCGCACATGCGACCAGGCCCATCACTCTGCAGGTGCTCGGCCGCCCACTACGACCCCCTCGGCACGCGCCCGCAGCAACTGTGTATCAGTGACCGGCGCTCTAGTAATACAGAGTGCTGGGAGATGACATCATCTCCCAGCGCTCTGCATTACTGAGAACCGCACGGGAGCTTCAGCTCTGTGCTGAAGGAGGGACAGATCACTCTCATGATGCCACACCGTTAGACCACCAGGGACTCGAGGTAGGGGCATTGTGAAGATATGTATGGGGGCGATGTGGAGACTGAGGGTCATTGTGGAAGGGACATTGTGAAGATATGGGGGCAATGTGGAGATTGAGGGGCAATGTGGAAGGGACATTGTGAAGATATGGGGGCAATTTGGAAGGGACATTGTGGAGATGGGGGCAATGTGGAGATTGAGAGGCAATGTGGAAGGGACATTGTAAAGATATGGGGGCAATATGGAGATTGAGGGGCATTGTGGAAGGTACATTGTAAAGATATGGGGGCAATGTGGAGATTGAGGGGCATTGTGGAAGGGACAATGTGAAGATTGAGGGGCAATGTGAAGATATGGGGGCAATGTGGAGACTGAGGGGCATTGTAGAAGGGACATTGTGAAGATATGGGGGCAATGTGAAGATATGGAGGCATTGTGGAAGGGGCAATGTGTAGATGGGGGCCAATGTGGTCGGGGGGCCCCATGGCAATTCTTGCACCAAGGCCTGGTGGCTTCTAGTTACACCTCTGGTAAGCCCTGAAGTGAAGTCATGAGGTAACATTATAGAAGATAATTTCTCCAAAATAAAGGTGATTAAAAAAGAAAAATGGATTGAGCATGTATTGGGAACAAACAGTCAAATATGTATGACTTTAAAGGAGATGAAGAGTTCCTGTTTAAATTAAATCAATCCTTTGTTTTAAAACATAACCAACTATGGCTTTCTTTCTGAAAAAAATCTCAGTACTCAAATAGTTATCATGATTCCAAGTTGTACACGGTGATATAGCTCTGAAGTCTTGTGTGGTACAAATCGTAACGTGCTGCTTCCCGTTCCACCCCCTTTCTCTTACATGATCACACCCGCAAACATTCATCGCTGACATGAGCGCGGATGAAAAGCCCCTGCCGGCACGCGTAATAAACGAGCATAGGCTGCCCTGTCGAGAAGGGGTGGGCTTTCCATTCACGATTGACCGCTCCTCAGAGGGAGAGCTGCCAATCAAGAAGAACGTAATCAAGATGGCAGTTCTCTCCCTCATTGCACTGGAGATCTCAAGCTTTCAACAGGTGAAAGGCTTCATGTAAATCAATGTGAATTGGGGAAATGTTTATTTGTCTCCTACAGTGCAGATTGTTTGCTCCATAATTGCCGTCATGCTCAGTAGAGACAGCTGCGCTCACTGCAGTCATGTGCTGTACTGACTGCACAAAAGCAGCACGGCTGATTTGGAATGGGCTGGACTTGATGGACGCATGATGAATGCAGTACTGAGTGGCCAAACGCACCGCAGGTGATAACGGAGCGGGGTGCTCCAAATTCAGAACGTAGTCCTATCTGCGCACCATGCTCCAAATTAAGACGGTAGTCCTCTCTGTGCACCTTCATGTGCGGAGAGAGGACTACGGTCTGAATTTGGAGCACCCCGCTTTGTTATCACCTGCGGCGCGTTTGGCCACTCAGTACTGCATCCATCAAGTCCAGCCCATTCCAAATCAACCCTATTGATCCAAAAGGAAGGCAAAAAAAAAAACAACATGGAAGGCATCTTAAAAAGATAAAATGTAAAAAAGACAGAGAAACAATGTACAACAGATACAACGTAACAAAGAAAGCACAAGTTACAACTTAACAAAGACAGTCAACAATGTATAAAATATACAATGTAAGAAAGACAGTGACACCATTCATATAAGATACAAGGTAACAAAGACAGTGACACAACGTATAAAATATACAAAGTAACAAAGACAGTGACACAATGTTTAAAAGATACAATGTAACAAAGACAGTGACACAACTTTCTCATTTATTACACACACACATATTATATACCATTTTTTAAAGGGATAGTAATGTTTCATAATAAAAGCAGTTCCAATTAATCATCATAGTATTTGGACTTTGGAGAGTGTTATTTCAATTCTGTCAGAGTTGTAGTACAAGAGTAATTCAATGACAAAGTATCCCCCTCCCGCCCCTTTTACTGATGTAACACTGCTCAGCCAGATCAGAAGGGAGGTGCCCAGGTAGACTGCAGAGAGGGATAATCTTCAATTAAGATAAGGGAAAAACCTGAAAAACGTGTCAAGGGGGGCAGGGATTTCATTGTTCTCATAGGAAGAAGATTGTCCCCTGCTGTTATCTGTCTGGTCTATGGACTGCATTCCACATCTGAGAAGAGATGGCTTACACTAGGTAAAAGGGGCGGGAGGGGAAACTTTGCTTGTGAATATCTCTCAAACCATAAATGTTTGAGAGATAAGACTTATATCATTCTTCATGTTTTTTTAATGCCTACAAAATAAAATAAAGATAAAACAAAGTATTACTATCCCTTTAAAGGGCAGAAAGGGCTTTAATTTGATGTGACAAATACATATATAAGTGTGTAGGGGTTTATAAAATACCCCTTCCTGTCTCATTAGAGATTTAATATTATTATTAATGTAGTTTAATATATTTTTTTATTCTACAATCAATGAAGATCAAGATTTTCTGTAGTTGTCCCTTGTGGGATAGTTCATTGAATCCATTTATCTTCTGACAGTAATTTTTAAGTTACAGTTGATAGTCAACCTCCTTTCTAAGCGTTTTTACACTGTACAAGTGCATAAAAATTGTATTTTATTTTTTTCATGTTTAGCTATTTTTTTTTTTTTTTTACACTTTTAAATACCTGGCAGGGAGCTTTCTGGATCTGTTTAAATTTTCTGTTGAGACTGTGATATAATACTGTCCCTGCAGCACCGAGACCTGTGTATGCTGTAGAGTCAGCTTTCCTACATTGTGTCACCTCCTTTGCCACATCGCATCTTTTATAAATTGTGTCACTGTTCTTGTTACATTGTATTTATTATACACTGGTTCACTGTCTTTGTTACATTGTATCTTCTATACGTTGTGTCACTGTCTTTGTTACATTGTAGACTTGTGCACGGCAAAAATTCTCTGTAAAATTCGATTTCGGACAATTTTTTTTTTTTTTTAAATTCGGAGGATCCGAATTTCGGACCGGACTTGTTTGACTCAAACTAAATTCATCAATACTCCGAATTATTCGGACGAATTTAATTTTTTTTTTTTTTTTTAAATATTCAATACAAAATTAAAATTAAACAAATAATTTTTTTTTTTTTTTTAACCTCTTGAATGCTAGTGTGGTCTCCAAACCATTTCCAGGGCACTGGAGACCTAAAAACCCCATATAAGTCAATGGGAATTTTGATTTTCCCCATAGGTTGCAGTTGGTTTGCATCGAAATTAAAGAAGCAGAAATATTTTTATGGAAAAATAAATAATATATAGTGAACAAAAAAGGCTGTCTGTGCATCAAACCCTGAGTCTTACAAACAAGCAACCTATGACTTGCTACAAATAAAACAGCGGGGATTAGTGTCATATTTTTGGCCAAAGACATGGAAAACTTGCCTGCCCCATCAACACCCCAGATTAAGGCAAGTCCCTATCTGCCTCCAATATGTGAACATGTATTTAGTATAATGCAGTTATAAACAGTGATTCCACCTTACCTTTACTGTGAGCAAAAACCTTAGTAAATGAAATGAGGGAGGAATTTATACCTTCCCTAATTCAGCTATCACCCTGTTTGGGGAGCTACCAACCAAGAGAGAAGGAGCCAAAACCTCCCAAAATACATACAAAAATTATAAAACATACAGGTTCCTGGTGAGCTCAAAATAGCTTTTATTAGAGGTGTTCTATTCAATACATATGTGTATAGTCAGGGCAGCTACAGGAACAATATTTTGGCTACTATAGTAAGTGAACACAAAAAGGTTGCCTGCCATTCAATAAAGTGGAGATAACTCCTCCAGTTTATCACTTCTCCAGTTCCTATGTTATTCTGTGGAGCTTAGGTACTAAGATATCCAGAGCTGAAGACATCTTAGTGCATAGGTTCCATAGAATAACACAGGAATGGGAGAAGGTATCTCCACTTTACCACCCCTTTATCACCACTTAGTGAATCTCCCCCCTGAGTTTTATAAACAAGCAACCTATGACTTGCTACAAATAAAACAGTGGGTATTAGTGTCATATTTTTGGTCAAGGATATGGAGAGCTTGCCTGCCCCGTCAAGACACCCCAGATTAAAGGGATAGAAATACTTCGTTTTATCTTTATTTTATTTTGTAGGCATTAAAAAAAACACGAAGAATGATATGTCTTATCTCTCAAACCTTTATGGTTTGAGAGATATTCACAAGCAAAGTTTCCCCTCCCTCCCCTTTTACCTAGTGTAAGCCATCTCTTCTCAGATGTGGAATCCAGTCCATAGACAAGACAGATAACAGCAGGGGACAATCTTCTTCCTATGAGTACAATGAAAGCCCTGCCCCCCTTGACAAGTTTTTCAGCTTTTTCCCTTATCTTAATTGAAGATTGTCCCTCTCTGCAGTCTACCTGGGCACCTCCCTTCTGATCTGGCTGAACGGGGGGGGGATACTTTGCTTGTGAATATCTCTTAAACCATAAAGGTTTGAGAGATAAGACTTATATCGTTCTTCATGTTTTTTTAATGCCTACAAAATAAAATAAAGATAAAACGAAGTATTTCTATCCCTTTAAGGCAAGTCTCTATCTGTCTCCAGTATGTAAACATGTATTTTGCATAATGCAGTTAAAAACAGTTCTTGCACCTTTCCTTTACTGTGAGCAAAACCCTTGTAAGGGAAATGAGGGAGGCATTTATACCTTCCCTGATTCAGCTATCACCCTGTTTGGGGAGCTACCAACCAAGAGAGGAGGAGCCAAAATCTGCCAAAATACATACAAAAATATATGTACTGTAGGGCCTTTCATGTTGAGTAAAATAAGGGGACTCCTACTACTGAGAGATGCATAGTTCCAGAGTTATTATAGTTTAAACCTGCATGGGTATTTTTTTGTTTGTTTGATTGTTTTTACATTACCAGTGTCCTCTAGTGGTCAAATTCCAATTAGTTACTCTGTTACATTGTATTTGAGAGTAAAGTCACTAACAAACAGTTCTCCACAGAATGTGAGAGAAACTGCTGAGTCACTTCCTGTCAGTTAAAACTATCAGAAATTAAACACACTGTAATTAACTTCATGATTATTTGAACTGTTAGAATATTTGAATAAAACAATGGACAGCAGTGGGAGTAACCTTATTTTACTTAGCAGGAAAAGCTCAATAATATATAGGTTTTCATAAAAAAGTTTACTGCTCCTTTAAGTCACTAAAGAAAGTTTGTTTAGATATAGACTAAATGTGGAGATGTACTAAGGTGTGATAAAGAGGAGATAACTTATCCAGTGTGATAAACACTCCAGTTCCTATGTTATTCTATGGGAGATCTATAGTTATAGACTACAGGGGAGAGGTACTAAGGCAGTGGTTCTCAACCCTTCTAGAGCCGTGACCCTTTGATAAAATTTCCCAAGTTGTGGTGACCCCTAACAGTAAAAATTATTTTCGTTGCCCCTTCATCGCTGTAATTTTGCTACTGTTATGAATCGAAATATAAATATCTGATGCTTGTAGCCGACCCCTAGCAAATCGTCATTCAACCCCAAAGAGGTCCCGACCCACAGGTTGAGAACCACTGTACTAAGGTGTGATAACGAGGAGATATCTTCTCTAGTCTGATAAACTCTTCAGTTCCTATGTTATTCTATGGGAGAGATTTAGTTATAGACTACAGGGGGAGATGTACTAAGGTGTGATAAAGAGGAGATAACTTCTTCAGTGAGATAAACTCTCCAGTTCCTGTTATTCTATGGGAGAGCTTTAGTTACAGACTACAGGGGAGATGTACTAATAAGGTGTGATAAAGAGGATATAACTTCTCCAGTGATATCACTTTTCCAGTTCCTATGTTATTCTATAGGAGATGTTTAGTTATAGACTACAGGGGAGATGTACTAAGGTGTGATAAAGAGGAGATAACTTCTCCAGTGATATCACTTCTCCAGTTCCTATGCTATTCTATAGGAGATGTTTAGTTATAGACTGCAGGGGGATATGTACTAAGGTGTGATAAAGAGGAGATAACTTCTCCAGTGTGATAAACTCTCTAGTTCCTATGTTATTCTATGGGAGAGATTTAGTTATAGACTACAGGGGATATGTACTAAGGTGTGATAAAGAGGAGATAACTTCTCCAGTGAGATAAACTCTCCAGTTCCTATGTTATTCTATGGGAGAGATTTAGTTATAGACTACAGGGGAGATGGACTAAGGTGTGATAAAGAGGAGATAACTTCTCCAGTGAGATAAACTCTCCAGTTCCTATGTTATTCTATGGGAGAGATTTAGTTATAGACTACAGGGGAGATGGACTAAGGTGTGATAAAGAGGAGATAAAGAGGAGATAACTTCTCCAGTGATATTACTTCTCCAGTTCCTATGTTATTCTATAGAGTCAATACAGTAAGAATTCTTCAACTTTGAAGATCTTAGTACATAGGCTCCAAAGAATAACTCCAAACATAACTGGGCAAGTGATATCACTGGAGAAGTCATTTCCACTTTATCACCTTTATCACATCTTAGTGTATTCCCCCCCAGGGCCACACATGTTCTAGTTTCATCCCTGGGAGAAAATTATTGTCCTAGTGTAAAAGCCCATGTACACGGGCCATGGTCCAGGTGATGATAACCCTTTGAGTGCCAGAGGGGTACTCAAAGGGTTAAGAGGCCGGTCCTGCTCTGCATCCTGCTGCCGACGCAGTCATGCACTGTAGAGACTGCCCGAAAGCACAGAATGCTCCCAGCACAGAACTCCCAGCATTCCACACAGAATGATCACAGCACAGAACTCCCAGCATTCCGCACAGAATGCTCCCAGCACAGAACTCCCAGCATTCCACACAGAATGATCCCAGCACAGAACTCCCAGCATTCCACACAGAATGCTCCCAGCACAGAACTCCCAGCACAGAACTCCCAGCATTCCATGCTCCCAGCATTCCTACACATCCCTGCATTCTGTGCTCCCAGCATTCTGTGTTCCCAGCGCAGAACTCCCAGCATTCTGTGCTCTCCTCATTCTGTGCATTTGGGCAGTCTCTACTGTGCATGACGGTTTGTGACAAACATCCTTAGCGAATTATTATATAGGATTGGGGGCCCAAAAACGTTTTGCACAGTGGCGTACCAATAAGGAGTTACACCCCTGGCTAAAGCGCAGTACATTTGCCCTAGAATTCATCTCCGTTTCTTTATAAAGACATTTTAGACCTTAGATGAAGATTTCTTTAAAAAAAACAAACAAAAAAAAAACAATTTATTGAACGGTATAAACAAGTGTATAAACTTAGTAAGTGCTGCATTTCAGAAAATGTGCGTCCCGTCCACTATGGAGAAGATTTATATTACATTTAAGAGAAATTAATCATTTTTATAGCCCTAACGTACATTGTGAATTGAACCTGTAGGCAGTATCTTGGATTCTTTGGCAGAACAAAGAATTATAATTCTGTACACAATATATCAGACATTCTGCAAATCATTTAAACACACTACGCTTACAGCAAACAAATCATTCTTTCTTTCTATATTATCTATGTGCCCTTCCACGGTAAATATTAATTGAACAAAACACAATAAATATTACTTTAAAGTGTTAAAGGGAAAACACTTGTGAACTTTGGTTGGAGAAGGGCTGGAGTTGAGATTGTCCAAATGAAATGGTTTGTGTACTATGTGGGTAGAGAGTAACTGAATTGGCAGGATTAGACTGCTGTTAGGTGCCAATTTCTAAATTATTACAACTCAAACCTGTTTGTGTATTTTGTTATCCAACTGTCAGCAACAGCACTAACTGGTGTCCAGGGCCAGTCATTTTCAGTTGTACGTTATAGGAGAGTCTAAGTTCTATGGTGGGGGGATGTAAACGGGATGCTTGTTTAGGTTAGGGGTAGGTAACCTTTGACAATAAAGTTATTGGAGACTGTGACTGGTTGGGGGATGATAGGGGTTGTATTTACCAACAGCAAGACAACCAGGTTTGGCCTCCCCGTGGCTTCGATCCTGCTCATAGAGAAGCTGTGCTCCAGATTGTCATAAGGAGTTTGTACATAAACACAGCAGTGCATGTTTGTGAAGTGAACTTATATATAGGAAAATGTCATATACTGCTCCCTCACTCCACGCATTCACTAACTTACTGAATTCCATATATACACACAGACACACAAATCATACACACACACACCAACCACACACACATCATACACAGAAACACAAACACACGCATCATACACAGAAACACACACATCATACACAAACACACATTATATACACACACACATCATACACAGAAACACACACACATTATACACACAAACACACACATCATACACACACATTATACACACACACACATCATACATAGAAACATCATACACAAACACACACACCATACACAAACATCATACACACACACACATCATACACAAACACACATTATACACACACACATCATACACAGAAACACACACACATTATACACACAAACACACACATCATACACACACATTATACACACACATCATACATAGAAACATCATACACAAACACACACACACCATACACAAACATCATACTCACACATCATATACAAACACACATTATATACACACACATCATACACAGAAACACACACATCATACACACACATTATACACACAAACATCATACATAGAAACATCATACACAAACACACACATCATACACAAACACACACATCATACACATACACACATCCCATATACAAACACACACATCATACACAGAAACACACACATTATTTGCGCACACACATCATACACAAACATTATACATAAACACACATTATACTCACACACACATATTCACAATCACATAAACACACACTTATATAACCTCCACAAAATGATTACATGCAATAAAATAGATATAGGAGAGTTTAAATGAGAATGTAGAAAAATATTCATTAATTTAACCCTTTAACTCTTTGAGTGAGGTTAACCTTTTGAGTGCCGAGGCCCTGGGCCATTTCTAACACCCTGCTGGTCAGACACATTTTCAGCATTTTGCTATCCATCTGTTTGGGACTGATTCCTGTGGATAACTATTTAGTTACAAATGGAAAACCATATATCAATTTTTTTTTTCAGTATGAGTCCTGTTAGATTCTAATGGAGAGGAAAGTCAGAAAAGTCAGAGACATACAGTTCTCCATAGAATGTGATAGAAACTGCTGAGTCACTTCCTGTCAGTTAGAACTATCAGAAAATAAACACAGTAAATTCACTTCCTGTCAGTCAGAACTATCAGGAAGTAAACGCAGTAAATTCACTTCCTGGTTATTTAAACTGCTATAACTTTTGAATAAAACACCTGACAGCAATGGGAGTGACCTCGTTTTATTCAGCAGGAAATGCTCTGTAAAATATGCATTTTCATAAAAAAAGGTTACTGCTCCTTTAAAGTTTTTATTCTGTAAGTGCATTTCTTTGTGTCGGACAGACTGTTTAGCTAAATAAAAACTGCTTTTTAGATGTGTTCCTGTGTTCTGCGCCCTCTATTTCTGTAGCGTTTATTAATATGCACTTGATGTCAAGGGTGTTCATTGTGAATCGTTATGCTAAGTTATGGATATTTTGTATACCTTTTTATTTTCATAGCACATCTGTATCACAATGGTGGGGGGTCAGGTTGGGGATTCACCTATGACGCCACTCTGACACCTCCAATAGTGTTTGTGGCGTGTCTGTAAACCATTTAAAGCGTTAAATAGGAGCAGTTTTGGAGCTAACCAGCTTTGGTTGCTTGCAAGGTCTCCAATGCATTGCTTAAAAGCCCCATCTGATTAAATGGGAATTTGGGGAATTTTTAGTTGTCCTCAATGGTGCAGATGGTTTTCTCCACAATGAACCCCTTTTTCTTCATACATAAGGCCTTTAATTCTCACACTTTTGTGCTTTTTTATTACCAGGAAAAATACACCCAGTAAGATGTATCTGACCGCCAAGTGACTAAGTTAACCAGTTGAGTGCTGGAGGGTTGCATACCTGCTCTGGCATTTAAAGGGTTAAATAATGCATTTTGTGATACATTCCATCAAAGAGGTTAACTTAACACAGACCTGTCATTGATAGTTATGGCATATTACAGTGATCTGCATACACAGACATGTTTCACGTGGGAATAAGCAAAGATTTTCAAGGCTGTTTGTTTGGGAGGAAATCTGAATGCGTTTGCAGAAACATGAATTAAATGCGGGTAATGGAAAATGTACATATACTTTTAGGGCACTGATTCCCAAACTGGCTGGGGGCATGTCACCTTGGGTGGGGGGGGGGGAGGTTGAGGTACTTCTCAAATGGGAGGGAATGCGAGGTTTTGTCTTAGCACCAATATAACAGTATTCATACTGTCGAAACACAATCATGGTCAGGAGTCTGTGTAATGCTGGTTTTAAGAATGGTTGTGAATAGCAGACCATTTTGTTTGTTCTTGCACTAGGCACATGTTTGGCAAGAATATATATATATATTAAATGTATTCAGCCTGGGGATCCCGGGATGTGGACAGAGACAGCACACTTCTTGAATTCTTCAATAAAGGTAACCCTTTATTGCAACATCAAAGAGAGCCAAACGGATTCAGTCCTATTCTGGACCTTCCTCAGGGGAGCAGAGAAGAGGGGGAACAGAGGTGATTCACAGCTGTACAGTACAAAGAAATACAACTGCAGGGAGCAGTAGCTTCACCCCCTCCCCAGCCGCATTTCAAATGCCGAGACCGCACTCTACTGTGGGGAGGCAGGTACAGGGGTCCCGGAGTCCATAATCAATATGCAAAAGACAGTCCGGGAGATCAAGATGCAGACTGTGTCACAATGGTTGAAGCCTGAATTGCACGACAACACATCACCAACAAAGACACTTAAACTCACACAGGATGAACATGTTGCTAGGGAGCCTCAGGTGCCCTGAAAAATAGCCCAGTACAGTCTCTCACTCTGTCTGTGCATGTGTGCATGCATATCTCTTGTATGTGTGCGTATCAGTGTGTGTACACGTACGCCCAACGGCTTTAACATAACGGGTAACGCCATCCCACATTGCTAGTATATTATATTATATATATATATATATATATACACACACACACACATACACACACACACTTTTTTCTTTCCGAATAATAATAAAAATAGGTTTACATTTATTTTTTATAAAAGGAGATGGCGGTGCATCAAGTTAAAAAGTTTGGGAAACTCTGATTTAGGGACTTATCTCCCACAGAGCCACTGCATTTGTGTCACTGTTATCTCATCCCCTGATTTTATCATAAATACAGATTCTACTTTTCATCTGAATTAAACGCCTCTTCGGCTGTGAGGCTTCATGTGCGTGGGGAGCATGCCCTCTAGTGGCAGTACATTATATTGTCAGAAATTCCGTTTATAAAAATAAAGTTGTCTGCTACCATTATTTTATTCGTATTTTTAATCTTACAAGTACGGTAATTGTTAATATAAGAACCATGGCCTTCTACACCACTTTTTTTCAGTGAAAGTTGTATGTTTTTGAAATCGTTGCTCCCCTTATTGCACAGCACTGCAGAATAAGTTGGCGCTTAAGATACTAAAATGAATAAGCAAGAAAGCCAAACGGATACATATGAACTCACTGACATATAGATATAGCCATTAATACAACACACACGCACTGAGATTTTGGAGCAAACCAAATGCAGTCTAGATGGACCAAATGATTATCTGCCATCAAATTCTATGTTTCTATGCACTATAGGGGACACATTAAGAATCTCAAAATTCCAATTGATTTAAATGAGTCTTTCACATATTAAATGTCAGTCAGGTCTCACTGTATTGTGAAACTATATTTTGGAGACATGTCTAAATACCCATTTCAAATGAACAATGAGAGACTCTTGCTTTAGGTGGTGTTGATGGGGGCATGGCTGGTGCGTGGGGCATTAACAAGACATTTTAGGTTATTTCATGACCTACTGACACCTCTTTGTGTAAAGGAATACGTAACTTAGAGTGAGATCAAAGTATTTTATTTACACAGACTAATTTATACACACATTTACTGAAGTCAGGGCCGGATTTATAATTAGGCAGAGTAGGCACCTGCCTACAGGCCCACCCCACAGAGAGGCTCCTGTCAATGGGATTGTTTTTTTTGTTTTTTTTTAATTAGCCAGCCTTAGACGCATCATCATGTCTGGTGGTCGGGGGGGGGGGGGTGCTGCACCTGCCCGCTGACTGGATGTGACTGTGACACTGACACAGAACTTAACCCTTTGAGTGCCAGAGGGTATGGATCCAGTTGAAGGGGAGACAAGGGATATAATTAAACTGGATCCATAGCCCTGGAAAAGGCAGGGCTGTGTGGAGTCCACAAGCGCCAAACTCAAACTTTAAAGTGACAGGTATGGATCCCTAATATCTCCTAAAGAGGGACACTTGGGAGGTATGGATCCCTAATGTTGCCTATAGAGGGACACTTAGGAGGTATGGAGCCTAACATCTACTAAAGAAGGACACTTGGAAGGTATGTACCCACAATATTTCCTAAAAAGGAAAAATTGGTAGGTATAGAGCCCTATTATCTCCTAAAGAGGAACAACTGGGAGGTAAGGACCCCTAATATCTCCTAAAGAGGGACACTTGGGAGATATGGATCCCTAATATCTCCTACAGAGGGACACTTGGGAGATATGGAACCCTAATAGTTCTGTTGCTGTGGAGTTATGTGATACACTTATATACACACCACACAGCCTGATCCACCAGGGTGGAAAGAGGACAGAGAGATTTGGGTCTCAAAGAGGGACACTTGAGACATACGGACTCTAATATCTCCTAAAAAGGGACTCTTGGGATGTATGGACCCCTACTATCTCTTCTAGAGAAACACTTGCTAGGTATGGATCCCTAATATTTTATTAGGGAAATGGGCAGCCTGGATGGGTCAGATGGTTCTTTACTGCCATCAAAATCTATGTTTCAAAACAACAGCATTATAAGGTACAAACAAAAATCCCCAATGATTTAAAGAAGGCTTTTACTCCCTTGCCCCCTAGCAAGAGTTCCAATATATTGCAAAGCATACAAGTAAAAATTCTCATTTAAATCAATGGGAATTGGGGAATATTTATTTGTCCTCAATGGTGTATTTAGTTTGGCACAAAACTGTTTTTTTTTCCTACGTTCCTGAATAATGTCCAATGTTGCCTCATCCTACACTGTATTACAGGATATAGAATATAGATTTTCACATTTTGCTATTTGATTGAGCTTGGATAACTTCCAGAATTAGCACATTACCATTTCAGCTGCACAGGATATTTTAGTGATTATCTTACATTGTTCTTTTGGGACATTGGGACATTTGTATGATTGAGATTAGACAAAGCGATGTATAGGGGGGAGGGATTTTAGTGTTTAACACTTTTTATTAAAGAGCAGTAAACTGTTTAATAGTATGGAGGTCACAGCCCACAAGCTTGACCAGTCAGTCAGTTGCACCCCTCCACGGGTTGTTGTCCTGTATATACTAGATCAGACATGAAGCAGGAACAGTAGGCTGCCACTCGCTGGCAGATAGACAAGGCAAGTGAATTTAGCTCTTGCAGTGGCTGGGAGATGGATCTCCAGCCAAGTCCGCTCCACAAATCCCCTCCAGAAATACAGCTGAACTTGTATAGTGGAGGGTAAAACAGCACAGACTTATATAAACATGCAGACAGCCTTATCAAGACAAGATCTTGGAACGCTTGACCAATCAGGGAATGGTCTACATTTGCTCTTATCAAGATAAGAATACAAATTAGGGATTGCAACAGGTGCCACACGTGACCATTCAGGGGAGGTTATTGTCCACAGCAGGAATCAATCAACATTGCAACCGTTCTTTTGTTTCAGCAAAGCTGTTAGATGACCAGAAAATACTCCCAGCTTTAAAGGGATAGTAATACTTCATTTTAACTTTATTTTATTTTGTAGGCATTAAAAAAACATGAAGAATGATATAAGTCTTATCTCTCAGACCTTTATGGTTTAAGAAATATTCACAAGCAAAGTATCCCCCCCCCTGTTCAACCAGATCAGAAGGGAGGTGCCCAGGTAGACTGCAGAGAGGGACAATCTTCAATTAAGATAAGGGAAAAACCTGAAAAACTTGTCAAGGGGGGCAGGGCTTTCATTGTTCTCATAGGAAGAAGATTGTCCCCTGCTGTTATCTGTCTGGTCTATGGACTGGATTCCATATCTGAGAAGAGATGTCTTACACTAGGTAAAAGGAGCGGGAGGGGAACTTTGCTTGTGAATATCTCATAAACCATAAAGGTTTGAGAGATAAGACTTATATCATTCTTCATGTTTTTTTAATGCCTACAAAATAAAATAAAGTTAAAACGAAGTATTACTATCCCTTTAACACGAGTTACACAGGACGCAGACCAAAATACAGTACGGAGGTAAATAACAGAGGAAATCACAAATCATCCACCTTCTGATAACAAATGAGACACTTAACACAGTGGACAACATTTTTTAGCAGTAGAGGAAACAAGGCTCTTACCTACTGTTTCTCCACAAATGGAAAACCTGTTTTACAGCTTTTCCTGATAAGAAAAACCAGGACACCACCACTGCAGGAAGACATTTCATTTGAAGGTTATAGTATTTCAGTTTAAGGATTTGTTTTATAATCTGCAGTTTTCTATTCCAGATTCCAGGTAATGATGTTCCTATCATTTATATGGGTGCAGCAATGTATGGCCTGTATGTACAGAATCAAAATGCGCCATTTCTGTGGCACACCCAATGAGTCACAGGAGGCAAACATTCCTTTTAGTTTCAATTGAGTTGTTGACCATTTGATTAGTAAAGAGGTCTCCAGCGCTTTGCCTACCAATGCATTAGCCACCTCTCCCTAACTTTCAAGGGGTTAAAGTGTTAGTAATGTCTAAAAATCATCCTATCTAATAATTCGCTAGAATGTTTGTCAGAAGCTGTCATGAGCAGTAGGGACTGCCCGAATGCGGGGAGCACGGAATGCTGGGAGGTGTAGGAATGTTGGGAGCACAGAATGCCGGGGAGTTCTGTGCTTTCGGGCAGTCTCTACAGTGCATGACTGAGTCCGCGGCAGGACGCAGAGCAGGACCGGCCTCTTGACCCTTTGAGTGGCAGAGCGGTACGCAACATATTACAAAGCAATGCGTACACCTCTGGCACTCAAAGGTTTAAGATCATCCAGACCTTGGCCTGTTTACACAGGCTTTTACACTAGTTTTTAATACATTTGTAGAGCGTAAAAAAATAATCGGATTGCCACAAACCCCATCTCTCAAACCGCTATGGTTTGAGAGATAATGGCAATCAAAGATCCCCCCTTCCTCACTTTCTCTTGATGTCAGCTATAAAGCTGACAGAAGGAGATCTGTGTCGGCCGACACTATGAGGCTCTTCAGCAGAGCTGAAATCTCGTTACTGCAAACAAATTACTTCACTGGAAAGGTCTACAAAGTGTGCTTCCAAACCAGGCACACTTTGTAGACCTTTACAATGTGATAATTCATTTGCAATAATGGGATTTCAGCTCTGCTGCAGAGCCACTGGTTGATCCTCGGACTGGGATCTCCTGCTGCCAGCTAAATACTGACGTCAGGAGAAGGGGAGGGAAGGGGGAACTTTGATTCTGAAAATCTCTCAAACGTTTAGGGGTTTGTGGCAGTCTAATTACTTTTTTACCCTCTACAAATGTATTCAAATTATTTTTAGACATTACTAACACTTTAAAAGCTGCATTAAAATCAATGGAATTGTTTGTCTCCTATGGTGTAGTTGGTTTGCTCCTAAAATTGTGCACTTGGTGTCAGGCTTGTTATGGTTGGAGCGTAGGAGCAGGGAATGCTATCTCTTGCCAGACACCCTTACCAGGTGATCCACGGAGGATACAGGTAGAACACCTAGGTAACAATGACAGCACGGGAGCGCAAGGGTTAAGCAAAGCGTAGTCAGGAACAGTTCAGAAGATCAGGGCAGGCGGCAATCAAGCAGAACCGGTAAAACTAGCCAAGGTCTGGAAACAGGCAAGTCCAGAAGGCAAGGGGAAATCCAGCACAGGGTCTGCAGCAAAGCAAGGAAGGAGGCACTGAGCACTGGAAGCTTAGATCACACAGGAACCAAAGTTCTGGAACACTGAAGCAAAGTGGACACAGCCTGAGGGGTTTTTATAGTGTCGTGGTTTTTCACCCCTCCCCTCTGCTGAACAAACCTCTCACTGGATTGGCCAACAGAGGGGTGTGTAACCACAGCACCTGCCTCACTGTTTCCCTGGAGGCACACTATTGGTAGACAGTTGATGAGAGAGGCAGGTTTCACCGCCCCCCTACAGGTGTACAACACCATGGTTTGATCTGGACACCCTGTGGACACCTTCCCCGGAGACTCCTTCAACTTTAGGCCATGGCTTAGGCCTACCGCGCCATCGCGGGTAGACGCCGCTACTCGAGGCCGCGGCTTCGGCCTACTCCGCGATCGCGGAGCATCCGGGAAGCCCCCAGCAGCGGCGGAAGGCTGGGACATGGAGATAGGAGCTAGAGGGGCATGACACTTGGACTTTCCCCTAAGCCCCAGATCGATTCATCTAGATTACCAAAAAGCATAAGTGGAACAAAATAAATAACCCTTTGAGTGCCAGGGGTATGCATAACATGGGAAAGCATCGAATACACCTCTGGCACTCAAAGGATTAATCCCCCCTGAATAGTAACCCCATCCTATGTCTTATTTCCTACTCCACACAGCTGTAAAACCTCCCTTGAATTCAGAGGTCCAGCGATATCTTCTTCACCCTTGTCTTCTTTTATATTCTTCTTTAATTCCCCCTTCAGTCTTCTATCTTCTCCTGAGTTAGATCTGATTTTTAGATCTGTCACTTTAAAGGGGAACTATCACCCCAAATAAAGCCCCCCCAGTAATTAGCCATATAGCGATAAGCTTACCAATAGTTATATTATCCAGCATAATTACTTCATTAGTTAGAAATCCTACTTCTGCTGACTGCCAGGCTTCTTTCTTTAGAGGCATCTGCGCACCTCCACCATCAGTCCCTTCTGTTACCTTAAGGTACAATGCAGCGCCTCCTAGAGGAGACCGGGACTGACAGAGCAGGCGCACAGATGTCTATACGCAAAGATGTCTGCGGTGTTGTCTGGTCATCAGTCTCGGCAGAAGTAGAATTTCTGACTAAAGAGGTAATTATGCTGGATAATATAATTATTGGCAGGCTTATTGCTATGTGGTTAATTATCGGGGGGGGGGACTTTATTTGGGGTGATAGCTCCCCTTTAAACTATAACATTAAAAATTATCTCCATTTGAATGAACTAATTCAGCTGTAATTTGTAACCTCTAGCTGTCACAGTTCGTTAAGAACAGCTAAGGGTCTCCTCCCCCACCATGAGCTACATGTCTCAGTTCCTCTATTCTCAGATATTCAAATAAGCATAACAAGTGAATTCTATAGACAGCTAACTATATATTCATAATGTTACGTGACGTGACTCCACAGTGTATAGATCCATTTATGAACATATGAAAGCTGATTACATATGTATATTCTATTTTTGTGGTGTACTGACCATGATCATAGATGTTAAACTGTATATAGGCCAGCCACAGGGTAGTGTAAGAGTTAAGACAAGACAGCTTTAACATCATGCTGTAAACTTCATTAACCATCAAAGCGGCAACACCGCTGTTATCTGTCAAGCTTCCTGTAAAACATCTGTTATCATGCTGAATTAAAGGGATAGTAGTGGTTAGTTTCATGTTTATTTAACCCCTTCGAGTCAGGTGACGTACCCGGACTATCATGCTGGTCCGGCACTTAAGGACCAGTGACGGTCCTGGCACGTCATGGAGTTCAGGGCTCCCGGCACGGCTGCATGCAGCTCCAGAAACCCTGAACCGGAAGTAATAATAAAAAAAAAAAAAAAAAAAAAAAAGCCCAGTGGTCACCAAGTGCCAGCTGCGAGTGCCGGTCGTTAAGGGGTTAATATTGAAAAATATTAACAACGATGTCAGTCTTATCTCTTAAACCTTTACAGACACAGGCTCTTCAGAAGAGCCAAAATCACGTGATCTAAACAGAAATACTTCATTGGGACGGTATACAAAGTGTACCTGGTTTGCAAGTACACTTTGTAGACTGTTCCAATTATGTATTTATGTTTACATCGCGTGTTTTCAGCTCTGCTGAAGAGCCTCTGTCCTGTCAAATGACCGGATTCTGCAGCTGTCAAAAATTCTGGCGACTACCCCGATTTAGCAGCTAGTCGTCAGATGGGTAATTATTTGGGGTACATTTAGGGCAAGTGTTTATAAAGATGAAGGGAGGGTGACTGTGCTACTAGCTCATAGTCAATGCTTAACACTATGTCAAACATCGAGCATTAGCTAGTTTCCTATAATGTTCCCATTATTCACGCTAGTTAGTGTGCATTGTGGGAAAAAGAAGCTGCCACGGACATTAGGCTGCAAGTCGAGTCTTAGCGACTAACGCTCATTGTGGTGCATGTTAGTCAGGCAATTGAATTCCAACAGTACAATGATGCGTGTACCAACTGGAACTCATTTGGGACCTAACAAATTATTTACCAGCTCTAACTGAATTGAGCCCAACGTGTTTTTAGGTATTTTTTGGCATCTCCCACCTCCTTAGTGTCACAGGAACCACTGGGCCCCTGGAGGGGCCTGAGAGCCAGCCTCCTGCCCATAGACTATGGACCTAGCCCTGGAACAGGGTATGGCCTCTCCCTGAGACTGTTAAACAAGGAACTGTTATCCCAAGAACCCCAGAGACTGTGGACATTTCTTGGCCCAAAGAGACTGACAACCATGGACTGCTGGCTTGCTTCCAAGGCAATGGACATTAATGGTTAATTATTTGAGTTTACCTAAAGTTACTTTCAATGTGTATTGTAGCCACTCAAGCCAGTGTATTGTGAACTATACTGAGAACCCCTGCTGTGTGTTAATTCATTCAAGCCCCTCAAGTCTTTGTGTCCATTGTCTGAGTTCATCAACCCTTTTGTGCGTGTAATGTAATCAAGTCTGAGTCATTGTATTTGCAGTTGACCTTTTGTCTATCGTGATTGAATTACGTTCCTATTGTATCTGCTTGGTCCATTTATTTAAATGTAAGCTTTGATTATAAATATGTGTGGTTTGTTCCAATAAAGGGAGTTCTTGTCTTACCTACACTGGTGTTGTCTGGTGGGGTAAGCTTGCTGTATGCAGAGTGTGTGCTGGTTATCCTGAAACTAGTTTTGCCTAGTTTTGGGGTATATTGCGGTATGCTGCTGGATGTCCATCTGGCTCGTAGCGGAAGAAGTGACCATTGACGGGGATGCCAAGTCTGGGTGTCCGCTGGTACCATCACACTTAGTAAGCACCTCCTGGTACACAGGTGGATAGGCAAGGTATAATAACCTCTTTCACTCCCCTAACTAAGGTTCTGCTCACAGCATAATTGCATTATACTAAATACATGGTCGCACCAGATTTTAGGCAAGTAGGGACTTGATCTGAGATGCCTTGAACTACCTGTCTCTTTAGCCACAAATGTTTGTAAATATCACTGCTTATTATTTGTAGTTTGTCACAGGTTATTTATTGTTAAAAGTTGGGATCTGATGCACAGACACTTTTTTTTTACTTTCTGCAGATGTATTCAAAATATAGCATTTGTTACACATATGGGTGTACGAGGTTAGGAAAGGTACTATTTGAACTCTACTGAGAAGAAAGGTAGAGCTCACCAAGTTTTTGTTCAACAGTTTAACAGCTATAGTAAGTCACAAGTGATTAACTTGTAAGAGTTAGGATTTGAGGTACAGACTCTTGTTTACCCTCTGTATATGTATCCAAAATATAGTCATTGCTGTTTTCCTAACTATGCACATGCTGAAAACTGTATGTTACTATTTGAACACTATACCTCCCAACATTTTAAATGGCTAAGAGGAGCACTTGTGTTTTAGGTCATGTTGCTGGGAGTGTGGCATTACCAAGAATTTTTAGGTTATTTCATGAACTATTCACACCTCTTGTGTAACTGAATCAATGATTTAGAACAAGACCAAAATTAGTTTTATTTATACAAATCATTTTAAGTACACATATAGAGAAAAGTAAATAGACAATCTGAGTTTTATTGCTGTGGAGCTATATGATACACTTATATACATACCACACAGCCGGATCCACCGGGGTGGGAAAGAGGACAGATTTGGTTCTCAAAGAGGAACGCTTGGGAGGCACAGACTCCCAATGTCTCCTAAAGAGGGACACTTGGGAGGTATGGACCACTATTACCTCTTAAAGAGGGACACAGGACACATACAGACCCCTAATATCTCCTATAGAGGAGTACTGGGAGGTATGGATCCTAATATCTACTAAATTGGGAGATTTGGGAGGTACATACCCCTCATACCTCATTAAGAGGTATATGAGAGGTGCATTGCCATAAGCATCTGCAGACTTTTCCCCAGGGGGAAGAAAAAAAATAATATGGACCCCCAGGCTTTCCTACCCAGCCCCTCTGTTTATACAGAGGGGGCAAGTGCCCCTTCAGGAGCCCATGCACATAACAGAATACCTCCTTTAGAGCTGCACTTAGGAGGTATGGGTCCCTCATATCTCCTAAAGAGAGCGACTAGGGAGGTATTAAACACTACTCTTATGAAAGGCAGAGTTCACAAGTTTTTGTATATATTTAATTGGTTACATCACTGATAAGAGAAGCACTCAAACATAATATTAACAAACAAAAAAATAAATTGCATGTTAAAAGAAACGTTTGAACAACAGAATAACTTACAAAACAAACTCAGTGTACTAGAGCCCTCAACCACCTCTGACTGCCTAGCATGAGAATTTCAGCCCACCAGAACATAATAATCTATACACCAAGGAAAAACAATATTTCACTTTTCAGCTGATGGAGACTATAACTTACATTATTCCCATCAACTGTCTAATAGGCGATAACGGCAGTGATAGCAGCCAAGTAACCTTCCACACCCACCCCTGAGGTTATCCAGTACGTGTCAACTGGAAAATTTTGTGCGGAAGGGCTGTGCTTATATATGGAAGTGAGTGACCAATCACACGCCTGCTCTAGAATAAAACCGCCCCTTCTGCCTCCCGCGCTAATCCTTAATCACTACCAGTAAGCAGGAGCCCTAGGGTTCAGGGGCCTGTAGATCACATGACGGGACTCATGGTATCGCTTATTCTAGAGAATGATTGGCCATAGCTAGGCATCTGTCAGGTGACGTCACAGATTAACCAAGATGCCGCTTATGATTGGTCAGTCGTGTGACGTTACAGAGGGGCGGATTTTTCTGTCAGGCAGTGAGACATGGCGGAACAGCCGGTACCGGAGGTGTGCGGGATGAGCGATGAGGCGGCGTATAGTGCGTGCTGCGAGCCGCACCCCAGCACCAAGGTTAAGATCTGGGGGGGAGAGGGCTGGATAGCAATTTGGGACACGCAGGGATCGCTCTATGGTTGCACCTGTGACCTGCTGGAGGGCCACAGGTTTCTGTCTCCACGTTTTTGTGTGTACGCGTTCTTCAATGATGGGCAACCAGAGGCCCTTCACTTGTTTTGGACTACAACTCCCATCGACCGCAGCTGAGTTGTAGTTCATAACAGGAGGTGAATTGGTTGGATCCCAGTCCTATCAATGTGGCTGATTTACTAAAAGTGCAATTCAGGAGCAGACAAACTACACAATAAGCACTAAAAAAATCCCAGTTCCCACTGATTTTAAATTGGGCTTTGAAGAGTTTTCTCGTATTCAAGGCTTTAAAAGCCCATAAAAATGAACTTGAATTTGCATCTTCTTATTGTGCGGTTGGTTTGACCCTGAATTTTACTACTTTGTATGTTCTATCAGCCTGGTGTGTAGTGTGTGTATATGTATGTGTGTCTATATTTATATACTAGTTGAACAGCCCGTTACACGGGCCACAGTGCCTCTGGCAGCCGGTCGCGGGGCAGTCACACGCAGTGGAGACTACCCGCGCCTCGGCTGATACAGAGCTGGACGCTCCTTTGGAGCGCCCAGCTCTGTATCAGCCGCGGCGCGGGCAGTCTCTACTGCGTATGACTGCCGCACGCGCAGCAGTGTCTACTGCGCATGTCGGGCGTTACACACAACTTGGCGAATTATTATATAGGATATATATATATATATATATATATATATATATATATATATATATATATATATATGTATAAAATATCTGGATCCCAATCATATACCTGTGTGTATATCTATAATATAAATGAGATTTAAATAGGACTGGATCCAAATCCTGTGTTTTTGCGTGTATGTATAGATATACAGACTTACAGAGAAAGAGGCAGGCTGGATATCAGTCTTTTCAGTGCGTCTCTAGCGAGATGGGCTGGGTGCATATCCCATCTTTGTTTAAAGGGATAGTAATTTTCATAATAAAAGCAGCTCTAATTAATCATCAAAGTATTTGGACTTTGGAGAGTGTTATTTCAATTCTGTCAGAGTTGTAGTACAAGAGTAATTGAATGACAAAGTATCCCCCTCCCGCCCCTTTTACTGATGTAACACTGCTCAGCCAGATCAGAAGGGAGGTGCCCAGGTAGACTGCAGAGAGGGACAATCTTCAATTAAGATAAGGGAAAAACCTGAAAAAGTTGTCAAAGGGGGGCAGGCTTTCATTGTTCTCATAAGAAGAAGATTGTCCCCTACTGTTATCTGTCTGGTCTATGGACTGCATTCCACATCTGAGAAGAGATGGCTTACACTAGGTAAAAGGGGCGGGGAGGGGAAACTTTGCTTGTGAATATTTCTCAAACCATAAAGGTTTGAGAGATAAGACTTATGTCGTTCATGTATTTTTAAGGCCTACAAAATAAAATAAAGATAAAATTAAGTATTACTGTCACTTTAAAGATACAAACTGGACACCCCCTCCTAGGTAAATCCACTTGTTTAACAAATTAAGAGACGCTAATTCTCTAGTGTACATGTACCCTTCTGTCACTCATTAATATCTGTGTGTTTTGTTTGATTCCCGATTAATATAACATTGTCATTTCTTTCACACCTTGTAATATGCAAACACACACCCATATTCCTTTCCCTGCCTCATAAGCTTTAAATGTGTTTTTCGTCAGTACGAAATGTTTCCTGTTGAAGCAGTCTTCCGTTAGGACAGTCCATGAGTTTGACACATGAACTTCCCGTTTGATACAGATTATATTTACAGCAATATTCTGGTTTGTTGTTCATTATTAGACATCTGTGTTTCCTCATGGGAACTGTGACTCTAATTGTAGGGTGGATATGTGCTCTCTGACTTTTTATGAAGGGCATCTGATAATGGTGTTTTGGGCCTAGCAATATTAGATAAGCGTATTGTGAATCAAAAGTGAACAATAATTGATATGTTAAAATAAACTGGTGAGATGCCTTAGTTGGTTAAAGGGCCTCTATCACCCCTATTAAGTGATAGGGGTGGTCATGATCTAAAGTTACGTAAGTTGTGTAAGTGCTACTTTATGGAAAGGGTGATAGATGCATGGAAAAACTTACCAGCAGAGGTGGTAGGGAAAAATACTTTTATGAAACTCAAATGCCTGAGATAGGAATAGGTCTAATTTGACAAGTATGTAAGATGACTGTTCTTGAATGTTTCCTGTTTTAGTTTGTACCAATTCCCCTGGGAGGCTATTCCATGAATCTGTCACCTGCTCCATAAAATGACTTGTGTACATTGCCTTTGTTTTCCAGTCTCAACTTTGTATGGCTTGTTCTAGTATTCCTGTTTTAGCTTTTTGAGATGGTGACATCCTGAATAGGGATGGGCAAAATATTTCACCTTCCCTCACATTATCTATATAAGCACTCACTATCACCCCTGCCTTGCCTCACATTTTGGCAGGATCCATATATGATTTAGGATATTTCCTCTGTGTAAGGCACTGGAAAGCTAAAAGAGAATTAATTGCACCTTGGTTAGGACATCCTTTCTATAGAGCCTGCTAAATTCTCCATAGGAAGTTTGTTCATAGTTGTGCATCCCTGACCAGCTGTTTGTGATTGGTTACTGGTAGACCTCAAGAACATTCATACAGAGTAGCCTTTACATTTGACACCTCTATAGCATTCAAGAAATTACTTTAACAAATTAATAACATATTGTACATGATTTAATCCAATTGTCTTGTGTGTCAACAGAAAATATAAACATATGTTGTGCATCATATTTGAATGTGATGGTGAGGGAGTGCTGATTTGTGCTGGTAGGAGATCGTGTTAGGATGTGATAGTGAGAGGACAGGAGACGTGTACTGGTAAGGTAGTAGATCATGTTAGGATGTGATAGTGAGGGGACAGGTGACGTGTGCTGGTAAGGTAGTAGATCATGTTAGGATGTGATAGTGAGGGGACAGGTGACGTGTACTGGTAAGGTACTAGATCATGTTAGGATGTGATAGTGAGGGGACAGGAGACGTGTACTGGTAAGGTAGTAGATCATGTTAGGATGTAATAGTGAGGGGACAGGAGACGTGTACTGGTAAGGTAGTAGATCATGTTAGGATGTAATAGTGAGGGGACAGGAGACGTGTACTGGTAAGGTAGTAGATCATGTTAGGATGTGATAGTTAGGGGACAGGAGACATGTACTGGTAAGGTAGTAGATCATGTTAGGATGTAATAGTGAGGGGATAGGAGACGTGTACTGGTAAGGTAGTAGATCATGTTAGGATGTGATAGTTAGGGGACAGGAGACATGTACTGGTAAGGTAGTAGATCATGTTAGGATGTAATAGTGAGGGGACAGGAGACGTGTACTGGTAAGGTAGTAGATCATGTTAGGATGTGATAGTTAGGGGACAGGAGACATGTACTGGTAAGGTAGTAGATCATGTTAGGATGTAATAGTGAGGGGACAGGAGACGTGTACTGGTAAGGTAGTAGATCATGTTAGGATGTAATAGTGAGGGGACAGGAGACGTGTACTGGTAAGGTAGTAGATCATGTTAGGATGTGATAGTTAGGGGACAGGAGACATGTACTGGTAAGGTAGTAGATCATGTTAGGATGAAGTCAAATGTATGGGGGGGGGTCAAATTTTTCACTTTTCATAGTGTGGTAAATGGAGCTAGACCACCTGTTCACAATATGTTGGTGATCTTGCTAGCATTTAAGAGGTTAAGTCCCACCTGAATCAATGTGATACTCCCCTGCAGTAGCGTTGTTTTAATCCAAATAGCCTCAGTTTTCTTTTGAATGAAAGCCCCTAAATGTGTATTTTTCCTTATAGGATTTCATGATGCAGCAAACCATGCTGAGAATAAAAGATCCCAAGAAATCCCTAGAATTCTACACAAACGTTCTTGGAATGACGTGAGTTACTATTATCATTGTTCATTTAATAAAGCACCTGACACAAACACTGCATGCAGCTCCAGGGGTGCGCGCGTAATACACAGAGGGAGATACAGATTCATGCACTCAGACATCAAAATGCATGCAGGGGCTGACACACACACAGCCATAGACATCTGTACACAGTCACACACACACACACACACACACACACACACACACACACACACACACACACACACACACACACGGGGTTGTCCCTGAGCTTGGCAGTGACTTCCACACTCACACATACACACATGGGGGGGTGGAGGCTGACTAACCCTGGTAGTGACTTACACACACACACACACACGGGAGGGGGTGACGGAGCCTGGCTGTGACTTTCACACTCGCACACGTGGGTGGTGCTGACTGAGCTATGCTGACTGAGCCTGGCAGTGACTTCCAGAGAGAGCGTTCTGTAGTGTAGCAGGGAGTGAAAGGTGGTGGTAGGGGAGGAACAAAGTTGAAGATTAGTTGGATAATTGAAACTGGCTAATCTTTCTGTGTGAGCGTGTGTATTTTAGGCCACGTTTATGAACTAGTAAAAGAAGCACAGCATTGCCATGCAAGGAAAGGGGAGGGAAAGAAATTCCACTGGTCACAATGTGTGTGCGGTTCTGACGGAATGTCGCACACACTGTCTGCCAGCTCAGCCTTGTTCCACTAGTAGTCACAAACCCACACTACACTGTCTGCTATATTAGCATGACCCCTGGGCCATTAACCCCTTGAAAGCTAGATCGCTACACCATCGCATATCAATGCATTGAAGACCTATCTGGCATCCAAAGGGTTACTAATGAAGATCCTGGCGTTGTGTTATCTGCTCTTCTGCTTGGTTCTATGCATCATTCCGAAGTGTCTGCTTGTTCTGCCATCTCTCATTGGATACAGAGTTGGACACTTTGCATTGCTTTGTGCAGAAGGACCAGTGTATCTGTTCCATATGAATCTTCATGGGAAATTCCATCCAGACCATGGTGTTCAAAGTGGCGATTCATGGGTCTCACTATTCATATGTGCTGTTCTGCCCTGTATAATAGTGATACCAAGAACCTGCTCCCCTGTGTGTTTATCCATTCACTCTTTTGGAATAACCTGTGTTCCTTTAACAGTCCAGTCCTTTAGGGTAAAGGGGAGCTCAGATATATATTATTGGAAGCTACACCACTAGGAATAAGTAGTGATAAATGTATGTAACAGGAGCACTTACCTAGGTAGGAGTCCATCATACAGCAGTCAGCTGTATCTGTATAATTACTATGTGTAACAGAAGCACTTACCTAGGTAGGAGTCCATCACACAGCAGTCAGGTGTATCTATATAATTACTGTGTGTAACAGAAGCACTTACCTAGGTAGGAGTCCATCATACAGCAGTCAGGTGTATCTATATAATTACTGTGTGTAACAGAAGCACTTACCTAGGTAGGAGTCCATCATACAGCAGTCAGGTGTATCTATATAATTACTGTGTGTAACAGAAGCACTTACCTAGGTAGGAGTCCATCACACAGCAGTCAGGTGTATATATATATAATTACTGTGTGTAACAGAAGTACTTACCTAGGTAGGAGTTCATCACACAGCAGTCAGGTGTATATCTATATAATTACTGTGTGTAACAGAAGTACTTACCTAGGTAGGAGTTCATCACACAGCAGTCAGGTGTATATCTATATAATTACTGTGTGTAACAGAAGTACTTACCTAGGTAGGAGTCCATCATAGAGCAGTCAGGTGTATCTATATAATTACTGTGTGTAACAGAAGCACTTACCTAGGTAAGAGTCCGTCATGCACTTACCTAGGTAGGAGTCCATCACACAGCAGTCAGGTGTATTTATATAATTACTATGTGTGAAAGAAGCACTTACCTAGGTAGGAGTCCATCACATAGCAGTCAGGTGTATCTATATAATTACCGTGTAATAGAAAAACTCACCTAGGTAGTCCATCATACCACAGTCCGATGTATCCATTGATTTTGTTCATAGTATCAGCAGTTCCCTATAACTGCTGTGAATCCTTTTAGATCTATTTCGTTTTTACCTCCACACAACAAACTATAGCCTTTATCCATCTGAAAGAGATTATAAAACAGAGAGAGAGACAAGCCCATGATTCTATTGGCACTTGAAAACTTTAATAAGATTGAAAAATGCCTATTTTCAGTTATAGACGAAAGCAGGTGTGTGCAGCCACAAACAGTACTGAAATTCCAGACGTGGTAGCAAATTGGCAGGCAGTGACAGTCAATCAACCTGTAGTCATAGCAGACATCAACGTGTCATTGGAGGAGAGAGGGACCAAAGGTCTAAAAAAAAGTAGCAAACAGTCCAGGGCAAGATAAGTCAGGATCTATACCACAGAATCTCTCACTAACAGGATTAAGGACTGCTGAGTTACAGAGCAGGCAAAATGACTGAGCTCTAAGTGCTTGGGGAGGCTGACTTAAATATCTGCTGAACACGAATCTGCTGACATGACCAGTCAACCAGGAGGGATTGAAAGTTTAATAAGGCCATGTACATGCAAGTAAAGCAGGTACCAGACTGTCACAGAATCCTGCTGAATTAAGTCCCTCTAGTGGCTAGGCTGGAGAGAGCAGAACCCATAGCCTCTGAGGGGGAGGAGCTAAGGTTCAATGCTATAGCAATATGTAGTGAGCACACATTGCCATAATAGATGAGTGTTGGTACCGTGTTAGCCGTAGAAATACAGGAGGCAAATATAGTTTTTAATACCTTTTATTGGCTAACTAAGTAGATTTAGAATGCAAGCTTTCAAGCCCTTAGGTCTCTTCCTCAGGCATGTTATACAGATAAATATGAAAACATCTCTTATATACAAGTACACATTGCATTGTTTAGCATGGAAATCCAATAAGATAACTCAATCCAGATGCAGATACCTTGATCAGTCAGTGGTAAATTGTACTCTTCCTCTGAGGCTTTAGAGGTATTTATGATGCTCTTGGGTCTGTTGGAAAGATCAACCAACTAAGTGATAATGTGACAGAAACTAAAGTATCTGGATCTGGACTGACTTCTCTTATCTGATTTCCATGCTAAACAATGCAATGTGTATTTGTATTTAAGAGAGAGGTTTTCATATTTATCTGTATAACATGCCTGAGGAAGAGACCTAAGGCCTTGAAAGCTTGCATCCTAAATCTGCTTAGTTAGCCAATAAAAGGTATCAACAACTATATTTGCCTCCAACATTGCCATATGCACTAAGAATTTGATGCAAGCTGAGGGGGAGAAACTGATCATTGACATATCATCCTGATGTAAAGTTGTCTGTGTTGGGAAGAGAGCAGAGAGGATGTAGATTTCCACACCAAGAACGGCGTCCTCACTAAACCCTTTGAGTGCCAGTTGGGTAAGCAACATATTGCAAAACAATGCATTGAATACCCTCTGGCACTCGGTGTTAAGGTAATGCAAATTCTTATGTCAAATATACAAGCTCAATATAATGTAGCAGATAAGATATGCATTAAACTTATAAGAATAATCAGTGGCATGTAAATATCTTGTTACAATGTGCTCATACATTGAAGCATGTAAAACAAGGCATACAGAGATGAGGGATCTCCTCCCAACCCCCATTCACCACTTCACCCTTCTGCCAGTCCCCCTCACCCTGCTTCCACCCTCCCCTTTTCCTATTGTCTCCCCATCATTTGTAAGACACTAGAGGTTCCAGCCTCAGCCCTCTCAATGCTGATAGCGGCACATTCTGCAGGTCTCCTGCTTTGTGTCCCCTTCTCACCCATGGGCAACTACAGCTGGCACAGAGCGCCACTGTCACACATGTAACACTCTGCCTAGACTCCACTATGTATAAAAGACTGCAGACAAATCTGAAGACAGATAACGTCCTCTGAGAGATTTCAATACTGCTACATTATATAAGGGGAGTTCAGCTACACAGAAACCTACAGGAAGATCTCAACATTAAAACCTCAAATAGTAGATGTTGAGACTGTCAACTCCAGAGACAGCTGTCGGAGTTTATATATGGTCAAGTGTATTTCTACATATGTGGCTAGAACCAAGGCATTCAGCAACACAGATGCCCAATTTTTTGAATTTCTTTGCTAAAAACAGAAGTTTAGTAGCCAGATGGATAAGGGACTGCATTCATCAAGCCTATAAAGACACGGGTTTGAGCCCACCTCAGAAGTTCATGGCAAACACAGCAAGCACAATCTCCGCTTTCTGGATGTAGACGGCAGTAACGACCCTGGAGGGAAATTTACAAGGTAGCAACATAGGCGTCCATTTTCACATTCATTAAACACTACTGATCGGATGTGCAGGCATTGGTAGAGGCCAGATTTGGGAGAAAGTTGGCATCTGCATGGTTTCATTTTGTTGTATACTTTCTTATTATACTCAAAGTATATAGTATAACAATTCCATATTTTAAAGTCCACTGAGACAGTATGGGCAGGGCTCCCTTCTGGGAACTCTGATTGGTCCTTCCTAGTTATCAGTGAGTCAATTTCACTTTTTTTATTGCTTTTCTAATAAAGAAAAGCAAAGCAATACAAGTTAAAATGTAACATTATATGGGGTTAGTCTTTTTTGTTTGTTTGATACAAATCGGCCTGTGAATCAAGAAATGGAGTCATTTTGGAGCAAATTGACTGAACCAGATTTATTTTTAAAGGGATAGTAATGTTTCATAATAAAAGCAGTTCTAATTAATCTTCATAGTATTTGGACTTTGGAGAGTGTTATTTCAATTCTGTCAGCATTGTAGTTCAAGAGTAATTCAATGATAAAGTATCCCCCTCCCGCCCCTTTTACTGATGTAACACTGCTCAGCCAGATCAGAAGGGAGGTGCCCAGGTAGACTGCAGAGAGGGACAATCTTCAATTAAGATAAGGGAAAAACCTGAAAAACTTGTCAAGGGGGGCAGGGCTTTCATTGTTCTCATAGGAAGAAGATTGTCCCCTGCTGTTATCTGTCTGGTCTATGGACTGGATTCCACATCTGAGAAGGGATGGCTTACACTAGGTAAAAGGGGCGGGAGGGGAAACTTTATTTGTGAATATCTCTCAAACCATAAAGGTTTGAGAGATAAGACTTATATCATTCTTCATGTTTTTTTAATGCCTACAAAATAAAATAAAGATAAAACGTAGTATTACTATCCCTTTGATTGGTACTTTTTATCCCATTGAATACTAGAAGATTTCCAATGCATCCTATATAATAATTTGGTAAAATGTGTGTGACGACGCAGTCATGCACAGTAGAGACTGCCAGTGACGAGGCTGATACACAGCGGGGAACTCCGAAGCAGCGTCCGGCTCTGGATCAGCCGCGGCGCGGGCAGTCTCTACTGTACATGACTGCCCTGCGACTAGCTGGCAGTGGCACTGTGGCCCGTGTAACGGGCTCTTCAACTAGTTGCTTTATATTGTGTATAGACCTCTAGCATTCAAGAGATTAAAATCACCCTTTTAAGTGGTGGCAATAAAGGCGAATTGTAATTGTTTCTCAGTGTTGCAGTTGGTGTGCCCCAAAACTGTTCCTCTGTTATTTTATTTATGGGGCTGTTATTGAGCAGTGAGGCACCCAGGATCATGAGCTGTAGCTTTTGAATTACCCATTAATTTAATATTATTGGGGTAACCTTTATGAATATGGAAGCAGCCCTTTTTTTCCCCTAATTTGGGAATTATGTCAGATAAAAAAAACCGTTGGCCTAAAGTCTCATTTACAAGCGCAGTGATGATATGTTAGCAATGTTTCCCCTTTTGAAAAGTACAGTGTTTGGGTTTTGGTGCCTTTCACATCAGAGACCAGCAAGATTGCAACTTGATTGCATTTTCTCAGGAACACAGTAAAGATGCAGTGAGAAAGGTCTGTACTGTGGTTTGTGGTGCAGCAGACCCTTCACAGAAGTGGAGATGTTTAAGATGACTATGAATGCATCACGTGGTTGTCTTGAGCTCCACTCCTGTATCCGGATCATCAGTAGAATGTAGGCAGCAAGTGAAAGAGGGGTGACAGCTATATCAGGGGACAGCTACAATTGTTTCTTTTGTGAAAGAGTTCTGAGGTTGATGGGTATATTTGGCATTGTGATTCTTCTTTATAGTGCCTATAAAAAAAGTTTTTTACATAGTTGATGAGGTTGAAAAAAGACATGCGTCCAAGTCCAACCCAAAAACACCCCTGTTGATCCAGAGGAAGGCAAAAAAAAAAGCCATTTCTAATTTAGCCCCAAGTGGGTAAAACAAATTCCTTCCCGAATCCAAATGGCAGTCAGATTTCCCTGGATCAACATCCTGTCTGCTTTTAAGCCATCTGTCATCATTTTCAATATTGTCCTGTGTTAGTGCAATATCTGCAAGTACAACATCCTGAGGTAAAGAATTCCATAGCTTTACCGTCCTTACTGTAAAAAAATCCCGGCCTTCGTTTAAGTCGAAAGCACTTTCCTCTAGTCTTAATGGATGACCTCTTGTTCTTAGCTCAGCTCTTGGCGTAAATAATTAATTGGCTAGTTCTTTGTATTGACCTTGAATGTATTTGTAAATGGGAATCATATCACCCCTTAGACGTCTCTTCTCTAATGTAAACAAACCCAGTTTGGCTAGTCTCTCTTTATAACTCAGATCTTCCAATCCCTTTACCAGTTTTGTTGTACTTCTCTGCAACTTTTCCAGTTCAACAATGTTTCTTTTTTAAGAACTGGCTCCCAAAGTTGTACTTCATATTCTAGATGAGGCCTAATCAAGGATTTATACAGAGGTAGGATAATATTAGCATCCCTTGCATCTACACCTCTCTTTATGCAGGCTAGTACTCTATTTGCTCTTGCAGCAGCTGAGTGACTGTACACTGCTGTGTAGTCGATTGTCAGAACTCCTAAATCTTTCTCTAATGAGGATTGCCCAAGTAGTTTCCCATTTAGAGTATATGTAGCAAGTTTGTTTCTACAGCCCAAATGCATAACCTTACATTTATCTACATTAAATGTCATCTGCCACTTTTCTGCCCATTCACTTAATTTATCTAAATCCTTCTGTAGGGAAAAAACATCCAGCTCTGTATGTATTTCCTTACATAGCTTAGTGCCATCAGCAAAGATTGAGATACTTCTTTCAATTCCCACTTCTAGATCATTAATAAACAAATAAAAAAGCATTGGTCCCAGGACTGAACCCTGCGGCACCCCACTTATAACCCTAGACCAATTTGAAAAAGTTCCATTTACAACAACTCTCTGCCATCTATCATTTAACCAGTTCTCAATCCTTGTACAGATAACACCGCCCAAACCGAAGCCTTTTAATTTATGCAGTAACCTATTGTGAGGCACTGTGTCCAAGTATACTACATCAACAGCAGTTCCCCTGTCCAAATTACTACTTACTCTTTCATAAAATGCAAGTAAATTAGTCTGACATGATGTATTCTTCATAAAACCATGCTGATTCCTACTAATAATTATTATTTGTGTTCACATAGTTCTGAATAATGTCAGTTAGTAACCCTTCTAGTATCTTACCCACTATAGAAGTTAAGCTCACAGGTCTATAATTTCCTGGTTTGGATCTTGCTCCCTTTTTAAACAATGGAACTACATCAGCTTTCCTTCAATCACAGGGCACTCTGCCTGATGAAAGTGAATCAATAAATATTAAGTATAATGGTCTTGATGTTACTGAACTAAGTTCCTAAAGTACCATTGCGTGTATACCATCCGGTCCAGGTGCTTTATTTACCATAACCCTTTCCAGTCTCTTTTGGACCTTGTCCTCCGTAAGTCATGTAAATGATGGAGTTAATTCTGTGATTTTGTCTGTGTGCTCATAGCCTGTCATTGCTGCTTCCTTTGTATAAACTGCGGCAAAGAATGTATTTAAGGTGTCAGCCATAGCTTTATCCTCACTAATCAATTCACCTGTCTCAGTCCTAAGTGGACCAATATCAACCTTTTTTTGTTATTAATATACTTGTAGTTTTTCATTTTAATCCAAATGATACTTGCATTCATACTTGGACAAGTAAGACATTTTAGCCTGACATCTTACATACACATAAAAAAGGCCTCCTTAATAAAATGTATCTTTTTTTTTTTTTTTTTTTTTTTTTTTTTTGCACAGTCTTCTGCAGAAGTTTGACTTCCCATCCATGAAATTCTCACTCTACTTTATGGCCTATGAGGACAAGAAGGACATCCCAACAGATGTGAAAGAGAGGACAGCTTGGACCTTCTCACGTAAAGCTACAATTGAGCTAACACAGTATGTATTGTTTATATATAGTAATATGGGCCAGTAGTTGGTGTAAGTGGTCAGTATTCTGTAAACGCTTATGGTGCAGTGTGTATAATACCCTCAATTCCACCTCCATTCCAGCAGTACCTCTTGTGTCCCTGTGTTTTTAGGAACTTTTTCAGACCCTGCCAGGACCTTCATTTCAGTATCCAGGCTCACTTTGCATATTGAAAGACAGGGCCTGAAAGGACGGGGTAACAAAGGCAAAGAAGTGGCGGCAAATCATCCTGCCTGTATTGGACAGGCACTTAAAACTTTTTACTGTCTTGAATATAACCTCCACTTTAACTTATTTGAAAGGCAAAAAGTGTGTATATTATGCCCTGGCTTTTATGGTACTTTTAGATTGTGGCAAACTTAAAAGGGATAGTAAAGTTTCAAAATAAAATGAGCTCCAATTAATAATCATAGTATTTGGACTTTGGAGAGTGTTATATCAATTCTGTCAGAGTTGTAGTTCAAGAGTAATTCAATGACAAAGTATCCCCTCCCTCCCCTTTTACTGATGTAACACTGCTCACCTCAGAGCAGCAAGACTGTCCGGATGGATCACAGAGAAGGATGCGGCTTACACTAGGTAAAAGGGGCAGGAGGGAGGGTGATACTTTATCATCAATTACTCTTGAACTACAACTCTGACAGTACTGAAATAACACTCTCCATGGGCCTAATGATACATAATTCTTTATGGATCAGAGGGGTGTGAATGCATTGCACACCTCTCTGGTCCTTAAAGGGTGAAAATAAGTTACACACACTTTCTCTTTTATTACTGTTTGTTGTAGTTTGAGGAAGGTGGCCCTTTTTTCTTTTCGAAGCGGTATATAACCCCCACGCCCCAATAAAGTAGAATGTAAACGGTCTCCTTATATTGGGGCACCTCCTACATATAATTCGTGTTACTACTAATCCTCTCACATACTTATCAACATTGTTTTTTTGTTTGGCAGCAACTGGGGAACAGAAAATGACGAGAAACCTTATCACAATGGCAACTCTGACCCACGGGGCTTTGGTAGGTCATCGTATGTCACTAATGGTTGGAACTGTTACCTTTTCACTGTGTGAACTCCACAGAGGATTAGCTGTATAGAATTGTCATTGAAAGCTACAGCAGAATAGAAACCTATTTCATCTCTCAATTTAACCTGTAATATTTAATGGATGCTTCTCATTGTTTTATCAACCGTAAACCATAAAATGCCTAACTTATAAGGCATATTGCCCTGAATAAAGTGATTTGAGATTAAGTTTTCAAATTAAAGTACTTCATGAGTTGCTCAATAGCTTAATAATATATGAAAGAGCATATTATATTTTGGTATTTTTGGTCCTATTCTTATCCTAAACCCTAAATGGTGGGGCAGAAAGGAACATGATTTATTGTAATGCACTTACACTAGTTACAGGAACACAAACGCATCCTTTTATCCCCACTCACTGCTCTTACCAGCAAACACTCATGGCCACTGAATTTTTCTCTTGTGTCTTGGGTCAAGAGATGACCTCTAAATCCAGGCTTGGATGACATGACATGACATTTGTGGGCAAGACGCCACCCACGCCACATGGTAATCTTCTTCAGGCTCTTGCACTCTGACTGCTTCAGTTTGGAAACACAAAAAGCTTTGGCGAGCGGCATCATGTTCACCTCCAAGACATGGGATTATATCCAGAACTGAATGAACATGTTATCGATTGAACAAAGGCGCAAGGGAAAGGCTCTTAGCGGGTGTTAGGATTTTCCGGACATAGTAAAGAAAGTGGAAGGGTTATTGGTGGTCTTATAAACACAGAAAAAACTTTTACAATGGGCATTTCCAATGCACAGAGACTCTTTGGATTTGTTCAGCCCCCTTGGATGTTAGGAAGCATTCGAGGGGTTAACACTTTGAGTGCCAGAATGGTATGCAACACATTGCGTTGGATACCCCTCCAACACTCAAAGGGTTAAATGAATAGTAATGTTTATTTAAAAAAAATATTAGAGCTCAAGCTGTCATACTGGGATTTTGATCTGCGGACTGGACGGAGCATCTGGAGAGCCAGAACAGGAGTGGATTCCAAGGAAATTGTCCTAACTAGTTTTCTACTGCCTCAAACCATTGTCATGAAGATTTCCCTGGGATCCACTGCTATTTCGGCTCTCCATACGATCCATCCGGTCCGCAGGCCAGAATACAAGTCTGCCAGCTTGAGTGGTGATGTAGATAAGATGCGGGAGGTGTTAACTTTAGAATGTGATGGTTTCAGTTATTTTTTTAATACATACAATATTGTATCTTGAGAAAATTAAAGGGATAGTAACCCCCCCCCCTCCGAAAAATGTTTAACCAAATGCTAGGAATCATCAAAACATACTTAACTCCCATATTCCCATCTCTCAAACCGTTATGGTCTGAGAGATGTAAGAAAATAAAGACCTCCGCTCCCTCCCCCTTCTCATGCATCCGTTGTACAGCGGACGTCATGAGATCCTGCTTCCAAGACCAGACAGCGGCTCTGCAGGAGCGCTGTCATCTAGATATCTAACTATAATTACTTCATCGGTATGGTCTAAAACATGTGCCTGGCTTGCAAGCACATGTTGTAAACCGTTCCGATGAAGTAATTATAGTTAGATATCCTGATGTCAGCGCTCCTGAAGAGCCGTCGTAAGTCGAGTGACCGGATTCTGCCTCTGACAGCTTTACTGCTCATCAGGCAGAAAGGGGAGGGAGCGGAGGACTTTATTTTATTATTTCTCTCAAACCACAACGGTTTGAGAGATGGGAATAAGGGAGTTAAGTATGTTTTGATGATTCCTAGCATTTGGCTTCGCGTGTTTCTGGGGGGTTACTATCCCTTTAAGTATTACTATCCCTTTAATCAAAAATTCTACAAAAAGTGAACACTAGTTGGTGGTCTTTCTTTGGTCCCTATTTGGAATTTCAGTTGTACATTATATGCAGCAGTAGGGGAGGCCCGTCTACTAAATATAAAATATTCCTTTAAAAAAGTACAGCATGCACTCTATACAAAGGGAGTAATTAAGTGTACAACTAGTTGGCTACATGTGACTTTTTACTGTGAAATATTCTGATTCTCTCATATCATAAGAAAACTATGCTTCGCTGCTGGTGCAAGGAGTGAGTTTACCTGATCCACCTATTTATCATTTGGGCCTCTTTGAGTTATTTACGTGCTGTCTCCTCTAGACCTGTGTCCCTAGTGTCTGCGGGACAGCTTTACATTCTGCAGGTTGTGTTCCCCAGACATGGCCATGTATAAACTCAAGTCTGTGGCCGTTTGTTCCTTTCCAGGTCACATTGGTCTTGCGGTTCCGGATGTATACGCTGCATGTAAGAGGTTTGAGGAGCTTGGAGTAACGTTTGTAAAGAAACCAGATGAGGGTAAGTCATAATTCTTAAATAAATTGTACAAGATACTGCTCCTTTAAGTTGGAACTGTTATACGTTTAAAATAAAATATCTGCTGACAGATTAATCCCTGCAGCGTGTATATTTTTCATGTTTGTGAATTTCCTTTAATTCTAAAATATTGTCGCTTCCCCCTTTAACGCTTTAAGGGCCAGAGGATATGTTGCACACCCCCTCTGGTCCTTAAAGGGGAACAAATGTGTGATAAAATTTCAGAAAAACCTACAGTTAAAAAGTATAATTGCTCGGTATTGTTTAAAGGGATAGTAATACTTAAGTATTACTAATCCCTATATTAAAGTCCTATTAAAAATACATGTATTGCCCCCAGTTTCATCTCTCAAACCTTTATGGTTTGAGAGATTATCGCTCCTAAAGTTTCCCTCTCCCTCCCCCTTCCCTGTAGTCAGCGTTCTAGCTGACTGCAGGGAAGCCAGTCGTACGACTTTTCAGGCGACTCTCCAGCACAGCCACAATCGTGTTAATAAAAAAGAAAACTTTCACTGAAAGGGTCTTCTACGTGTGCTTGGTTTGTGCTTGGTTTGCAAGGACACGTAGAAGACCGTTTTAGTGAAAGATTTTTTTTGTAAATTAAACGCGATTGTGGCTCTGCTGCAGAGCCACCTGATGATCTATGACCGGATTTCCCTTCAGTCAGCTACAACTCTGACTTCAGGGGAGGGAGAGGGCAACTTAAGGAGCGATTATCTCTCAAACCATAAAGGTTTGAGAGATGACACTGGGGGCAATACATTTATTTTTAATAGGACTTTACTATAGGGATTAGTAATACTTAAGTATTACTATCCCTTTAATGTAGCTTTTGGTGACTTCCTTTCAAGAGCATAGCTCTTACCCATGTCTGCACAAAAAAGTACATAAATTCTGATCCTCTCTTGTACAAACTGCTGTATTGGTCAGGGGTGGTAGTTTATTTAACTTTTTTCAGTTATTTAGAGAAATGATTGTAAATTGGAATTTTGCATCCCTCCAAGGTTTCTTCACTATGTGCTGGTAGAGTGTAAGACTAGTGCACACCAAGTAATGGGGTAGTATTCACTGTGCTGTAATCTAAACCACTGCGGGGACCTGGCACAGAACAGTATCCTTTTAAAAGGAAAGCGTGAGATTCTCCTGTCACCTCTCCCCTTCCCCATGCCAGCCATCAGTGTGTGAAAGATAAAAATACAAAATGTACCACAACAACGTATTGCCCCGGCTCTCTCTCCTCTTCCCTGCAGTGCGTCCGGTGCTGTTCTGGTTAACTCATCTGCATCTTGCAGAGCGTCTCTCTCCCCTCCACCAGTATTTTTTGATTTACAATTATAAGGTTTTTATAAGAGGATTACACATCATTCCCAACCAGCCATTGGCTGGCTGGGGATGGTGGGAGTTTTAGTCCCTAACACTTGAAGGCACTTCCCCAAAGTGTAATTCTCTTGATGGGTAGGGGGAGAGAGATGCTCGTCAAGATGCGGATGAGGTGGGTGAGGTAACCAGAACAGCACTGGATGCGCTTCGGGGAAAATGAGCTGAGAAGGGGAGAAAGAGCCGGGGCAATATGTTGTTGTGGTACCTTTTTTATCTTTCACTCGCTGGTGTGGGGAAGGGGAGAGGTGACATTTCATTATGCGACATGAGAATCTTTCTTTTCTACAGTGCGAGATTCTCATGTCGCCCTTTTAATCAGGTCGACATGCTGAATACACCCTTTGGTCATGCAGCCTTTTAAAAGTGAACCCCACAGAACAGTGATAGTCCTCCCTTTCACTGTTTCATTCATCCCTCCTATTAACCTGGACAATGCATTATCTATCTCCCCCTGGAAAACCCACAGATACACAGAAACATGTGTGCACACATGCACGCGCCCACACCTCAAAGACCAGAAAATATTTGTAACTTGGTTTGAATTGTAATAACTTTAAATAAAGGCAGTCCCAGCAGTGGGGAGTCGCTTTATTTTACTCGGTAACAGTAATATTTACATCAGTAATATAGCATCTAGATTCACTAATACCATGTTACTTGTTTCTTTGTGTTGCAGGTAAAATGAAAGGATTGGCTTTTATTCAAGACCCTGATGGTTACTGGATTGAAATCCTCAGTCCAAACAACATGGTGTCCATATGTTAGTTTTATGTCTGAACCTAGAACATGGAGGAGAGAGTCCATAAAAGACCTACATCATGCAAAAAAAAAACCACAAATCCTTAATTAAGAAAATCATAGAATTGGGCAGTGGCTAGGAGCATAGAAATCCACATTTATTGTATAAGTATTAATGGGAAATAATAACATGAATTGATTTGATCAACCACTTGGCCGACAGATCTCCAGCGTATCACTTTAAAATGCATTGGAGGCATCTCTAGCATCCGAGAGTTTAAATGGGAAATATATCCTTGGAATTATTGGCTTATATATATATCTACCAGAAGGACTTGCCCAGGAAGGTGTCCTTCAAACAGCAGTAAGTTATATCTCTTAACTTTCACATCTGAACCCTGCTGCAATCAATAACAGACTGGGGACATTTTATTACACTGACAACGTGTACATGGCATTATAGAATCATAGGCAGGGGCCATCTCTATGGCTGTAGCCAGGCCTTCCTATGATTCTGTAGTGCCATATACATCATTGGTAGGCAACATGCGGTCATCCAGCTGTTGGGCTACAATCGTCATCAACCTTTCTAGTCACCTGCTTTTGGAGGGTAATGGAGTTGTAGTACAACAACTGGAAGGTCTCCTGTTACCCACCACTGCTATCCCCATTCTCATGGAACTAGCATGTCTGTACAGTTAGAATACAGCAGAGTTGAAATGGGTGGGGAGAACAAAAGGATAATAGATATGACTGCTGCCTTGGTTGGTTACCTCTCTGGCACATAGAGTTGTTGGTTTTAGTCCAAGGGCCTAGTTCCCCACCTTTTGAATGCTACAGGGGTATGCAGTGCACTGCTTTATGCACCTCCAATAACAGAAGTATTTTACCATTGTACTGGACTGTACATGATCTTGTCTCTTCTGCCTGTACAGCGGTTCAGATCTGTAAAGGTCGGATGTTACAATTACACTTGCAATCAAGATTTTAACTTTGCAGACGTGAAGGGCCCTGTTTACACATGTTGAGGTTTAAAAAAAACAAACAAACAAACACAAGCACTTTGGGTAACTCCTGTAGACTGTCTGTAAATAGACTAAAAATAAGATGCTAAATTTAAACTGCCATTTGATTTATCCCCCTTTGCGTGCCAGTGGTACGTGCAGTGTTGCTTGAACACCCCTCTAGTGCTGAAAGGTAAAGGGATAATGATTTTTTTTTTTTTAATGAAAAAATATATATATTGAAAGTATTTTCCTTCTAGGAAAAACAAGGGGTTTTCCATTGCTGGCAGGTGCATAATTCAAGACAAATTTCAGCACAAGATATTCCAGTGTTTTGAAGAGCTTTACAGTCGACAGAAGATCTTATTAGGGACTAATGAAACAGTATCACCTAGTGATCACTTATATAACTCATCTTGTTTAAAGAGAGAAGGGATCAGATAGGTGTGAGCTGTTCTAACTTTTGAATTGACAATCACCCCGAGCTTGGATTACACTAGTCTTACTCGGCCCTATGTTTTTTGGGGGATTTTTTGTTTGTTTTTTTCCCTTTATAAACACTAGAGGGAATGGGGTGGAGTAATATTGCCAGGTTAGTAAGAGAGGGGTAAGAAGCCAAAATATTACCATAAAGTATCTTAGGAAAAATGTTTAGTGCTTTAATGAAAAGCCCATTTAGTGTTTATCCCTGATTGATGTGATCAAACCGGATAGGCTGTAACTTCAAATAAAATTTTTGAAACGGTTTCTCTTTCTTTGTTCTTGTGGTCATTTAACAATGCAATACCTCTCTGGTGCTGAAAGGGTTAAAATCCAACAACTGATAAAAGTCTCAAGAGATGACTTCTTCAGTCCGTCCTAGGTGTCATGTCTGAAGGTGGACGTGGCAGTTGCTGGCAGGGCTACAGGATCTCACTGTGATTCACTGCACGTTATAAAGTGGAACTTTCACCTATTAAGTCTCCATTCAATCATTAAGCATATGGCGACTAGCTTGAAAACACGTGTATTACTTATCATAAGTGGCAGATTCTAAACAAATCTTTACTCTTTGGAGACTGATGGGCAGGTTAGTGCAGTCTGCGTGCCTGCGCCGTCACTCCCAGTTACCATGTGGCACGCTGCAATGCTTTACAGGAGACCGGGACTGATGGCACAGGAGTGCAGACAAGATGTCTGCGCTGTTCCCTGGCTTCCGGTCTCCCAAGGGTAAAGATTTCTTTAGAATCTGCCACTTGTGATAGGTACGACATGTATTTTCAAGCTAGTCGCAATATGCTTAATGACTGCATGGCGACTTAAAGTTCCACTTTAATCTTAACCCATTAAAAACGGAGTGTGCAGTGTAATGCTGTGCACAACCCTCTGGTCCTTTAAAGCAGAGACAGATTACGGCTTCATAGGGCCCTAAGCAAAGTATCGTTTTGGAGCCCCATATTTTTTGATCTGGTGCCTCTGACACAGAGTGCTGTTGGCAGATACTGACATTGTGGCTCTAACGGAAGTGAGAGCAACTGGATGGTGCTTTTCTCTTTCAACAAAAAAGGCATCTGACACAAGATGTTAGTTGTAGCAACAGCAGAGGCTCTGTCGGTGATCCATCACTTGAAGCCTGGGTCCCCCATATTGACCAGAGCCCCAGGCAGTAGCCTAGGTTGGCATAATGGATGATCCGGCTCTGCTTTAAAGGTTAAATATGCACATGATGACAGTTGATGAGGCTGAAAAAAGACATGCATCTATCAATTTCTGCCCATGCCAAATTGCCCCCTATTGATCCAGAGGAAGGCAAAAAAAGAAATTATTGAAGCAGTTTCCAATTTTGCCCCAGTTGGGTAAAAAAAAATAATCCTTCCTACTCCAAATGTCAGTCAGTTCCCTGGATCAACAACATATCTGCACTGAAGCCAACTGTAATAATTCTCATTATTGTTCTGTGCTAGATAGACATCCATTACCTTTTTGAAATCCGTTACAATGTCTGCAAGCAAAGCATCCAGAGGCAAAGAATTCTGTAACTCCCTGGGAGCGAGTTCATGCTTCGCTTCATATTGATGTGCAGCACAAATAATGGGACAGCAAGCTCCAGTACAATTAAATTTTAGTCTCCCATAATGAAAAAAGAAAAATATATTTACTTTATTAAATTCATGCACACTTGGGACTAATGCAGTAAGAGTTGCAATGTGATGGCGTGACGTTAGTAGCGTCACTCCATCACATTGCATTGAATTGCTTAATGATCGATGCAAAATACATACTGGCGAAGCGGATAGTGACCCACTTAACCAATGTGTATTTTGCATCGATCATTCAGCGTTGCAGTGTGATGTAGTGATGCTACTAGCTACGATGCTTCTTACTGAACACTGAGCACTTAGTGCGTAGTGGCTGGTGAAAATTCAAGCTATTGAGTCCTAAGTAGTGACGCAGGGATGTCAGTCACAGTGTAACCTAAAGAGAGGGGTGTATGGCTTCTCTTGGACACCTCTCGCTACCTTCTCTCTCCCTCACAGGCCTCCACACTGTCACTTGCTCTTTCTCTCACAACCCTCCACATTGCTGCAAGAGGGGGATAAAGAGAGAGGCAATGGGGTGTGGCCTGGCTGTGAACATGGATGGCGGCTTAACTCTCCAGCTCCAACACAGAGGCTTTTGCAGACAGAAACTGAGATCTAATTTCGTGTTTCACTAAAGCTGTGCACATCCTAACATACTGACAATGTCCAGAAACAAATATTCAAAGAAAAATAAGGATGTGAACAACTATTTTTCTAAAAAGACTGACGCCATAACCTCTCCCCATCGATCTAAGATGCCTACCGAGTCTGGCTATACAAGAAAAGACAGATTGTAGGCCTTCGCAGGAACTATTTGTCTCTCACACCGATCGGAGCAGCTCTGACTATGATTCTGAGGCCGAAGACACGCGCACCCCTTCCGCAAAGAAGGACCTACATTATCTACTGGCCAATCTTAAACTTTTCATCCGAGATGAATTGGCTGACGTTAAACATGACATCACACAACTTGGTGGAAGAATTGAGGCGCTTGAAGATGAACGGGATCTAACAGTGACCTTCAAGCAAGAGATGATCCTAAAGACAAATTCAATGCATGATCGCCAGAGAGTTCTCCTGTTAAAAATCAATGATCTAGAGAACCGTCAGAGAAGAAATAATCTTTGCATTTGCGGTGTCTCTGAGGATGTTGGCCTGACCCCCTTATGGACTTCCTCCAACATTTATTCCGATTTGTCACACACTCTGACTCAATCTACTCTGGGATTGAGAGAGGCAGCTTTGTCCCTAATCGGCTGCACCAGATTTGTCTGTAATCTTTTTTGGATAAAGATAAAATTGCTAAATATGCCAGAAATATGACAGCCATTTTGTTTGAAAATCATAATGTTGTGATTTATGGAGATCTCTCTCCTCTAACGGTGAAATGGCACCGTGATCTTAAACCCATCACCCAAGCCCTGCGACAACAAACATCCGCTACAGATGGGGCTTCCCTCTAATGCTGATTGCTACCAAAGACGGACGTACCTATACACTGCGCTACAAAGGTAACTACAAAGAATTCGTAGCAGATCTACATCTACAACTGTCTGATGGCCCAGTTCATCTAGCTCCTGATGTGCCCTCTTGGGACTGCACAATGGATGTCCAATCTACATGGATTGCTTCTACCAAGAAAAGAAGAGTTCCTGATTCCCCCATTTCTCCTCTAGTGGCTGTGAAATGTGCCAGACGATCAGATGGTTGAACAACTACGTATGGATGTCTTGCAGTTTCTCTCGATCAACTAACACTGTTGTCTATAAAACTCAAAATGATCGTTGTCATATATCTCACGATTTACCCCTGCTTCTAACAACTCTGGGTTACTTCCTAAACATGTTGGCTAATAAGGTGTTTGTATCTCATTTTCTTATTTAACTATTCTACTGACCTTACGATCATATATGTCGTTATTCATGCAATAGCTCCATCAGAGCACTCCGGGGCTGGAGGACATCATTCCGACCCCGTTGTGTTCCGCCCACATTATTACTATCCTTTAACCCCTTAAGGACCGGCGCGCGCACGCGCGGTCGGCACTTGCGGACCACAGGGCTTTTTTTTTTTTTTTTTTTTTTTTTTTTTTATTATCGGCGCTTCCGGTTCAGGACTTCCCTGAATGCCATGCCGTGCCAGGACCGTCATTGGTCCTTAAGTGCCGGACCGCCATGACGGTCCTGGCATGGCAATGGTCCTTAAGGGGTTAAACAATGCTCTATTACACATTGCTGTCACCTGCTCCTTTGTACACCTACTTTTCCAAACATACCACTACGTTGCAGTAATCCTGAGATTGACGAGGAATGACTTCTCAACTCTCTCCCTTATCTATCTTTATACTACCTTTCTTTTAGTCTTATAGACCCCTGTAAGATTCGGCTTTCCATATAACAGACATTCTACTACCGTGCAGTCTGGAGCTTACTTCTGCCTAATCCACCCCCCCTCCAAAAAAATATATATATATTTTATTTCCCTCTCATTTTGCTCTTCCTCGTTTCTGTACTATCTCTCTTTTTGCCCTTCATAAGTACGCTCCAGTTTCCTGACCGACATGCTCAGACGTATTCGTTCTCTGTAACTGACTGTATTTAATTCTATTATGTAATGCTGTTCTCTGTGTCTTTTATCTGGTATGTTATTGTATGGGAAACATGATTGCTTGGATTTTGCATAATTTTTACTTCAGGCTTCATCAGTCCCAGGGGCGGACTGACCATACGGGCATTCGGTCATGGACCGAGGGCCCGTGACCGAAGGGGGCCCGCCGCCGCTTCCAGCGCTGCTCAGCAGCTCTCCAACAACTGCCGCCGGTGCGCTGTTCTAGTAATACAGAGCGCTGGGAGATGACATCATCTCCCAGCCTCTGCATTACTAGAGGCGCGCGGGACTTCGCACAGCCACGCCGCTAGACCACCAGGGACTGGAGGTAGGGGCAGTGTGGAGATGAAAGGGCATAGTGGAAGGGGCGATGTGAAGATGAAGGGGCAATGTGGAGATGGGGGCATTGTGGAGATGAAGGGGCATTGTGGAGATGAAGGGGCAATGTGGAGATTTCTGCAGGGGGCCCAGACCTCTTTTTGGACCAGAGGTCCTGTCAGTCTGCCCCTGATCAGTCCTCACCCAATGCCCTCAGTTGTGTGCACTGGGTTAGTTCTGATGCTCTCAAATTTACACGAGCTCCATCTTTAGTTTAATAAACAATTTATAATAACCTTGTACGTAAGTTGGTTTACTCCCTGATGAACACAATTATCTTTATGGTATATCTGGTTTATGACTGATTGTTCCTGTCCATTTCAATATTTTTTGCCTTGCTCCTCATGTACTTTTAGCTCTTGCTAATCCCACAAGTGAGACTCACTCAGGATAACAATTTTGCATTAATATGGTCTTCCTCCTTTCACACACGACTTCTCTACATGCAGTGTCTTTACACCTGTACCTGACATGTAATCGTGCTGATTAATCTCATACTTCCTTACCTGTTTCTGTCTAAATTGCTTTGTTTAGATGCTCATACATGCCTCTTAGGATCATAGACTCCTTCTCATTCTCTTTATATGTTTCAACTTACGACAGCAGAGATAAGAACACACTCTGCGGTCCTACCTTGGTCCCTTCCCCCGCTATCTGATGTATATATGCTTCTAGACGGGAGTCTGAGTTTTGAGACTCTGCCTAGGCAGACTCTATACCGTTCTTCTCTTACCCTGCTTGCTCTTCTACTCTCTCTCTGCTCTACTTTTTCTTTGTCTCCTTCCTGAGGGCTCTGCACCACTAGAATTACCCGGGATTCTCCAGTTTATCTTCTGGGGGGTCTGTCTAGGTTTCCTCTCCTATTGTATCGTTTATCCCGTAAAGCTTATATCCTGACAAGGCCTTTTCATTATGGTATTCACCTACTAATTTATAGAAAATTTAATGAATCCTAACATTACTTACACACCTTTACATATTTTGTTGCGAAACGCAAAGGGTCTAAATTCGCCTAAGAAATGGTCAGTTGCACTTGGTGACTTCCACCGCTTAAAAGGAGATATAGTCTTGATCCAAGAAAGGCACTTTAAACGTAGTCAAGAGGTGAACCTGACTAATGGATTCTATTCTATTGCTTATCTCCACTCTGCCCTGGTTAAAAAACGGGAAGTTGCTATACTCATACATAGGAGGATACCCTTTGTACTTTCTGATATACAAAAGGATCCTGGGAGTACCTGGTAAGTCACGGAAGTCCGGGTCTCCATGCGGCTGCACGCCGCTCGGAGACTCTGGACTTGTTTGAAAAAGAAAAAAAAAAATGTTCCTCGGGCGTTAAGGTGACAGCCGCATACGAATGCGGCTGTCACTAAGGGGTTCAATTATCTCTGTGGATTGTTCTATATGAAACTGTTCGCTTGTAACAATGATGTAACCTAATAAAATCCTTTGAAACATAAAAAAAGGCAATAAAGAAGCAAGGGGGGGGGGGAGGCAAGAAGGGGAGAAAGAAAGGGATGCAAGAGTTAACAATAGAATAAAGATAGAGGCAAGGGGGAAGAAGTAATACATTTCTCCTCCCTCTTGCCACCCCTTTTGCCTCTTTCTCCCCCATCTTGCTTCTTGATTCCCCCCTTGCCTCTTTCTCCAGATTGGAAGGCTGTGGGCTCTGTAATGATTGCTGGATCTTTTTGTCTCTGTCCCTCCACTGCCCACATTGATGATAGCTGGGACCGTGTGACACGCAGAGCCACCTGTTGCATGCTGGGATTTTCATAATCCATGTGGGTGACAGTTTTAAACTTGCACTGTCCTCAGAAAAGATTATGAAAATCCCAGCATTCACCATGCAGCTTCTCTGTGTGTCACATGGTCCCAGCTGTCATCTATGTGGGAAGTGGGGATACAGAGACAAAAAGTTCTGGCAAGCATTAGGAGCTCACAGCCTTCCAATCTGAACCTTGACCATGTGCCACCAGAAAGGCCTCTGCTTGCCATAGGTTCGCAAGAACTGTACTAGGGTGTGATAAAGAGGAGATAACTTCTGTAATGTGATAATGTCTCCAGTTCCTATGTTATTCTATGGGATATCTTTAGTTATAGGCTACACAGGGAGATGTACTAAAATGTGATAAAGGAGATCACTTCTCCAGCAAAATAAACTCTCCAGTTCCTATGTTATTCTATAGGAGATCTTTAGTTATAGACTACAGAGGAGATGTACTAAGGTGTGATAAAGAGGAGATAACTTCTCCAGTGAGATAAACTCCCAGTTCCTATGTTATTCTATGGGAGAGCTTTAGTTATAGACTACAGAGGAGATGTACTAAGGTGTGATAAAGAGGAGATAACTTCTCCAGTGAGATAAACTCTCCAGTTCCTATGTTATTCTATGGGAGAGATTTAGTTATAGACTACAGGGGGAGATGTACTAAGGTGTGATAAAGAGGAGATAACTTCTCCAGTGAGATAAACACTCCAGTTCCTATGTTATTCTATGGGAGAGATTTAGTTATAGACTACAGGGGAGATAACTTCTCCAGTGTGATAAACTCTCCAGTTCCTATGTTATTCTATGGGAGAGATTTAGTTATAGACTACAGAGGGAGATGTACTAAGGTGTGATAAAGAGGAGATCACTTCTCCAGTGAGATAAACTCTCCAGTGTTGATATTTTATGGAGCCTATATACTAGGATAGTGCTTTTCAATGTCAGTCCTCAGGACATGCAATAAGTAACGTTTTCAGCAATTCACTGCTTGTTTGCAGATGGTTAATCAGTGGAGCCGTCATTATGATTGCATTACATGTGAATAATTAGGGATAGCCTTAAAAATCAGACCTGTTAGTGTGTCCCAAAGACCGTAGCTGAGAGTTACTGCATTAAGTTGTATTCAACTCTAGAGATCTTGGTGCACAGACTTTCTAGAATAACAAGGGAATTGTATCATGCTGGAGAACTTGTCTCTTTATCACAGTTTAGGGCAGAGATTCTTGGTTCCAGCACCTGGGAACACAAACACATTTTAAAGTGTTAGTAATGTCTAAAAAAAACTTTTTGCATTTAGAAGAGCTTAAAAAGCAGATCTAAATGCAAAAAACGTATCTCTCAAACCGCTATGGTTTAAGAGATACGGGCGTTTAAAGTTTGATTTCTCCTAGTGACAGCTGTAAAGCTGTCAGCAGGAGATCAGAGTTGGTCGACACAGTGGCGCTTGAGAAGTGCCGAGATCTCGTTACTTACACGGAATCCCTTCATTGGAATGGTCTAAAACGTGTGCCTAGTGTTCAGGCACATGTTTTAGACCATTCCACTGAAGGGATTCCGTGTAAGTAACGAGATCCCGGCACTTCTCAAGCGCCACAGTGTCGAATGACACGGATCACCTGCTGACAGCTTTACAGCTGTCAGTAGGAGAAATCAAACTTTAAACGCCTCTATCTCTTAAACCATAGCGGTTTGAGAGATACGTTTTTTTCCATTTAGATCAGCTTTTTAAGCTCTTCTAAATGCAAAAACGTTTTTTTTTAGACATTACTATCACTTTAAGAAAACCCCTTCTCAACCAGGGGTAGGTTCATTACATTGAAAGAGCCATGATATCCACTTATGATTAAGAAAGGATTCTGAGAAGCTGCACTGTTGGCACAACCTAAAGACTAGTGTATCTAGTCTCCCCACCACTGACTGATCTGTTGTCCTGTCCTGGGACTGGTAAGTAGCAGACAGCTAGCTAGTGTCAGCAGGTTATGTGTTATGTTTCAGGATTAGATGTCAGGTTAGGGGTTGGTTTTAAGGGTAGTGTTTTAGGTTAGAGATTCGGGTTAGGATTTAGTGTTTAGTAATTAATCCCTTTGACTATCAGTGGGGTCTACATTGCACTTTTATAGAGAGTGCCAAATACCCATCAGCATGCAAATGGTTAAGCATACCTGTCAAATATTCCTTCTTTCCAGAGATAGTCCCTGGTTCTGATTCCCTCTTTGTAACCCTGTTACGATGCATTATATACCTCTGACACTGAAAGGGTTAAAATTGACTCTCAAACCTATATGCTTTCTCATAAGTTAATATTACTTATTTATATGATTTAATGTCATTTTAGGTATTAGTAATGCTAATTTTGCTTTAAAAAGTGCAATATTAAGTCAGTTTTTCAAAGTTATCGGATGACATTACGCTACCTGGTACCACAGACCTTTAGCAACGCTCTGTCATGTGACTGATCGGGGAAAAGTGTCACTGGACATTATTTTGAAATGGTGACAAGGATAAAATTGTAGTTATGGGAAACAAAGGTATATGGGAATAGTCACAACTATACCATATGCAGATAATCCTGATAATATGCACATCCTATATAATAATTAGCTAGAATGTTTGTCAGAAGCCGCAGGGCCGGACTGGCCTACCGGGATACCGGGAAAAATCCCGGTAGGCCGCCAGCACTGGGCTTCCCTGGGGCCGGCCATGGCTTCTTAAATAAAAGTTTGATCCTTTCCAGTCATCCGCAGCCGCAAGGTAACAGGCGGCCGCGAGATGTGAACAACCGCCGGCCTGTCTACTGAGTGGAGGCAGGCCGGGCCTAGACCCAGTGACGTCAGCCGCAGCGCGGAAAGCACTGCGTCTGCACACCAGGTAGGCTGGCAGCTCCTACCTTAAACACTTGTGGTTTGCGGAGACAGAGGTAAGAGGGGGAGAAAGGCAAAAGAGGGATCATTAGCGGGTAAAAGAGGCAGAGAGGGGTCAAAAGGGAGAAAAAAAGGCAAAAGGAGGGGGGATCAGGAGGGGGAGAAAGAGGCATGAAGGGGAGGGAGGCAAAAGGTGGGATCAAGAGTCAAGGAAGGGGTGAAAGGGGGATCAAAAGGGAGAGAAAAAGGCAAAAGGGGCTCAAGAGTCAAGAGGGGGAGAAAGAAGCAAAAGGTGGGAATGAAGAGTGGGAAAAAGAGGGGAATCGAGAGTCAAGAGGTGGTGTGTGTGTGTGTGTGTGTATATATATATATATATATATATATATATATATATATAAATAAATAAATAAATAACTCTCTATTGTTCTGGTGGTGGCATTCAGATGTCTTTTAAAATGCCTTCATGCTCAGTAGAGACTGCCAGAAAGCACAGAATGCTGGTAGGTGTAGGAATGCTGGGAGGTGTAGGAATGCTGGGAGGTGTAGGAATGTTGGGAGGACGGAATTCTGGGAGCACAGAATGCTGGGAGTTCTGTGTTGGGAGCATTCTGTGCTTTCGGCAGTCTCTACAGTGCATGACTATGTCATCAGCAGGATGCAGAGCAGGATCGGCCTCTTAACATCACCGGGACCTTGGTCCGTGTACACGGGCTTTTACACTAGTTCATTATATTTCCCATCTCAAAAACATTTCCAGGGTCCCTATTCCCCTGGGAAGCCACATGTCAGTGTTATTAGTGTCCATAATCCTGTGAAGTGTGGCACCTGAAGAAAACCTTGTACAACAAACTTATCCACCAGAATAGTCACCAAGGGACTTATTCATTAGGCTAAGGCAGGGTTCACATGGGTGATGGAAATGGAGCCGCTTTAGATGCAAGGAAAAAGAATATCTTTGAAGTCTATGGCCTGTTCACATTGGAGATCATCACAGCACATTGCTGCATGCTACAACTCTTTTCTGATAGTGTTATGAAGCACTGGCAAATCTCTAGTATGGATTTCTATGGGAACGCATTTAAATCTGTATACAATATTTTCACGTAGGAAAAGTGGGGAAAAAAAAAAGGAACTGAGATTTTAACAGCAGTAAAACTGCAGTACAAATGCATGTACATTTCTAGAGATTTCACTCCATCAAAACACAGCTACAATAAACTCATTAGTGTGAACTCAGTTTAAAGGGATAGTAATACTTAAAATGTAAAAAAATATATGTTGTAGGGTTTATCCCCCTGAGTAAAACAATAGTACTCCAACTGCTGAAAGGTGTTTCATTCAAAAGCTATTAATTTTCAAAGTTGAATTTTTTAGGAGCAATATCACAGTGGCCTGAAATTGTACAGTGGTGCTGTTGCTACACCATCCTATGGAGATTTATGGTCCCGGGACCAGAGCTGTCCTTAGGATCGTGTAGCAACAGCGCTTCTGTACAATTTCAGGCCACTGTGATATTGCACCTAAAAAATTCAACTTTGAAAATTAATAGCTTTTGAATGAAACACCTTTCAGCAGTGGGATTACTCTTGTTTTACTCAGGGGGATAAACCCTACAACATATTTGTTTATACATTTTAAGTATTACTATCCCTTTAAAGGGATAGTCTTGTTTCACAATAAAAGCAGCTCCAATTAATCTTCATAGTATTTGGGCCATGGAGAGTGTTATTTCAATACTGTCAGAGTTGTAGTTCAAGAGTAATTGAATGATAAAGTATCTCCCTGGAACAGTCTCTCTCATGTTTATTTATATAGTATATATAATATATTACACGTCATATATTCAAGAGGTTAAATTGATATTCTTTTTTTTTTTTTTGATGTTATAAACTTTTGTTTACTCATAACATACCTCGTATACATATTTGTATAATTACTATGGCACACCTTTTCCATTTGTACAAATCTATCAAATGACACACGCACATAGAACTGAACTGCAAAGGCTTTGGAAGGAGGTAACGCACTGATTGGTAAACAAAATTTCATGTCCCAGCATGCAGTGCCTGAAATGTTACTAAACAAAATAAAATGCACAACATGCTCATGCTGTTTTACAAAGTACACAGGCACAAAATGTACTGTATCTGTTAAAATGGAACAGTAGGAGGGTGTGTGTTTTTTTTCTTCACAAAGATGAATAAGGTTACAAAATACAATAATGTGGAGACCAGTAGAGTAAAAACGATACCATTATAGGAGTTTGCCTCTCCTGACCCTGAGGTCCCGGTTTAGGAGGTTCGTGGCTCGTGAGAGATGCATGGCGCCTGCTGTCAGTTTCTCAGGGGCTGGAGTTCATCAACCCTACGATAGACATCCTCTGGGTATCATCCCTGTTGTTTGCACATTGACTTGGTGATACCCTCTTACCGTTTTGCTCATCTCAAAACTGTGTTTCAGAGTTATACCATCATGAGGGGCTGGATGTTTAACCCTTTAAGGACCGGGAAAATCTGAGGTCGTTTTCACTTAAAGGGATAGTAATACTTCGTTTTAGCTTTATTTTATTTTGTAGGCATTAAAAAAACATGAAGAATGATATGTCTTATCTCTCAAACCTTTATGGCTTAAGAGATATTCACAAACAAAGTGTCCCTTCCCTGTTCAACCAGATCAGAAGGGAGGTGCCCAGGTAGACTGCAAAGAGTGACAATCTTCAATTAAGATAAGGGAAAAAGCTGAAAAACTTGTCAAGGGGGGAAGGGCTTTCATTGTTCTCATAGGAAGAAGATTGTCCCCTTCTGTTATCTGTCTAGTCTATGGACTGCATTCCACATCTGAGAAGAGATGGCTTACACTAGGTAAAAGGGGCGGGAGGGGAAACTTTGCTTGTGAATATCTCTTAAACCATAAAGGTTTGAGAGATAAGACTTATATCATTCTTCATGTTTTTTTAATGCCTACAAAATAAAATACAGTTAAAACGAAGTATTACTATCCCTTTAAGGACCGGAGCAATTCTGACCTTTTTTGACTATATCTTTGTTCAACAGTGTTTTCCTTCTAAGCCTTTTATTCCACCCCCATAAATCATATACTGTTTTTTTAAGCACAAATACGTCTTTCTTTTCATACCCCACTTATATGGATAACCCACCATTTACTTTATTAAAATAAAAAAAGGTAAAAAAAAAATGTAAAAAAAACCCACCATGTTGTTTTCTCTTGGGATCAATTGGGCGCAAAGGGTTACATTTTTATGGAGACTGCATGAAAGGTATGACCGGTCAGTCATACCGACAAAATGAGCAGTTTAAAGTGGCCACTGTCCCCCCTGGGTGAAAATCCCCATGTCCCTTTTTCCCACCCTATTTTGTCACTTTTTTATCCCTGACATTTGGTGGTGTGTATAAATGTATTACATGGATCCACAACAATCACACTTCCAATATTGTTTAATGAGATTTTTTTTTTTAATTAAAATATTTTTTTGTAAAAAAAAGTGTGTTGTGTTTTTTTTTATTTTTAAAAAGTGTATCACTGCAGGTCAGAAATTGACCTGCATTTAGCCAGTCTCCAGCAGCAGCAGTGAAGGGGTTAATACCCCCAGCTGCTGTATTTTCTTGTTCCACTAGGTGTCTCCTCTCTGCTTCTCTCTCTCTTACTTTGATAGCAAGTGAGACAGAGGCAGAGAGGAGACATAGAGGCAGCATGCTTTCCATACTTTCTCTATCACTCAGAATGCCGGTATATGTGATCGCTGCTACGGCGATCACATGACCCGGCACAAGCAAGAAGGGCTGAGACTGAACGCCCCGGTCTCGGAGCGTTCAGTGTCAGCCTGTAATTAATGATAGCAGCATGCATGGAGGCACGCTGCTATCATTTAAGCCATGACAGTCAAGGACCGTTATTGGTCCTTAAGTGTATAACAACCCATGACGGTCCAGGACCATCATGGGTCCTTAAGGGGTTAAGATTTGCTGCGGAGTGAATTTTCTTACCTGGACTCCCCTCACAGGGTAGAAGTGATGCGGGATACACCGGTTCGTGAATCTACACTTAGTTTTCTCTGCGGTTCGGCAGGTCTACTGCCGCTTATACCCACCTACTTTACTGCTAAAACGGGACTCATAATCTGACCGTCAGATGTACCCAGGCTGATCATGGTCCTGGATACCTTGCCTGACTCCCTGTACAGGAGATGTTGGTACCGATTCCCCATGCCCCATGTTCAGGATGTAAATGTGTTCTTTATTTTGTTCCTTATTTTAATCAGTAATACATCTGCTGTAGTGCCCCTTATTATGTAGGATACTCCAGCTTCCCATCTTTCTAAGCGAGTGTATAGATGGCCTCTGTGGGGTATCATTGGGGCTCTGCCGATATGTTCTGCCGGTGCTCATTGGGGGTTCCTCTTTTTTCCTATTTCTTAATTATCTACCTGCCCTTCCCTCAGGGATTGGGGGTTGTGGATTTATCGGTCAGCATGTCAGAGTTGCAGCTGGGGGAGGGGGGGTTGGTAGAGACTTTCTCCCCACAGTTAGGGGTTCCATTACGCCCTGAGTTGGGGCTCTCTGTTGTCTCTCCCACTCCTCTTTGGCTTCCGCTGCCGATGTTCCATGTTTATTTCAACAGAAGGAGGGGGCTTGTCATCTGTGAGTCGGGCAAGTTTTCTCTCCAACCTAAATTGGGGTGACGCAGGAACCCCCTCGACTTGGACCCCTTTTTTTTTAAAATTTTTTTTGGCTTAGAGTTCCTGCCTTCATGTGCGCGCCGGCAGATCTTTGTTAGACTATTCAAACACCTTTCGCCCATACCGAATCTGGGTGGAGGGGGTGTCCACGAGCATTTACTCACCTGTGTTGTGTTTTTATATGTTCTCAACAAAAACAGAAAGAAGAAGAAAGCTCACAGCGCTAAACTCATTATAAGATATCCTTATTATAAATATAAATTAAATAAAAGTATATAGATGAAAGATATAGACAGCAGCAAGGAATGAGAGGGTTCTCCAGTCCCCCTGACATTAGGCCTAAACCCAAAAGTGAAAACACATACGAACAAACAGACCTGCGCTTCTCTTTATGCTGTAAATAATGTGTGCCCTGTAATAGGCATATATAATAATTCATAATAAATCTTAGTGAAATAAGTGAGAGTTTAGTTCCACAAACTGGCCAGTCCGTGTGTAGGCTTACCACCACTCCAAGGTATCTCACTTTATGGCAAGTCCTACTCTAATACATCTACAAATACTGGTGGTAAGCTTACACATGGATTGGGCAGTTTGTGGAACTAAACTCTCACTTATTTCACTAAGATTTATTATGAATTATTACATATGCCCATTACAAGGCACACATTATTTATAGCATATAGAGAAGCAAAGGTCTGTTTGTTCGTTGTTATATGTTCTGCCTGTGCTCCCTGGGGTTGCATACATACTTCTCCCTCTTTTACATGCCTTGGGGTTTGCTGGGTGGGTTGGATATGTTTTCCCATTTGTCCCGCAGCTGCAGAATATGTCATCCAACTACTTAGGCCTGTTATTAATGGGGGGATTGTGGGATAGTCTGGGGTGCCAGTTTCCCTTTTAGAGTGGCGGTGGGGTACTACATTAGGGCCCCTAGAGGAGGTCCTTCTTGGACTGGGGGGATTTTTTGTCTCCCCCGTGGGCACGGGCAGACCTTGGGCGGAATGATGGCAGTAATGTGATGGCTATGGTGCAGGAGCCCACTCTTGCGCCCTTTTATTTTTATGCTGTTATGGGGTGCCTTGGCTGTTGTTATGTTGCTAGTCTTCAGGGTACACTCGCCCAATTGAGGTGGTCTGCTCTCTCAGCCTAGGTATCCCATGCAGTCGTGGGAGTGATGTTTTGCAGGAGGTTCTGGCTGGGGCTCCCTGGAGGCCCTTGGACAGAATCGCCCGTTCTGTTGTGGTCTCCTGATATCTTCTGCTATATGGGTTAACAAGTTTATGGGTTTGAGTTCAACCTCGTACTGTGAATGTACTCAACTGACATTGTACATTTGGGGTACTCTCCTTGCCATACTGTCAGATTTGGGCGGTTGGGGGTGGAGACTTGCTCTCCGGGCCGCAGGATACACCCGTGGTTTTCTTTTCTTTTTTCCCCCAAATTTCTGGGAGGATTTTGTAATTTTTCTCTCTCTTGTTGACACCTCTGGGTGTCCCCCTCACTGGAGTCCTTTTGTTTTTTTTTTATCCCGTTGCCCATTTCTTTCCTTTCTTGCTACTTTTCTCCCTCTTCCCTGCCTCTTCCTTAATCTCTCTTTGTGTACTCCTCTTCCTATTTTCCCATTACCCCCTTTGATTTGTGGTTGAAATGGCTGTCCCGGATCTGGGGTCTTCTTCTACTGCTGTTCCCAAATATTGGGATAGGCGGTATCATATGCACTTCCACTCCTCTGGCCCACTGAAGAAAAATGGGGACTCGATTTTGGTTGGCAATTCGGTAGGGTTTCAGCCTACCCAAGTACTTTGTGACCAGGCGGGCAAATAACTTATGGTGAGGGGTGAGATTCAGGGTTCTCCTCTGACCCTCTTGAATGTTTATGCTCCAAATGACCCAGATCCTCGCTTCTATTCTGAGATCACTGCTCTTTTGGACCAAGTTCTGACATCAGCACTTTTACTGCGACTTTAATGCCTTGTTGGACCCTATTCTGTATAGGTCTGCACCTCCCACTGGTGGGGGGCTGTCTCTAAAATCTAAACTGCTTAAGGCCCTGATCGGTTCTCATAAATTATATGACTGTTGGCATCTTCTATACCCAACAACAAGGGACTACACTTTTTTCTCTCACGATCAGTACTCACGTATTGATTATCTATTTGCTAATCAGACATTGGTAGACAGGCTGTGTTCCGCCAAGATACACGACTTGACGTAGTCCAATCATGCCATAGTCAAATGTTTGTTTCTTGGTGTCAATTCCTCTGGCAGCTCTTCTTCCTGGTGGTTTAATGACTCTTTGTTGCTGGACCCGATGATTCGGGAGGAATTATGTTTTTCCTTAGCAGAGTATTTCGAACTTAATTCTACTCCAGAGGTTTTCTTGGGGACTCTTTGGTGTGCTCACAAGGCATTCATGTGGGGCAAATTTATTTCTATAACATCTAGGTTGAAGTGTGTACGGACAGAGGAGATGATTAGGCTGTCCTCCCTTCTGCATATGGCTGAACTGGCCCATAAAAGGGGATCCAACTGTGAAGAACCTCCTGAAGGTGTCTAATCTTCATGGGGAACTTAATTTACTGCTCTCTAAGGATGTGCTTAGCGCTTTGCAATAGATTCAACAGTGTTTTTTCATAAAATTATACCATTATTAGCTGAGTGGTTCAAGGATGCAAACTTTCAAGACACTAGGGGTTATGTTCTATGGTATGACAAAGTGGTGAGAATTTCTCCAATGATATCACTTCTCCAGTGATATCACCTCTCCATTTCCTATATTATTCTATAGAGCCTATAAACTAACATCTCCTAAGCTTGAGAAATCTTAGTGTATAGGCTCCATAGAATAACACAAGAATTGGAGAAGTCATCTCCACTTTATCCCCTCTTTATCACACCTTAGTGCATTGCCCCCTAGGCCTCTTCATCAGGCTAAATAACAATAATTCTTATTATGCCTGGAGAAGAGACCTAGTTGTTTTGAAATTTGCTTCCAAACCACTCAGTTACCCAAATAAATGTATCATTTTTACTCTACTTGTATCCTGCATTTTCCATACCTCCCAACATTTCAAATGGCCAAAGATGGACACTTGTGTTTAGGGGGTGTTGCTGACCTACTGACATCTCTTTGTGTAACTACATAAATAATTTAGAACAAGACCAAAGTGTTTTAGTTACACATACTAATTTATACACACAAATACTGAAGTTTATACAAACATCACTGTGCGTTATATTGCAGTGAGCAATGTGATACACTTACATACACACCACACAGTCTGATCTCCTAAACACAGGGACACCAGGGTGATACACTTATAGACACACCACACAGTGTGATCTCCTAAACATAGGGACACCAGGGTGATACACTTCTATACACACCACACAGTCTGATCTCCTAAACACATGGACACCAGGGTGATACTTACATACACACCACACAGTCTGATCTCCTAAACACAGGGACACCGGAGTGATACACTTCTATACACACCACACAGTCTGATCTCCTAAACACAGGGACACCGGGGTGATACACTTCTATACACACCACACAGTCTGATCTCCTAAACACAGGGACACCAGGGTGATACACTTATATACACACCACACAGTGTGATCTCCTAAACACAGGGACACCAGGGTGATACACTTCTATACACACCACACAGTCTGATCTCCTAAACACAGGGACACCAGGGTGATACACTTATATACACACCACACAGTCTGATCTCCTAAACACAGGGACACCAGGGTGATACACTTATATACACACACCACACAATCTGATCTCCTACACACAGGGACACCAGGCTGGGAAAGAGGAACAGAGGGTCTCTTTGGGTCTCAAAGAGGGACTGTAAAGAGGGACACTTAGAAGATTTGATTTTCTATACCTAAAACAGCACCAGCTTTACCCAAAATACAAACAAGATCAACTGCTATAAGTAAACATTCTTAAGGTTGAGAAAATCAGTAATACACTATAATGAAAAGCACATAGAATATGAGGTTGAAATACTTTCTAAAAGAAAAAAAAACAGGGGCAACAGGATCAAGATGGTGTAAGATTGTAAGCTCCTTTGGGCAGGGTCCCTTTACCAGTCTAGGATTCCCTCGCTGCACTTTCCAACACAAATAATGAAATTATTGTACTTAAGGTTAATGCTCTTAACCCATTTCTGTAGTTTTATATTATATTATTTCAACTTTTGTTTAGCGCTGTGTACATATATGGCGCTATATAAAGATACATACAAGCAAAACCCAAGGATTGTCCATAGAAATTAGGGACAGGTGGTAGATATGCAGAATAGTTCATTTCTGACTCCAGTCATAACGTTCCTTGTCTCTTCGGACTAGATGTATATTCTTACAGCAGCTAGAGAGCCACACGTTGAACACAGCTAGGTGGCGAATAACACCTGCAACACAAACGCACCAACCAAAAGTAGCACCCCCCCCCCCTCAAGAAGAATTCCTTACTGCCCTCCATGTTGGTGCACCCTCAGGAAGTCCTGGCGGACATCTCAGTTAATGGTACATCTGTGTTAAACCCACTCATGGATAGTATAAGCCCATATGATAAGTATTCAATTGGAGCATTAGAAAGGCCTGCTGTTTCATTTTGCTTTGGTCACATGTTGGCTAGACATCAGCAATTTAGCAATAATCTGAAATGGGAAATCTGAAGCTCGGTTTGTATTTATGCCAGAAATTAATATGGTAACAGCAGTGCTCTGCGCCTGACTAGTGACGTAATGAAACGTCAGTGAGCTGTGCCGCTAGGGGGCGTTCCCTGGAGAGACTGGGAATCAGAGGCTCAGTAAAGAGCTGTCAGTGTGGTGAGTGTTTTCTATATTGTATACTGTGTATAGCTGTATTATCCCCTGTGTTATAGCTGTGTTCAACTGTATTATACACTGTGTGTTATAGGTGTGTTTTATCCACTGTGTGTGTGTATCTGTATTGTACACTGTATGTTATAGGTGTGTTTTATCCACTGTGTGTGTATCTGTATTGTACACTGTGTGTTATAGGGGTGTGTATCTGTATTGTACACTGTGTGATATAGGTGTGTTTTATCTACTGTGTGTGTATCTGTATTGTACACTGTGTGTTATAGGGGTGTGTATCTGTATTGTACACTGTGTGTTATAGGGGTGTGTATCTGTATTGTACACTGTGTGTTATAGGGGTGTGTATCTGTATTGTACACTGTGTGTTATAGGGGTGTGTATCTGTATTGTACACTGTGTGTTATAGGGGTGTGTATCTGTATTGTACACTGTGTGTTATAGGGGCGTGTATCTGTATTGTACACTGTGTGATATAGGGGCGTGTATCTGTATTGTACACTGTGTGATATAGGGGCGTGTATCTGTATTGTACACTGTATGTTATAGGTGTGTTTTATCCACTGTGTGTGTGTCTGTATTGTACACTGTGTGTTATAGGGGTGTGTATCTGTATTGTACACTGTGTAGTTATAGGTGTGTTTTATCCACTGTGTGTGTATCTGTATTGTACACTGTATGTTATAGGTGCATCTGTATTTTACATTGTGCTATAGGGGTGTATTCTGTATTATACACTTTGTGTTATAGGTGTATATTATACACTGTGTGTTATAGGGGTGTGCATCTGTATTATACACTGTGCTATAGGGTGTGTATTATCTACTATGTGTATCTGTAGTACACATTATGTGTTATAGGTGTGTATTCCATATTATACGCTTTGTGTTATGTGTGTATGTTATACACTGTATGTATCTGTATTATACTCTGTGCGTTATAGGTGTGTATTATACACTGTGTGTAACTGTATTATACAATGTGTTATAAGTGTGTTTTATCCACTGTGTGTATCTGTATTATACTCTGTGTTATACGCTTGTATTATACGCACTGTGTGGTATAGGTGTGTGTATCTGTATTATACACACTGTGTGGTATAGGTGTGTGTATCTGTATCTGTATTGTACACACTGTGTGGTATAGGTGTGTGTATCTGTATAGTACACACTGTGTGGTATAGGGGTGTGTGTATCTGTATAATACACACTGTGTGGTATAGGGGTGTGTGTATCTGTATAATACACACTGTGTGGTATAGGGGTGTGTGTATCTGTATTATACACACTGTGTGGTATAGGGGTGTGTATCTGTATAATACACACTGTAGTATAGGGGTGTGTGGATGTATTTTAAACACTGTGTGTTATAGGTGTGTGTGGATGTATTTTACACACTGTGTGATATAGGGGTGTGTGGATGTATTTTACACACTGTGTGATATAGGTGTGTGTATCTGTATTATACACACTGTGTGGTATAGGTGTGTGTATCTGTATTATACACGCTGTGTGTATCTGTATAATACACACTGTGTGGTATAGCTGTGTGTATCTGTATAATACACACTGTGTGGTATAGCTGTGTGTATCTGTATAATACACACTGTGTGGTATAGCTGTGTGTATCTGTATAATACACACTGTGTGGTATAGGGGTGTGTGTATCTGTATAATACACACTGTGTGGTATAGGGGTGTGTGTATCTGTATAATACACACTGTGTGGTATAGGGGTGTGTGTATCTGTATTATACACACTGTGTGGTATAGGGGTGTGTATCTGTATAATACACACTGTGTGGTATAGGGGTGTGTGGATGTATTTTAAACACTGTGTGTTATAGGTGTGTGTGGATGTATTTTACACACTGTGTGATATAGGGGTGTGTGGATGTATTATACACGCTGTGTGTATCTGTATAATACACACTGTGTGGTATAGGTGTGTGTGTGTATCTGTATAATACACACTGTGTGGTATAGGTGTGTGTGTGTATCTGTATAATACACACTGTGTGGTATAGGGGGTGTGTGTATCTGTATTATACACACTGTGTGGTATAGGGGTGTGTGTATCTGTATAATACACACTGTGTGGTATAGGTGTGTGTATCTGTATAATACACACTGTGTGGTATAGGGGTGTGTGTATCTGTATAATACACACTGTGTGGTATAGGGGTGTGTGTATCTGTATTATACACACTGTGTGGTATAGGTGTGTGTGTATCTGTATAATACACACTGTGTGGTATAGGGGTGTGTGTGTGTATCTGTATTATACACACTGTGTGGTATAGGGGTGTGTATCTGTATTATACACACTGTGTGGTATAGGGGTGTGTATCTGTATTATACACACTGTGTGGTATAGGGGTGTGTATCTGTATTTCACACACTGTGTGGTATAGGGGTGTGTATCTGTATTATACACACTGTGTGGTATAGGGGTGTGTGTATCTGTATTTCACACACTGTGTGGTATAGGTGTGTGTATCTGTATAATACACACTGTGTGGTATAGGGGGTGTGTGTATCTGTATTATACACACTGTGTGGTATAGGGGTGTGTATCTGTATTTCACACACTGTGTGGTATAGGGGTGTGTATCTGTATTATACACACTGTGTGGTATAGGGGTGTGTGTATCTGTATTTCACACACTGTGTGGTATAGGTGTGTGTATCTGTATAATACACACTGTGTGGTATAGGGGGTGTGTGTATCTGTATTATACACACTGTGTGGTATAGGGGTGTGTATCTGTATTTTACACACTGTGTGGTATAGGGATGTGTATCTGTATTATACACACTGTGTGGTATAGGGGTGTGTGTATCTGTATTTCACACACTGTGTGGTATAGGTGTGTGTATCTGTATAATACACACTGTGTGGTATAGGGGGTGTGTGTATCTGTATTATACACACTGTGTGGTATAGGGATGTGTATCTGTATTTTACACACTGTGTGGTATAGGGGTGTGTATCTGTATTTTACACACTGTGTGGTATAGGGATGTGTATCTGTATTTTACACACTGTGTGGTATAGGGATGTGTATCTGTATTTTACACACTGTGTGGTATAGGGGTGTGTAACTGTATTTTACACACTGTGTGGTATAGGGGAGTGTGCAGATGGATTTTACACACTGTGTGGTATAGGGGTGTGTGCAGATGGATTTTACACACTGCGTTATAGGTGTGTGTGGATGGATTTTACACACTGTGTGTTACATGTATGTTTATGCAGTGTGTGTATTATACTCTGTGATATAGGTGTGTGTATCTGTATTATACTACCTGTTCTATATGTGTTTATGCAGGGTGTATTATACTCTTTGTGGTGTGTGTGTTATATAGGGTTGTACCGATACTGGTATCGGTATCGGTACCAGCATTTGCGCGAGTACTTGTACCAGCAACGATACCCTGTTTCAGGGTAGGTGCTGCAGTGAGGGAGCCCGGGGAGCTGCTCACAATGCTCCCCAGACACCTCTCTCCCTCCTGTAGCGTCGGAGCGTTGCGCGGGATACCATGGCAACGCTCCGATGCTGACTTCTGCCGGGGCTCGCGAGAGAACAGCGAGCACCCAGCAGAGGAGGGTAAGGGAGGCAAAATGGGACATTGAGCGGGTGGTGAAAGAGGCAGAGAGGGGAGTCAAGAGGGAGAAAAAGAGGCAAAAGGAGGAAGGATCAGGAGGCAAAAGGAGGGGGATCAGGAGAGAGCGAGAGGCAAAAGAGTGGGATCAAGAGTCAAGGAGAGGGGACAAAGGGGGATCAAAAGGGAGAGAAAAAGCCAAGGCAAAAGGAGGGAGCTCAAGAGGGGGAGAATGAAGTAAAAGGGGACAGTCAAGAGGTGGTGTGTGTGTGTGTGTGTGTGTGTGTGTGTGTGTGTGTGTATATATATATATATTTCAAGTACTCACCGATACCAATTACCAATACATTTTTTGGGGGGGTCATTTGCCAGTTTTCCAAGTACCTAAAGCATATATACACACATCTATATATATATAAAAGAAGACTTTGTGCCTGCCAAAACACACCCAGGGGAGGCATAAAGCAGGAGTTACTACTCCTATTGGGTGATTCAGTCATGCAGGGAGTTGGCCCGCCCCTACTATGCAGCCCGCCCACCACTATCAAATTCAGAAAAAAATAAAATGTCCGCCACTTGCTCCTACACCACAGACAAACACACATGCCCCACTCACACAGCACCAAACACACACATGTCCCACACACACACACAGACCACACACACACACACACATGTCCCACTCACACAGCACCAAACACACATGCCCCCACTCACACACACAGCACCACATACACAAACAAAGCCAGAAATAAATATGGCTGACACACACACAGTCCCTCACCCTGACTCCCAGTGGCCTCAGCATGACCTGTACTGCAGCACCAGGGGAACAAAATGGCACTCAAAGGGTTAAGGTAGGCTCTCTGCTGAATTATTTCTTCTCTGTCATCATTTGCCATGCAAGACACAGGACAGACAACCATCAGATACACACTTAACCCACTGACTGCCACAGGGTTGGGTATCAAGTTTAACCCCTCAGGGAGTGTGTTCAAACCCCTCACACTGTAAACTTGCATTCCCCTCCCACTTCTCCTCCTTCCCTAGCCTATTACTAACACTTTTCCACATTTATGTTAAGCCCCGCCCCTACTCGAGATTAAGCCTCGCCCACTTTTAACCCAGATTGCCCCATTTGTCTCTCCACATCAGCACCACATCAGTCCCCTCCAGAGACAACACAAATCAATGTTCCCAGGTATGAATACACTTCCCACTGCTATTTAACTCTCACATGCCTCTCTATACCTTAACCATTTGAGTGCCAGAGGGGTACACAACTCATGCACGCATGTGTTTCTGCTCATATATGTTGTGTGTGTGTGTGTGTACATCTCTGTTACATATGTGTGTCCATCTCCAGTGTGTCTGTGTGTGTGTGCGTGTTTTTTGCATGTTTCTGCCGCTCACTGTGTGTATGTGCATACCTCCCAACATTTCACATGGCCAAAGAGGGACACGTTAGTTTTAGGTGATATTGTTGGGGGCGTGGCTGGTGGACGGGGCATTAGTAAGAATTTTTAGGTTATTTCATGACCTATTACTGGCTATTTATGTAACTGAATAAATGATTTAGTGCAAGACCAAAGTATTTTATTTGCACAGACTAATGTATAAACACATATACTGAAGTTTATTGCTTTATTGCTGTAGAGCAAAGTAATACACACCACACAGTCAGGGCTGGTGCAAGGATTTTTGCCACCCTAGGCAAAACCTAATTTTGCCGCCCATTTCTCTCCGCCCCTTGTGTCCCACCCCTTTATACCCTACCTACTTATACCCCACCTCTTTTCATGATTGTCCTCTCTCTACCCCGTGGGCCAGTCTGCCCCTGGTCTGGAGATGCCCCCCACCAGCTCCAACTTGCCCCTTTTCAGCTCCACTTTGCCCCCCATCAACTCCAACTTGTCCCCATCAACTCCAACTTGCCCCCCAGCAGCTCCACTTTGCCCCCCACCAGCTCCACTTTGCCCCCCATCTGCTCCAACTTGCCCCCACCGGCTCCACTTTGCCCCCCATCAGCTCCACTATGCCCCCAGCAGCTCCAACTTGCCCCCATCAGCTCCACTTTGCCCACCATCCGCTCCAACTTACCCCCATCAGCTCCACTTTGCTCCCCATCCGCTCTAACTTGCCCCCACCAGCTCCACTATGCCCCCCCTTCAGCTCCACTATGCCCCCTCAGCTCCAACTTGCCCCTATCAGCTCCAACTTGCCCCTATCAGCTCCAAATTACCCCCATCGGCTCCAACTTGCCCCTATCAGCTCCAACTTGCCACCAACAGCTCCACTTTGCCCCCCATCTGCTCCAACTTGCCCCCATCAGCTCCACTTTGGCCCCATCCGCTCCAACTTGCCCCCACCAGCTCCACTTTGCCCCCCCTTCAGCTCCACTTTGACCCCATCCGCTCCAACTTGCCCCCAGCTGCTCCACTATGCCCCCTCAGCTTCAAATTGCCCCTATCATCTTCACTTTGCCCCCCATCCTCTCCAACTTGCCCCCAGCAGCTCCACTATGCCCCCTCAGCTCCAACTTGCCCCCCATCACATACCTGTAGCTCCCGCGCAGTCTTCTCTTCAGTAATGCAGAGCGCGGCGGGAGATCATGACTCTCAGCGCGCTCTGCATTACTAAAGATCCGACCCAATGAGGGAGCGCAGTAGCGACACAGACCTGACTGTGTTGTGGTTCCCGGCGTGGTGTGTGCGGGCGCAGCTCTTCTCCCCCAGTACCTGTGCGCCCTAGGCCGGTGCCTACCTCACCTATAGGTGGAGCCGGCCCTGCACGCAGTCTGACCTCCTAAAAAGAGGGACAACAGGGTGGGAAAGAGGGACAGAGGGATTTGGCCCTCAAAGAGGGACTGTCCCTCCTAAAGAGGGACACTTGGGATGTATGGTAGGTGTCTGCCTGTGTGTTGCATATGTCTGTGTTTATCAGTGTGTCTGCATTTCACACACATGCGCCCAACGCTCATGATATGACGGGTAACGCCGTCCCACATTGCTAGTATATATATATATATATGCGCTTTAAGTACTTGGAAAACTGGCAAAATGACCGCAAAAAAAAGTATCGGTAATTGGTATCGGTGAGTACTTGAAAAATGTATCGGTACTCGTACTCGGTCCTAAAAAAAGTGGTATCGGTGCATCTCTAGTGTTATACACTGTGTGTTATATGGGGGTGTGTGTGTGTGTGTGTGTATACAATGTGTGTCTATTATATACTGTGTGATGTGTGTGTATCTGTATTGTACTGTGTGTCTCTGTATTATACACTGTGCATTAATTTATATGTATATACACAGTGTGTGTCTCTGTTATACACTGTGTACATCTTACTAGCCAGCAGTCCCATATTGCAGGTTCAGTCCTTGGTGTTCGTTCCCTTTACCCTGGATCCAGCTGTTCCTGTTTTTTGTCTGTGGTTTTACATTTGAATTTCAACCCTAGTACGCTGTGTGCTTGTCATTAAAAGGTTATTAAAGGGACGTCAAAAGGTTATTATAAGGAATTTAATAGGTGATTACATTCCCCACATGTTAATGCTTATTTCAGTGGCATTGTGTATTATTTAGGTGTGGATAATGTAAATTTAGCTGTACAACTGCAGTCGCACAAGGTTTACTGTTGTGCCAGTGGTAGTACGGACCAATAGGGACATTCTGTAATATGAATGTCCCAGAGGAATGTGTCCCTAGAGATTGATTTAATTATGTTCTGAAATATTGGCAAATGTGTTATATACACGCTCTGCCTCACTGGCTGCGATAATTATTATAAAATCTTTGGCTGTTAAAGGAGAATTATCACCTCCTTTTCATAACTCCCCACTAAAATTATTATGGGCAAATAATCCTAAAGGCCCTTGTGCATTTGTTCAGATGTGTGTTCAGCCAGTCACGGATGCCATATCCGTGGAGGCAGACATGACAGTTACTAGCAGGAACACAGACACAAATCATGATCAAGTGTACTTCGTTAAATAACAGACACTAAGCAGTTAACCCTTTGAGTACCAGATGAAGTGGACCAGTTCTGTGGAATATTAACTGCTCTGTAGAGGACAAATAACATACCCCAGTGGTTTCATTGGGGCTCATTGAGGCTGATACACTAGGTAAAGGTGGTGCAATTGTGGCACAAAATTCTCATAAAAATCACATAGAACTTCCACCTTCCCTAACGTCCCCCTCCACTGTCTTTATTTATCTTGCATATATATCCAGTGTATTGCTTAAAGGGATAGTAATACTTGTATTAAAATTGAGGTCTGAGTCTTTTTTTTTTTTTTAAACACATAGCGCTATATTTCATTACTTATATATTTGTAGTTCAAATGCATTCAATCCGAAAGGATCCCCCTCCTGCCCCTTTCTCCTGCATCACTCTACCTCTCTGTCTGGTCCGGTTGGAGAGCGGTGAGGGACAGTCTTCAGTAAACAAAATTAAAATCCTAACAAAGATAGACAACCCACAGCGCTAAACCACCATGATTAATATATTTGATGTGAAGGATATAGTTGAATCTAATGATTAAAATATGGAATGCTGCAAGGAAAGAGGGGGGCTTATCCCCAAACCCCCAAACTTAGGAAGAACCTAGAAGAAACACAAAAACGAGAATTAAGCTGCACTGATCCATACTAATAATATAAATTGTAAACCCCGTAATGAGCCTTTATCATAAATGTGTTGTGCTATCTCTAAATCAAATAATAATTAGGGTTTTAGTAGCATAAATTGGACAATATATGTTTAACCCCTTCCCGACAATGGATGTACATGTACATCCCGCAAAAACTGTCAGTTAATGATAGAGGATGTACATATACGTCCCGGAAGTCCGGGTCCCCGTGTGGCTGCACGCCGTTCACGGACTCTGGAATAATTTTTAAAAATTAATAAAATTTTAGCCGGCGTTAAGTGATGGCTGTGTGTGCACTCGGCCAGTCACTAAGGGGTTAAAGGGATAGTAAACCTTGAAAATAAGTTTATTTTATATTGTAGCCCTTAAAAAACATGAAAAATTATATAAGTATATTCAGAAGTAAAACAAAGTACCCTTTTCCTGGCTGTTTCAGCCAAGTCTGCCATCTAGTGGACAGATTTGGAATTCGGTCAACAGATCAACCGGCAGCTCTTTAGCAGTGCTGAGATCACGATCTTTAAAAAGAACAACTTAATTGGAACTGTGTACAAAGTGTGCCTGGCTTGCAAGCACACTTTGTAGACCATTCCAATGAAGAAATTCTTTTTAAAGATCGTGATCTCGGCACTTCTGGAGAGCCGCAGCCGGTCCCGGGACCGGATTCCAAATCTGAGAGCTAGGACGGTGTTGACACTCAGAGGGAAAATTTGCTTCTGAATATCTCCCAAACCATAAAGGTTTGGGAGATAAGACTTATATAATTTTTCTTGTTTTTTAAGGGCTATAATATAAAATAAACTTATTTTCAAGGTTTACTATCCCTTTAAGCACACTCTCCACGCCAAGGCAACCCATAGAGAGTGAGTCCTAAACCTAACCTAACCTAACCTATACAAATAACATACTAAACTTCTGAAGATTTTTTTTATGAGTTTGGGTTATTGAAGTTTGAAATAATAATGAAAAACCTCAGGTTGTCTCTATACAGTCTACTGATCTGAATATGTTCTTTTCATTGCTACGAAGGTCTTTGTATTATTGTTGTACCTGTGTGATTTAACACGTGTTCCCTTTTTCTCTTTGTATTTAAACTGTATGGCGCAATCTGATAATGAAATATATTTAAAAAAAAAAAAAAAACGTCTGAAGATTGATCTGAGGAAACGTTGTTGCTTGCTTATCTCTGTGGGTTGCCTTGGCTTGGCGAATGGGCTTAAACATATATTGGCCAATTTATGCTACTAAAACCCTATTTATTTTATTTAGAGATAGCACAACACAATTATGATAAAGGCTCATTACGGGGTTTACAATTTATATTATCAGTATGGATCGGCGCAAGTTAAAATTAAAATCCTGCCCTACCTTCATCAAGGGGAACAGGGATTTCCTTATACTTACTGAGTGAAGACTGTCACCCACTGCATCCGTCCAGTCCCACGACCAGATTCCAGATCTAATGGGAGGCAGCCAGAAGGGGCAGGACAATGATCCTTTCTGACTGCATATTGCTTGAACTACAAAACTGTAAGTACTGAAATGTAGCGCTATGCGTTAAAAAATAAAGAAGACTCAGACCTTAACTTTTACTATCCCTTTAATCTTAAGAAATTGATCCCCCATGCATGTGAAATACCATGTCCTCGCAGTGCATCAGAAGGCAGAGCGCAGCCATCTTGCTGACATGGCAGTTAATTGTCATTGCTCTCCCTTGACATCTGTGTTTATGGGCGTTGCGAATATTGCCCCTTTTTGATTGCTTTCTGTCTTGAGAGCCACACTGTACCTCTGTGGGCTGGATTTAAAGGAGCAGTAAACTTTTTTTATGAAAATACATATTTTACAGAGCATTTCCTGCTGAATAAAACAAGGTCACTCCCACCACTGTCAGATGTTTTATTCAAAATTTATATCAGTTCAAATAACCAGGAAGTGAATTTACTGTGTTTACTTCCTGATAGTTCTAACTGACAGGAAGTGAATTTACTGTGTTTACTTCCTGGTAGTTCTAACTGACAGGAAGTGACTCAGCAGTTTCTATCACATTCTATGGAGAACTGTATGTCTCTGACTTTTCTGACTTTCCTCTCCATTAGAATCTGACAGGAAATCTAATTAGAATTTGATCACTAGAGGGCCCTGCTAATGTAAAAAAACATGGGTTTAAACTGTAATAACTCTGGAAATATAAATCTCTCGGCAGTGGGAGTACCCTTATTTTACTCAGTAGGAAAATCCCTACAATATATATTTTTTTTCATAAAAAAAGTTTACTGCTCCATTAAGCAGTGAAGGGAGGTTCTAATAAGCCGTGCTGTACAGCTTTGGTTTATTGTACAAAGAAAGATTTCTCTATACAGAGTGTGATTTGTAAGAAATAATAAAATACACATTTTTGCGACACACGGCAACTGAGGATTGTATGCATATCAACTTTACTTAGGGCGAAAGTTCTTCTTTAACACAAATATTTAACTTGCAGAAAAAAATGTAAAAATTAGATTGTAATTGTGTGCGCAGAATGGAGGTTTCCTGATAATTTCACCAAATCCTGGGAACAAGCAAATAGGTAGCACCAGAAAAATCAGCACCAGTTCAAATGCAGTGAAAGTAAAAGCAATATTGTCTTTAGTCAACATAGTTAATTAAAATATACACATTGGGACTTGCTGTATTTAACCGCTTAATGACCCTTGGCGGTCATAGTACGTCATGGGTCGATCTGAGTTAACGACCCATGATGTACTATGACCGCCATGGAATTCCCGGCTCCCCCCTTGGCTGCACGCCGTTCGGGGAGTCCGGAATCGGGGAAAAAAAAAAAAAAAAGCTCCATGGTCCTTTAGTGACCACCGTGTGCCTGCGCGGTCTGTCGTTAAGGGGTTAAAAAGAGAAGACTAACAGAGTCAGCGGAAACACAGCAAGCTGGTGGTGTTGCTAAAAGATCGACGCGTTTCATACCTCAAAAACATGTTGATCTTTAGGCAACAGCACCTGCTTGTAACATTTCCTCTTGCTCTGTAAGTGCTCTCTTTTTATAATCCATCAAATCCTAATTTATATATTTTTAATTGACTGTGTTGAATAAAGATAATTTTTTTACTTTCACTGCATTTGAATTTGGGTAGATTGTTGTGGTGTGACCTATTAGTTTGTTACCAAGTTTTATTTTGTACTGTGTGGCACAGTACAACATGTTTTTGATACTCAAAATGCTTGATCTTTCAGCAGCATCCCCAGCTTGCAATATTTCCTCCTACTCTGTAGGCCTTCTGCCTTTTTATGATACAGCAAGTCCTATTGTATGTGTTTTTAACCCCTTAGGGACCCTTGACGTACCAGGACCGTCAAGGGTAAATTTGCTCGAAAGACCCTTGACGGTCCTGGTACGTCACGTACTTTTTACTTACAGCGCTCTACCGGGAGCGGTGTAAGTAAAAATAGGGCCTGAAATAGACCGCTCCAAGATCGGAGCGATCTGTTTCAAGCCCCATAGTGACGCGCTGATACACGTGACAGGTCACGTGTACCGGCTCGTCAAAGTGCCCCTATGCAGACGTTATGGGACGGAAATGTCCCATAACGTCCGGTCCTTAAGGGGTTAAATAACCATGTTGAATAGAAGTAATGTTTTTACGTTCACTGCCAGGGCCGGATTTACATCTCAGGAGCCTGTAGGCACAGAAATCTGAAGTGCCCGCCTGCCCCCACCCCATTAGCCATTTCCACAATGCTCCAAATCTCCATATTACCCCCCATCAGCTCCACATTGCCCCCATCAGCTCCACATTGCTTGCCCCCCATCATCCCCATATTGCCCTCACTTTGCCCCCATAATTTCCATATTAAGCCTAACATTTCCTACCTCCCTGGTGGTCCATCGGCAGGAGAGATCTGTGCTTCTGCACAGACCTGTAGCTGTTGAGCTCCAGCACGGTCTTCTCTTTAGTAATGCAGAGTGCTGGGAGATGATGTCATGATGATGTCATCACCCAGTGCTCCATATTACTAAAGAGCCGGGGGAGCTCATCAGCTACAGGCCTGTGCCGAAGAAGGCACAGACCTTACCATGCGGCGGGCGGCACACCACTTAAAAAAAAAAAAAAATTGATTTCTATGGCAGGCGGCCCTCTGTACGGTGCACCTGTAGGCAGATGCCTACTCTACCTTATGGAAAATCAGGCCCTGTTCACTGCATTTAAGTTGGTTTATGTTGCTCTGATACAGCCTATTAGTTTGTTACCAAGGTTTATTTTGTCCCCTGTGGCACAGTTGATATATCCCATAATTGCTCCACTTTGTATTTATACATACGGCCCACTGAGTATGTCTGTCCCACTAACTGACATAGAAAACCTGAGGGGGCAAGCTGTGCGTACTTTAATGGTGTGTTCTTGTATTCCGTTTTGTATTGGTGTGTTCTTATAATAGTGTGTTCTCGTTTATTAGTTTGTAATGGTGTGTTCTCATAATAGTGTGTTCTCGTTTATTAGTTTGTAATGGTGTGTTCTCATAATAGTGTGTTCTCGTTTATTAGTTTGTAATGGTGTGTTCTCATAATAGTGTGTTCTCGTTTATTAGTTTGTAATGGTGTGTTCTCATAATAGTGTGTTCTCGTTTATTAGTTTGTAATGGTGTGTTCTCGTATTCCGTTTTCTATCGGTGTGTTCTCATAATAGTGTGTTCTCGTATATTAATTTGTAATGGTGTGTTCTCATATTCTGGTTTGTATTGGTGTGTTCTCGTACATTATTTTGTAATTGTGTGTTCTTGGGTTCCGACACTGATGATTGACTTAAAGAAATCCAGCTCCCACTGATAAACTGACAGATTATGAATACACCAGGATATACACACACTTCCATTTTTATTTACCCATTTCCCTCCTGACAAATAGACTCAAATGTATTTAAAATACTTAAAGGGATAGTAATACTTCATTTTATCTTTATTTTATTTTGTAGGCGTTAAAAAAACATGAAGAACGATATAAGTCTTATCTCTCAAACCTTTATGGTTTAAGAGATATTCACAAGCAAAATATCCCCCCCCCCGTTCAGTCAGATCAGAAGGGAGGTGCCCAGGTAGACTGCAGAGAGGGACAATCTTCAATTCAATTCAAGGGAAAAAGCTGAAAAACTTGTCAAGGGGGGCAGGGCTTTCATTGTTTTCATTGTAAGAAGATTGTCCCCTGCTGTTGTCTGTCTGGTCTATGGACTGGATTCCACATCTGAGAAGAGATGGCTTACACTAGGAAAAAGGGGCGGGAGGGGAAACTTTGCTTGTGAATATCTCATAAACCATAAAGACTAATATCATTCTTCATGTTTTTTTAATGCCTACAAAATAAAATAAAGTTAAAATGAAGTATTACTATCCCTTTAAGGCAATATGGTCAAAGTCAAAAGTGGAGGAATTCTTGGGCAATTTAACTGCTTCATAAGGGGCAAAGAAAAATTCCTGTTCATTTAAAAGGAAACTTTAAAGGTACAATAGAACAGTTTGCTGTCTCCTGGGTACTCTGGATCGACATGTGGCAGATTGGGTTGATAGATTTTTGGGAGGGACTGGGCATGACCCAGCTGTCATGGTACATGTTAGTACTAGTGATAAAGTCAGTGGAAAATGGAGGTCTGTTAAAAAGGATTTCAGGAAATTAGAGGTCATCTGTTTAAGCTTTTAAAGTGGATCTATTCCATATAGAAAAGTAATGCTCGTTAGTTAGCGCATTTAGAGAAAAAGTTAAACATGTTACTCATTTTTGACAAAACCCCGTTATCTGTGCAAACATTAATGTTTAAAAGGTGCCCTACTTTCGCTTGCCGCTGCGGCAAGCTACTCCCATCCCACTACCCAGCATCCTCCGATGACGGAGACTGTCTGTCTCTAAGCTGGAGCGATCTCATTGGCTAGATATCTATCTCTGCCAATGAGATCGCTCCAGCTTAGAGAAAGCATCCTCCGATGACAGAGGCTTTCTGGGTAGTGGGACGGAAGCAGAGGCAGTGCTTCAAGCAGGAAGTAGGCTGCTGGGCGTGTTTTAAACTTGAATTTTTGAGCAGATCACTGTTTTTTTAAAATGAGTAACATATTAAACTTTTTCGCTAAATGCTCTATCTAATGAGCATTACTTATCTATATGTGACAGATCCACTTTAATATAAGGTAGTATTTTGTGAAATACCTGTGTCACTTTCTACATCAGAAAGACAACTGGAGATTATGGATCTATGCACGGCTAAAGAACTGGTGTAAGCGGGAGGGTTTGGGTTCCTAGCGTACTGAGTTGCCTTTTCCCTTGGGTGCTATCTTTACAGTCGAGATGGATCGCACCTTAGCGGAAAGAGAGCTTCAGTGCTACGATTTACGATGGTTAGAGAATTGGAGAAGACTTTAATCTAGGAAAGAGGGAGGGTGATACAACACAGAATGGGGAAGGCAGTGTAAATGAGGAAATGTGATAAGGAAAGAGCCATGGGGATGGAGAGGGAGGATGGCTAGTGCATCTAATGTTACAGCCTGTTAAGAAGCAAATATATATTTCAAAGAATGCAATTCTTCAGAATGGACACAAAATGTATGCATGTGAATGCTCATAGTCTGGCTGGTAAAATGGGGTGACTGGAACTGGTTGCAACGTATGAGCAGTATGATCTAATTTGTGTGTCCGAAATCTGGTTAGATGACGCACATGACTGGGCAGTCAATCTAGAGGGTTAATTTGCTAAAAGCCATCTCAAATCAGAGTTTGAAGAAGCCTATCTGTTACTTCAAATGGAAAAGGCTTCTTGGTTAGGAAATGTTATCATAATGGGAGATTTCAACTACCCTGAAATTGACTGGAGAAATGCGACTTCCAGCACAACAAAGGGAAATAATTTTCTAAGCATGGTCAATGACAATTTTATGTCAACTAGTAGAGGAGTGAACTACAAAAGAGGCCTTGCTTGACCTAGTACTCTCAAACAATTCTCACATGATAAACAGGGGGACATTTAGGTGGCAGTGACCACAATATGGTATCCTTTGAAATTTGTTATTAAGAACCCATTATCAAGGGTTTAATCAAAACATTCAATTCTGAAAAGGCTAATTTTACAAAGCTAAAAAAATGCTCAAGAATCATGGAATTTGTTTAAAATGGTTTTTAAAGTGTTTAAAGCGGAACTACCATGTCACAAAATGTTTAACTTAACTAAGTCCCCTTCTGTCGACTAACTGCTTAGTAGCGCTAGTCGCCAGAATTATTACCTGATTTAATATAATAATAATATTCTTTTATTTATATAGCGCACACAGATTACGCAGCGCTTTACACTCATATTGGTTCCTGTCCCCATTGGGGCTCACAATCTAAATTCACCTATCAGTATGTTTTTGGAGTGTGGGAGGAAACCGGAGTACCCAGAGGAAACCCACGCAAACACAGTGAGAACATACAGACTCATTGCAGATGTTGTCCTTGGTGGGATTTGAACCCAGGACCCCAGCGCTGCAAGGCAACAGTGCTAACCACTTTATTCCCCAGCTGTCAATAGCACGGAGCGAGGACATCTTGCCAGAATGACGTCTGCGCGCCTGCGCTGTCAGTCCCAGTCGGGTCTAGGAGGGGTTGCTAGGAGCCATTTGGCTCTGGCTGGGACTGACAGCGCAGGCGCGCGGACGTCATTCTGGCAAGATGTCCGTGCTCCGTGCTACTGACAGCTGGGGAATAAAGCACATATCTATTAAATCAGGTAATAATTTTGGCGACTAGCGCTACTAGGCAGCTAGTCGCCAGAAGGGGACTTAGTTAAGCTAAACATTTTGTGACATGGTAATTCCGCTTTAAAGGGATAGTAATACTTAAGTATTATTAATCCCTATAGCAAAGTACTACTTAAAAAAACGTATTGCCCCCAGTGTCATCTCTCAAACCTTTATGGTTTGAGAGATGAACTCTTCTAAAGTTGCCCTCTCCCTTCCCCGAAGTCAGCGTTCTAGCTGACTGCAGGGAAGAGAGTCGTACGACTTTCAGGTGGCTCTCCAGCACAGCCAGATCGTGTTACTAAAAAATAAATTTTTCACTGAAATGGTCTTCTACGTGTGCTTGGTTTGCAAGGACACGTAGAAGACCGTTTTAGTGAAAGTTTTTTTTTTTTAGTTCACGCGATCACGGCTCTGCTGCAGAGCCTCCAGATGATCTCTGACCAGATTTCCCTGAGTCAGCTAGAATGCTGACTACGGGGAAGGGGGAGGGAGAGGGCAACTTTAGAAGCGATTATATCTCAAACCATAAAGGTCTGAGAGATGACACTGGGGGCAATACGTTTTTTTTAAGTAGTACTTTGCTATAGGGATTAGTAATACTTAAAGGGACAGTAATACTTCGTTTTAACTTTATTTTATTTTGTAGGCATTAAAAAACATGAAGAATGATATAAGTCTTATCTCTCAAACCTTTATGGTTTATGAGATATTCACAAGCAAAGTTCCCCTCCCTGCCCCTTTTACCTAGTGTAAGCCATCTCTTCTCAGATGTGAGTCTGGTTGTATGACAGTACAGATAACAGAAGGGGACAATTTTCTTTGTATGAAAACAGTGAAAGCCCTTCCCCCCCTTGACAAGTTTTTCAGCTTTTTCCATTATCTGAATTGAAGATTGTCCCTCTCTGCAGTCTACCTGGGCACCTCCCTTCTGATCTAGCTGAACAGGGGGGAGGATACTTTGCTTGTGAATATCTCTTAAACCATAAAGGTTTGAGAGATAAGACTTATATCATTCTTCATGTTTTTTTAATGCCTACAAAATAAAATAAAGTTAAAATGAAGTATTACTATCCCTTTAAGTCAGAAGGGTCAGATGCATCATTTAAAAAAAAAAAAATCTGCAAATAAGCAATTAGGCTAACTAAAATTGAAAATGAGAAAAGTATTGCAAATGAGAGCAAGACAGATTCTAAACAATTTTACAAGTATATAAATAACAGAAAAATATTAAGTTTGATATTGGTTCTCTTAAGGCTGAGATAGGTGAATTGATAGTGAGGATAAGGCTATGGCTGACACCTTAAAGGGATAGTAATACTTTGTTTTAACTTTATTTTATTTTGTAGGCATTAAAGAAACATGAAGAATTATATATGTCTTATCTCTCAAACCTTTATGGTTTGAGAGATATTCACAAGCAAAGTTTCCCCTCCCGCCCCTTTTACCTAGTGTAAGCCATCTCTTCTCAGATGTGGAATCCAGTCCATAGACCAGACAGATAACAGCAGGGGACAATCTTCTTCCTATGAGAACAATGAAAGCCCTGCCCCACTTGACAAGCTTTTCAGGTTTTTCCCTTATCTTAATTGAAGATTGTCCCTCTCTGCAATCTACCTGGGCACCTCCCTTCTGATCTGGCTGAACAGTGTTACATCAGTAAAAGGGGTGGGAGGGGGATACTTTGTCATTGAATTACTCTTGAACTACAACTCTGACAGAATTGAAATAACACTCTCCAAAGTCCAAATACTATGATGATTAATTAGAGTTGCTTTTAGTATGAAACATTGCTATCCCTTTAAACACATTATCTTCTGCTATAGACACAAAGGAAAAAACATTGGCAGGCTATGGGAAAACAAACAGGATCACATAATTTCTCCATCATGTGCATGACTGGCATACACCCCGTTGAGGATATACAGGAAAGAGTCAAACACGATACCCAATTAGGTTGTACAGCTTCACATAAATTGATAAAATAATAATATGAAATTAATTTGAGAACTTTACACAATACTAGGTATAGCCACGCTACTTCACAGTAAAGAATTGATTGAAATAATCAATTAAGCATATTTGTGCAAAAATATATATAATTTAAGTAAAATATACTATATACAAAGTGTAATCAGAAATGATATGAATGAGTAAACACCAATTAACTCAAAAATACTCCATCATATACTCAGATATCTTTTTGAATAGACATACAGTAAATGAAAACACAATGTCACAAAATACTATATTACCCAGCATAAATAGGATTAAACATCGCATAGGTGTATTCAGAGGTATTTGGAGGAAATAATTGAACAAAGCAGCGTAGAAAGGGTTAATTGACCTTACAACTAATTATAATACAGTTGGCAACAATGTATAGCAATACCTGCCCCAGAATCTGTATAACTATCTTAATTAAGGTCTGAGGAATGTTGTTGTGTGAGTTGCTTTTAAAGTGGATCTATCACGTATAGGGAAATAAGGCTCATTAGTTAGAGCAGATAGCGAAAAAGTTTAACATGTTACTCATTTTTTTAAAAAACCATTTTGTGCACAAAATTAATGTTTAAAAAGTGACCAGCAGCCTACTTTCGCTTGCCACAGATTGCCGCACAGACGCTGCTCCTGTCCCACTACCCCGCATCCTCCGATGACGGAGGCTTCTTTCTCTAAGCTGGAGCAATCTTATTGGCTAGATATCAATCTCTGCCAATGAGATTGCTGCAGCTTAGAGAAAGAAAGCCTCCATCATTGGAGGACGCTGGGTAGTGGGACGGGAGCAGCTTCTGTGCAGCAATCTGCGGCAAGCGGAAGTAGGCTGCTGGGCACTTTTTAAACATTAATTTTGCGCAGATAACTTTTATTTTTTAAAAATGAGTAACATGTTAAACTTTTTTGCTAAATGCTCTAACTAATGAGCATTACTTCTCTATATGTGATAGATCCTCTTTAATAAAACAAAACAGGTCTTATAACAATTTCCTTGTACCAATTTTTTAAAAAACTTACCTGGAATAAAATTCCAGATTTAGATAATTAATATTTAACTATTTATCTACTGTTTCCAATATTGCATACCTTCTGGATAAAACATATCAGTTGCATTTATTGTTGTCAGTTATACATTAAATTAAGAATATATTCAAATATAATTCTAATAATATATATCTATAGAGCCAAACTAAAAACTTAATGCAATATATATTATAAAAATGACAATAGCAATCCAATTTATAATACCGTACTGCACTCCTAGGGTTAATCCACAGATTATAAAGTATATGGGTGCGCCACTCAAGATGGCGGCTTCTTTTGTATAGTGAGAGGTCTTCTCATTAGACAAAAGTTAGGTCCAAGCACAGGTCCAAATTCTTTGAAACACACACCAAAATAGACAAACAACAGATTAAGGGTTAATAAAAGAACTCACCAGGTCAAATATAGCTCAATAACCTTTCCAGAAACACAAATATAGTATTATATAGGAAACAATAGTTAGATTTAACTAGTATATCATGCTTTATTGATCTAACTGCTATCAACTATTTCACAATTATCTGGATAAATGTGTTAATTAACTCTGTTTATTTCCCAGAATACTCCACAGCCAATATGGCTTATTATAATAATTCAAAAAAATGGGTGGCCAGTTCACTTAAGAAAAATTATAAGAAACTATTTTTCCACAGATATAGAGGAAATATATATAATTCTTAGGACTAAGCAGAATTAATAGTAAAGAGATCATAATTACCAGACAATAAGTGTAGGTCTCTTAAAACTTCTTTGGGCCTGGCAGAAACACTTCAACACTTCAAGGAAATCAGCACCAAGAGCGAGAGCCACCCTAGGCATTAACATTTTATAAGGTAGCATGCTGTAATGTTAGCCCACAAAAATAGAGCTCCGAAGGGAAGCTTGAATGCACTCCCTGGGGCAGCTGGGAAGTCTGGCGGCTCCATGCCGCACATACAGGGTTCCGCAGAATGCAGAAGTGGCACATTTTCAGGCTTCAAAGCTTCACTCATAGGTAAGTGGGGGACCCAGGATGAATTAATCTTATATTAATTATCCAAACCCGTGCTCAAAATTTTTTTTTGGATGTGACTGTCCCGCTTTGAACTGGAAAAACATGCAGAGACGCGCAACAAAACTGAAAGGGATTGGAGGATCTGAGTTACAAAGAGAGACTAGCCAAACTGGGTTTGTTTACGTTAGAGAAGAGACGTCTAAGGGGAGATATGATTACCATTTACACATATATTCAAGATCAGTACAAAGAACTATCCAATTAATTATTTATGCAAAGAGCTGAGACATGAACAAGAGGTCATCCATTAAGACTAGATGAAAGGTGCTTTAGATTAAAACAAAGGAAGGGGATTTTTTACATTAAGGGTAGTAAATTTGTGGAATTCTTTGCCTCGAGATAATGTGCTTGTAGATACCTTAATTGCTTTAAAAAGTAATGGCTGGCAGGAGGGGCTCTGCCAGACTCAGCCATAGATCCACACATAATACTAGTGCAGTGGGACAAGCTTGGGGATCAGTATGTGTGCTTATATGGCTACCAGAGCAATGGGACAAGACTGAGGGTCAGTATGTGTGGTCATATGGCTACCAGTGCAGTGAGACATGGCTGGGGTCAGTATGTGTGGTTCTATAGTTACCAGTGCAGCGGTACAAGGCTGGGGGTCAGTAGGAGTGGTTCTGTGAATATCCATGCAGTGGGACAAGCCTGGGGGCATTATGTGTAGTTCTGTGGATACCAGTTGGACAAGGCTGGAGGTCAGTATGTGTGATTCTATGACTACCAGTGCAGTGTGACAAGGCTGGTGGGTCAGTGTGTTTGGTTCTATGACTTCCTGTACAGAGGGAAAAGGCTGGGGGTTAATATGTGTAGTTCTATGGCTACCAGTGCGGTGCAACAAGACTGGGTGTCAGTATGTGTGGTTCTCAAAGTACCAGTTGCATAAGGTTGTTGGTGAATATGTGTAGATTTAAGGATACTGTGGAGCAGGGCTGGGCTACCAGTGCAGTGGGACAATGTTTGGGGCGGGCAGATGTGTGGTTAAGTGACTACTAGTGAGAGATGGCTAGGAAGTCAGTGTGTGTGGTTTTATGGCTGTTGCGGGACAAGGCTTTGAGGTCAGGATGTGTGAGGTCAGGATGTCTGTAGCTTCTGGTGTAGTGGTACAAGTTTTAGGGCTCATTATGTGGGGTTCTGTTAAGAGTGTGAGAGAAGACTTGGGTGATCAGTATGTATGGTTCTATGGCTACCAGTGCAGTGGGACAAGACTGGGGTCAGTATGTGTGGTTCTATGGATACCAGTGCAGTAGGACAAGGCTGGGGGTCAGTATGTGTGGTTCTATGGCTTCTAGTGCAGTAGTACAAGGCTGGGGGTCAGAGTGTGTGGTTCTGTGTCTTCGAGTGCAGGAAGGAAAAAGGCTGGGGATGGGGTCCAGTATTTGTGGTTCTGTGGTTACCTGTGGGACACGGCTGGGTAATCTGTATGTTTGGACAAGTTATGTGTGTGTGTGTGTGTGTGTGTGTGTGTGTGTGTGTGTGTGAGGGGGGGAGTTGTATATATGGTTGTTCTTCTATCAGTTTGGCAAGAGGTGTGTGTGTGTATGGGGGGGTGTATGTGTGGTTGTGCTGTTATCAGTTGGGCAAGATATTGAGGAGTTGTGTGTGCGAGGCTGTACTGCTATCACAAGATGTGTGGGATGTTGTATGTGTGGTTGTACTGCTATCAGTTGGACAAGGTGTGTGGGGTGTATGTATGGTTGTACTTCTATCAGTTGGACAAGGTGTGTGGGGGGTGTTTGTGTGGTTGTACTGCTATCAGATGGACAAGGTGTGTGGGGGGTGTATGTGTGGTTGTACTCGTATCAGTTGTACAAGGTGTGTGTGGGGGTGTATGTGTGGTTGTATTGGTATCAGTTGTACAAGGTGTGTGTGGGGGGGTGTATGTGTGGTTGTATTGGTATCAGTTGTACAAGGTGTGTGTGGGGGGGTGTATGTGTGGTTGTGCTACTATCAGATGGACAAGGTGTGTGGGGGGGTGTATGTGTGGTTGTACTGCTATCAGATGGACAAGGTGTGTGGGGGGGTGTATGTGTGGTTGTACTGCTATCAGATGGACAAGGTGTGTGTGTGGGGGTGTATGTGTGGTTGTACTGCTATCAGATGTACAAGGTGTGGGGGGGTGTATGTGTGGTTGTACTTCTATCAGATGTACAAGGTGTGTGGGGGTGTATGTGTGGTTGTACTGCTATCAGATGTACAAGGTGTGTGGGGGTGTATGTGTGGTTGTACTGCTATCAGTTGGGCAAGGTGTGTGGGGGTGTATGTGTGGTTGTACTGCTATGAGTTGGACAAGGTGTGTGGGGGGTGTATGTGTGGTTGTACTGCTATCAGTTGGACAAGGTGTGTGGGGGGTGTATGTGTGGTTGTACTGCTATCGGTTGGACAGAAATTCTTGAGGAAGGTGAAAGGTGCCATTTTCTGTATGTTTCTCTTTTCAGGTAATAGCATTCGCCCATCCCTAATTGTGAAGCCGTGCATTGGAGACCTCTCTAGCGTTCAAGGTGTTGAAAACTCTTTTAATCAAATGGACATTTTTCTAAGATTTTATTTGCCTCCTATTATGCTGTTGGTTTGTTCCAGATTTACTCCTGTTTTATTTTGAAGATGGGTGTTTTAGAGTTAGGAGGTACCAAGTGCGGTTCTATAAACTGTCCGTCCCAAGTCATCTGCTAAAAATTTTAGTAGCCGATTAAGGGACGTATCTATATGAGCCTATATAAAGTACTGCAAGCATTGACAGCAGTGGCATTTTAGGAACCCTGACCCTCAGACTCCTGGGGTTTTCCTGTCGTTCTACCAAGTAAAGCTTTGAGACCAGAGCTGGACAGATCTACCTTTTCCATTATGCTTTTTTCCTCTTTCACCCCCTCCCTTCTTTGTGTCTTCTTTTCTTTCCCAACCCACCACCGGTCTTTTTCCTCTGTATTTTCTTGGTTCCATCCTCATGTGTCTAAATCCACTATTACATTTTTGTAGAGCTGCTGATACTGCGCACTGTGAGTATGAGTAACAGCCACCCTCTCCGACCCTATACCGCCATCGGTGATATCGACCACGTGCACATTTTGTCCGAGAACGTGGGGGCTTTGATTAATGGGGAGGAGTACAGCGATGTCACCTTCATTGTGGATAAGAAAAGTTTCCCTGCTCACAGAGTCATTCTGGCCGCGAGGTGCCAGTATTTCAGGTAGTGTGTGTGTGTGTGTGTGTGTGTGTGTGTGTCAAAGGGATAGTAATACTTGAAAATAATTTTATTTTATATTGTAGCCCTTAAAACGACATTAAAAATGATATGTCTCATCTCCCAAACCTTTATGGTTTGGGAGATATTAGCAAGTAAAATAATGTAAAGTTCCCTTTTCCTGGCTGTTTTAGCCAAGTCTGCCATCTAGTGGACAGATTTGGAATCCGGTCCACAGATCAGCCGGCAGCTCTTTAGCAGTTCCGAGATCACGATCTTTAAAAATAACTACTTCATTGGAACTGTCTACAAAGTGCGCCTGGATTGCAAGCACACTTTGTAGACCATTCCAATAAAGAAATTCTTTTTAAAGATTGTGATCTCGGCACTGCTGAAGAGCCGCGGCTGGTCTGCGGACCGGATTCCAAATCTAACAGCTAGAGCAGTGATGTCACTCCAGGGGAAACTTTACTTGCTAATATCTCCCAAACCGTAAAGGTTTGGGACATAAGACTTATCATGTTTAATGTTTTTTAAGGGCTACAATATAAAATAAAATTATTTTCAAGTATTACTATCCCTTTAACAGATCTACCCAAAGTCTCCATTTTCCTGTATTCTGCAATAAACACAGACTTAAAACACAAGCTGTTTTTTATATATAGATTTTTATTGAGGTTTTTTTTAAGAAAGATAACATAGTATTAGCATACGTGTATTGAAAATATAGTAATACAGAGCTGATGTATAACCAAAAGAAAAGAAACGATTACACATTTCATAGCTGATGAACAGTATTTCAGAGTTTTGCAATGCCATATAAACTGTCTTATAAGAGTCTGAATACTAAAGAGTAGGAGAAAAAGAGAGAAGAAAAAAATATGTGAACACTATTTGAATATTAATAAGTAAAAAATATCTTGGAAGATGAGGACAATGATCTTAACCGTGTATTTCTACGTTATGATGCGTGATAGAGTGATACATTTCATATAATGTCTGTCAATCAGTTTCTCTTACTAAAAGGGAATCAAAGAGAACCCCACCAAAGAAGTCATTTACAAAGAGGCACTCAACTCAGAGTATAGAAAAATACAAAATATTTCTTATTTTTATTACAAATTACTTATACACCAATATACGTAACAAAGACTCACATTTAAAACCTACTAAAAAACACACATAACGGCAGGAGGGGTATGATACTGTATTACACAGAAGATGGGAATAATATAATGAATCAATACAAGCAATTCTCACAAAAAGCTATCACCAAATGTAATTATATAATTCCCAAATTAGCCTTATATAGTAATCTTGAATATATGATCCAAAGGCAGCATATACAGAAATGAAAAATATATACACATCCCAAACAGTGCATTTCAAGTGAGACAATATTAAACAATACACATACTGTGAATAAATCAGAAATAAAGTTCTCCTAAACAAAAAGTATAAATATATTAATAAATCAATAAACCACACCTCCGATCTGCAAGGCATAAGTCAGTCACCCCTCCAAACTGCACTAACTATCCCGACGCGTATCGCGACAAGGCTTCGTCAGGGGATGTGGCAGATAGTGGTGAAATTAGGTATATATATCTCCTCTAAACCAATCCTCGACCCAGAGAGATCCACGTGATATCTATGGCGTTCATCCAAAAACCCGCGAAAAATTAATCCCACATGATCCGGTAAACAATGCCGCGATCATATGACATAACTCTTAGCATATAGAAAAGCCTATCAGATACAATTAAATGCGGGTCATTTGACGGCGCCGTCAATTCTAGATACACATAAATCCCACGAGGTCGGAGATATGTAGATGTGCCGGAAGGTCCCATAATCACCACAGACCGGGACACAATACGGAACCGTAATAAAATGGTCCACGTCAGATCCCGGACTGCGTGAAAAAAATATATCTAAAGGGCAAAATATTCAAAATGTTATAGATAAAATATAATATAATATCGTATACCTCATGAAAAAGTCCAACCCATCCATAGTGTGCGCCTAATTTTTAAATATTTAAATCTCATGAAAAAACATATTAAAAGGTAACATCACAAGATTCCAAAGGACCCAAATGACTATGTATATAAAACTTGAATGAGAGGTACATATCTAGATTTAATCCGTATGGGATCTGATAACAAATCCATATACACAGATCCCATTAAAAATTGATGAGCGTTCATGGAACATGTTATTCGATGGAAACCACGCATAACAACATGAATACATTACAACAGAAGATTTTTGCGTAAAATATACCTCATCGAAGAATAAAAATTATTTAATCTAGATGGTGAAGCACCAAAAGACGAAATTTATTAAGTAATATTCCCTGTAAATTATAAATCAAGTCAGCGCTCACCAAAACAATAACGCTCATCAAAATTATTTACAGAGCGATGCATATCCCCAAACGACATATTTCAACACGTGTTAATTCAATAATTATAGATCAAATCTGCTCTCGCCAAAACAATAACGTTCATCAAAATTATTTACAGAGCGATGCGTGTCCCCAAAACGACACATTTCTATACTCTGAGTTGAGTGCCTCTTTGTAAAGGACTTCTTTGGTGGGGTTCTCTTTGATTCCCTTTTAGTAAGTATGGTCAATGTATGGTAAGTAAGTAAGTATGGTCAGAGGTGTTAATTTATTTGACTAGTGCTAGCCTGTTTCGCTTTAGATGTCAATCGGTTTTAACGCTTTAACTTTAGAATGTAAACATTAAAGCGGAATTACCACCCAATAATAAGATAGCATCACATAATTGCCCATCTGGCGACTAGCTGCTCAGTAGCGCTAGTCACCAGAATTATTACCGGATTAAAGAGAAATCTCTATTCTTCATGGACTGACAGAAAGACGCAGCGCGGCAAATCTTGCCCTAGTGATGTCCACGCGCCTGTGCTGTCAGTCCCAGCCGGGTCTAGGAGGCGTTGCTAGGAGCCGGCCAGCTCCAAAAGGAACTGACAGCGCAGGCGCATGGAGGTCACTAGAGCAAGATGCCTGCACTCTGTCTTTCTGTCAGTCCGTGAAGAATAGAGATTTCTCTTTAATCCGGTAAGAATTCTGGCGACTAGCGCTGCAATGATGTGATGCTATCTTATTATTGGGTGGTAGTTTCGCTTTAATGGGTGAGTACTTACGTCATCCACCATTTTTGCCTGTACAGAGCTTTACTGCCTGACTGATAGTTGCACTGAGCATCTCTCTGTCTTAACCCTTTGAGTGCCAGAGAGGTGTGCAACGCAGTGAGTTGGATTTCTCTTTGGCACTCAGAGGATGAAAGGGAAATCACTGCATTTTAACCCACCGGATTCAACAATATCTCCAGCGCATTACTGTGCAGTATATAGGCAACATGTCCTGCACCCAATGGGTTTAAAAACACTTATGTCCAGTGTGCACTGTAAGGGCAATCCCCAGATAACCAAGGCAACAGCCGGGCATGCTGCACTAGGAGCAAACAATGGGGAATGGTCCATGTCTCTTCTTCCCTTTTTATCACCAACCAGGCCCGGCCCTTACATGGGTCTCGGGGGGGCAATGGACCCAGGCGGCACTCTGACAGGGGCAGCAATTTGCTGCCCCAAGGCATGTTATTTCATGTGCAGCGTCTCCCCACTGCCCACATTGATGACGGCTCGGACTGTGTCACATGCGGAGACGCCGTGTGGGGCACGCCGGGGCTTTCTTCCTTTGTTCGGAGGCCAGTGCAAGTTTAAAACTGGAGCCCAGACTGACGAAGAAAATTCCAGCATGCACCACTCTGCGTCTCAGTATGTGACACGGTCCCGGCTGTCACATGTGCGGGCAGTGGGGAAACTGAGTAAAAAGCAGGAGAAAAGCCAGACAAGCAGAGAAGAGAGGAAGTAAGCCAGAAGGAGAAGAGAAACAGGCGGGGGGGAGAAAGAGGCACAAGGGGTGTATAAGAGGGGAAAACAGAGGCAAACGGGGTGAAAAAGAGGGGAAAAGAGGCACAAGGGTTGAAAAGAGAGTCACAAGGGTCGAAAAAGGCACAATGAGTGAAAAGAAAGGAAAAGAGAGGCACAAGGTGTGAAAAGTGGGGAAAAAAGAGGCACAAGGGGTGTAAAAATGCAAGGGGGAAGAAAGGTACAAGGTGTGTATAAAAAAAAAAAAAAAAAAAAAAAAAAAAGTACAGTTCTATGTGGTTTTAGGGGCAGGAGAGGGGTTAATATAATTAAGGCTGTGGCGTGTTTTGGTGGGCATGGTTTTGGTGTGCGCGCGGGGGGGGGGGGGGGCAACATTTCATCCTTGGACCCAGGCAGCACAATGTCTTAGGTCGGCCCTGTCACCAACGCAGCGTGAGTGAGAACTGAGCACGTTCATGCATTTTATCCAGGAACAGATTTCCCAATAGGCAACCTAGAGCTTCAGTGTTTGAGGGGTGGTGCTGCATCTGTGCTGGCCACACCCACATTTTACATTGGGGGTGTGGCCAGAGCAATCTTCGTGTCTCTGCACCAGTTTATATATATATCCTTTTTTTTACTGGCTATTATTTAATCCCAACCAAGAGGTTAATATCTCTCTTTGTGCTTGTGTGTTACAGAATAACTGTATTTCACTGTCGTCCAATACAGGTCACTGGTACTCTGGGAGGCGTAAGTCCCCTTTAATAGGCAGGAACAATTATGCAAATAATTGCAGGGGGTGGAGCCTCCCCTCTTACTTAAGCCACCTTCTGGCCAGAGCCACTTAGATTGATTTGTTCCTGGAGTGCTTTGCACACCAGGTAGAGAACATCTATGCATCTTAGTGTTTTATTATTTTTTATTCAAATATGGAATACCACCATTAGGAGGGTGACCATGGCTGTGAATTGCCCTCTTTAAAGTGGCTGGTGCAGCTTCCAGGGATTTCTGTGCACCTTATGCCTTGAAGAGGGGACAGCTTGTGTTAAGCAGCTTCCCTACTGGGGAATTTACCTCTGGTTCTTTCCCACTTCATCATGGTCACCTGAAGACAGAAGTCCTGCAGGAAAGGTGAGTCACCCATTGAGTGCTGAAGGTCCACTTGTCCCCACAGTGTCCCTTTGATGGGCTTGTATTTGGGAGTTTTCAATACACTCCAGCACTCATAGGGTGTTTTTATTGCATTATTACTGTTTTATGCAATTTCTGTGGTATTCTCTGGGTTTTGGAGCTTTGGGTATTCGTTTACTTATGTTTCTTATGTGTTTCATACTTGTTTGGGCACTTTTTAATGTTTTCTTAAACTTTATTAAAAATGGTGTTCCGCGCCTTTAAGCGCGGCTTTTTCCCGCTCAGACGCAAGGGCTCCTTTACTCTCTATGAGAATTCACAGTGTGGGACATATCTCTGGAACCGCTTGTCACAGCACCTTCAGAGAGGGCTCATTTTAATGCTAGGCTCCTGCTCTATCATCCGGAATGTGTTTTATTGATGTGGGGTGTTCAGGGGGGCTTCGGGCACTGTTTGGGGTACTTGTGAAGGGAAAACTTCATTTCCCATGAGCGCCTGGTTCGCGCTCGTTTCTGATTGGCTGTCATGACGGCCGCCATTTTGTGGAACTTTTCCTAAGCGAGTACACTACGCAGGGACCGAGCCTTCTCTCTCCTCAACAGATTAACCCTTCGCTGGCCAGATAAGTCCGAATTTAGACATTTCTGGGGTGAAACTTTAATCATTTACACTTTTTCTGGGTGATAGTGTTATTAGTGGGGTATATTGACGCTGTGAGCATGTCTGCTTCACTGGAGCTAGGGGCTAGACCCAAGTCTAAGGAGGATGGGGGGTCTGCTACCCCCATGGCGTTTTGCTCCTCTTGCCACATTGGGCTGGCTAGCGATAATGTGGGGGATCTGTGCCCTAATTGTACTGGTCAAGATAGCAACCCTGGGCTTCCCAGCTACGCTATTGAGCCATCTTGGGTGAGGGAGTTTAAAGCTGCCACTAGGGATCTCAGATCCACTCTTCAACTCTTTCCCTCTCAGATTCAGGGGGCTCTCCAGGTCTGGCAGACCCCCTCTACCATCAGGACCTCCCTGCCTAAGCCACAGTGGGCTCCTGATGTGACTGATTCTTCTGAAGAAGAACTCTTGCAGGATTCTGATGCTGAGGAACGGACTGTTATTGAATCTAACAGGTCCATTGGGGACCCTTATGAATGTGACCCTGAAGTTTCGGCTGAGGGTCTGATTAGAGCTGTTCTGAATACGCTCAACCTTCCTCTGACTCAGGAATCCACTTATGATCCTACTGATGTTTTTCAGAAGAAGCCATCTAAGCCTGTTGTTTGTTTTCCAACTAATCCTACTCTTGCCCGTTTAGTCTCTGAGGCATGGAAGAATCCAGACAGGTCTTCCTCTGTCTCCAAAAAGTTTGCTAAGCTGTACCCTTTTCCTGAGACTGAGCTGGCTAAATGGGTGCATCCTCCCAAGGTGGATGCCCCTGTTTCCAGGCTATCCAAGTCTACCGCTTTGGCTGTATCTGATGCCTCTGCCCTGCAGGATTGGACGGATAAGAAACTGGAACTTTCTCTTAAGTCCATTTTTGCCTCTATTGGCACTGCCATGCGTCCAACCTTTGCAGTGGCGTGGGTTAACAGGGCTATCGCGGCCTGGACTGAGCGACTGACTGAAGCAGTTCACCAGGATGCGCCGGTGTCTGAACAGTTGCAGCTTCTTGCTAATATTACTGAAGCTCAGAATTATGTTGCTGACGCTGCTTTTGATGCTGTGCGCATGATGGCGAGGGCCTCCACTTCTTCTGTGGTGGCCAGACGCGCCCTTTGGCTGAAAATTTGGTCTGCTGATACAGCCTCTAAGAAAGCCTTGCTTTCCCTGCCCTTCCAGGGGAGTTTGCTTTTTGGGTCTGAACTCAAAGAAATGATCAGTGAGGCTACTGGGGGTAAAAGTACTCTTCTACCCTCAGTCTTTAAGAAAAAGTTTCCAGCCAAACGCAATCGGTCCTTTCGTTCCTTTCAGACTGAGACACGCTCCTCGACCCCGTCGGGTCCTCCCGCTACTCGCTCCTCCTCCAAGCCCAAACAGTCCTGGAAGCCCAAAGTTGCCCCCAAGGCCAAGACGTCCAAGACTGCTTCGGCATGACTCGCCGAACCCGGGTACGCATCCGGCTGTAGGTGGACGTCTCCACATCTTTCGCCGGATTTGGAAGGAGTCAGTGGCGGACCCTTGGGTTCTCCAGGTGGTGTCAGAGGGATACAGGATCCCTTTCTCCTCCCTTCCTCCTTTTCGGTTCCATTTTACTCGTCCTTCTCAGGAACCTACAAAGAGACGTCTGTTCGACGACGCTATTCAGGATCTTTTGGACAAAGAGGTCCTGGAGGTGGTTCCTCAGGAGGACACAGGTTCAGGATTTTATTCCAACCTGTTTGTGGTGGCCAAAAAGGACGGAGGGGCTCGTCCCATTTTGGATCTCAAAGATCTCAATGCCTAGGTGGTGACTTCCCACTTCCGTCAGGAATTCCTGCGATCTGTGATTGCAGCTATGTCTCCAGGGGAATTTCTTGCCTCCCTGGACCTTCAGGATGCTTATCTTCACATCCCTATTCATCCAGAGAGCAGGCGGTATCTCAGGATTGCCTGCCACAGGGGACACTTTCAGTTTGCAGCGCTCCCCTTTGGGCTGACTTCAGCCCCTCAGGTCTTTCAGAGGGTCTTGGGCTCATTGATAGCTGTGCTTCATCAGGATGGGATCAGAGTGACCCCCTACATGGACGATCTCCTACTAAAAGCCTCCTCTGCGGAGCTTCTCCATCAGCAACTACAGAGGTGTATGCACACTCTGAACCGTCATGGCTGGATCCTGAATCTGGACAAGTCGGACTTGGTTCCATCTCAGAGACTTCTGTTCCTGGGTCTCCTGTTCGACACTCACCAATGCATGGTGTTTCTTCCAGAGGATGTGGCTCACCAGATAGCCATCCGAGTGGCTGGGATTCTGGACATGGACGAAGTTCCGGTACCGAAGTTGTCGTCTTTAGTGGGGAAGTTCATTTCCACGATCGAAGCAGTGCCATTTGCCATGGCCCACTCCAGGGAACTTCAGAGGTTTGTGATCCAGACGTGCAAGAATCATCCAGATCATCAACATCTGTCAGTTTCTCTACCTCCTCATGTCGAGTCGAGTCTGCACTGGTGGTTGGATCTCTCTCATCTCCTGAAAGGGAGATCCCTTCTAGTTCCTCGTTGGACCACAGTCACAACGGATACCAGCCTTCGGGGCTGGGGTGCAGTATGGGGTCGCTTCAGTGCTCAGGGGAAATGGGGTCTGGAGGAATCCCTTCTCTCCATCAATGTTCTGGAACTACGTGCTGTCCGGCTTGCCCTGAGGCACTGGGAGTCTCAACTGACCGGTCGTCCGATCAGAGTGGAGTCCGACAACGCCACCGCGGTGGCTTACATCAACAGGCAAGGCGGCACAAGAAGCGGTTCCGCCTGGTGGGAGGTCAAGGATATTTTGTCTTGGGCAGAAGATCACGTGCCTGTCATCTCTGCAGTTCACATTCCAGGCGTGGACAACGTCATGGCGGACTTTCTCAGTCGTCACACCGTCGACAGCGGAGAATGGGCTCTTCACCCAGAGGTGTTTCTCTTGCTCACCCAGAGGTGGGGGGTACCTGTGGTGGACCTGATGGCCTCCAGTCACAACAGGAAGGTTCCGGTGTTTTGCTCCCGGCGGAGGGACTCCCTTGCTCTAGCAGTGGATGCCTTGTCGATTCCTTGGGATTTTTCCCTGGCTTACATCTTCCCTCCTCTTCCTCTATTGATCAGAGTCATCCAGAAGTTGAAGCAGGAGCGTTGTCCTGTCATCCTGATTCCTCCAAACTGGCCCCGCCAGTCCTGGTATCCGGAGTTGATGGCCATGTCAGTGGCGGATCCGTTCCCACTTCCTGCCCGTCCGGACCTACTTCTTCAGGGATATCTATGGAAGGAGGATGTTCACACTCTCCATTTGATGGCATGGCGGTTGAATCCTCGATTCTAACTAAGAAAGGATTTTCTCCTTCTGTGGTGTCGACTATGCTAAGTGCTCGTAAGCCTGTATCATCCAAGATCTATCATCGCATATGGTCAACCTTTGTTGCATGGTGCACTGGTAGGAAATTGTCTCTTGAGTTTCATCTTCCCACTGTCCTAGCCTTCTTGCAGGACGGTGTTGATAAGGGGCTCAGTTTGAGTTCCCTCAAGGTTCAGACCTCTGCCTTGTCTGTGTTTTTCCAGGAAAGGATTGCTATCCTTCCTGATGTCAGGGTTTCCTTCCAAGGTGTGACTCATGTTCGGCCTGCCTTCAAGAGTCCTGCTCCCCAGTGGGACCTCAATTTGGTGCTGGGAGTTCTCCAGCGACCTCCGTTTGAATCCTTGGCTTCCATTCCTTTACGTCTCTTGACTTGGAAAATGGCCTTTCTCTTGGCTATTTTTTCAGTTCGCCGGGTAGCAGAGTTACAAGCTCTGTCTTGTAAACCTCCTTACCTGGTGTTCCACAAGGATAAGGCTGTGCTTCGCACTACCAAGGAATTCTTACCCAAGGTTGTGTCCGAATTTCACATCAATCAAGAAATTGTGGTTCCCTCTTTCTGTCCTAATCCTTCATCTGACAAGGAACGAGATCTCCATTTGTTGGATGTGGTGCGTTGCCTCAAGTTTTATGTCCATCGCACCGAGTCTATCAGGAAGTCTGACGCTCTCTTCGTCATTCCTGAGGGACCTAGGGCAGGGAGACCGGCTGCCAAGGTTTCTATTGCATCTTGGATTAAGGCTACTATCCGTGAAGCCTATAAGTTGAGGAATAAGCATGTTCCCTTCCGGGTGACTGCCCATTCCACCAGGTCTATTGGGGCCTCCTGGGCCTACAAGAATCAGGCATCTGCGGATCAGCTGTGCAGAGCGGCCACTTGGTCCTCTGTGCACACATTTTCAAAGCACTATCGAGTTGATGTACTGGCTTCGGCTGATGCCAGTTTTGGTAGGAAGGTCCTGGAGGCAGTTTTGCCTGTTTAGGTCTTCCGCTCTGTGATCCTTAGTGCTTCCTTGCTGTTGAGCCCGGTTGGCTCTAGTTCCGTGTGCTGTGTTAGTTCAGGGATTGTTTCCCTTGGTTTGTGTCCGTTGACACTTACAGTTTGGGCTATGTAATTAACTGGGTCATAGCAGTTCTAGTGACTTGGGCCTTGCGTCTGGTCCTTGCCTTACTTCCCGCCTCTGGGTCAGCTCAATGTTTGTACATCCCAGAGTACCAGTGACCTGTATTGGACGACAGTGAAAATAGGATTTTAGTCTTACCTGTTAAATCCTTTTCACTTAGTCCATACAGGTCACTGGTCTCCCACCCTGTCAAGGGACCAGGCTTGGCTCTCCTGTGCCATTCAGTGGGAGACCGTTGGGGCATGCTCACAGGAGTCTTTCTTCTTGCTTACCTGAGGTCAGTTTTAGGGTCTCAAATCAATCTAAGTGGCTCTGGCCAGAAGGTGGCTTAAGTAAGAGGGGAGGCTCCGCCCCCTGCAATTATTTGCATAATTGTTCCTGCCTATTAAAGGGGACTTACGCCTCCCAGAGTACCAGTGACCTGTATGGACTAAGTGAAAAGGATTTAACAGGTAAGACTAAAATCCTATTATTTATGTATTTTACCCTTCACCATTCCCTTGATAAATGACACAGAATATTTTAGGGCTCCCCCAGTAATTGTAGGTTGTGTGTTACTGGTGCCAGGAACTGCGGTTCTAGATACTGTGCACTTGAACTGGCTGCTGCTCATGCTCTGATCTTTATCCTGTGTAGAGCGATGCTGTACGGAGGAATGAGGGAATCTCAGCCGGAGGCAGAAATCGTCTTGCAGGACACTACAGCGGAGGCCTTTTCCATGCTGATAAAGTACATCTACACTGGCCGAGCTACCCTGCGAGATGAGAGGGAAGAGGTTCTCCTCGATTTCCTCAGCCTGGCACACAAATACGGCTTCCCTGAGCTGGAGGACTCCACTTCTGAGTATCTATGTACCATCCTGAAGATACAGAATGTGTGCATGATCTACGATGTGGCCAGTCTGTACTCCCTGTCCAAACTCACTGGTACCTGCTGTATGTTCATGGACAGGAACGCACAGGAAATTCTCTCCAGCGACGGCTTCCTGTCTCTCTCCAAGGTAGTAAACCCCCCCTGTGACTGCTTGTGACATGTTGTGTACACGTGGCTTTTTCACTTGATGTTTAATTATAAGTAATAATATATTTTATGTCACGTGATAAAATGTCTACTATCCACAGAGAAATGGAGAAAAATCAGATCTTTGCTACAAAAACTTAACCCTTTGATTTCAGGAAAAGTGCTCACTGTATTGCTTTGCAGTACATTACACACCCCTCTCACAAGCAAAGGGTTAACACGGTGAAGGTCACAATTTTAACTCTTAAAGGACGAGAGTGATGTATAACACTTTCCATTGCATCGCAAAGCACACCATTTACTCCTCAAAGGGTTAAGACTGAGCCCTCTTTTTATTGTCAAATCAAAATGGGCGACTAGACAGGCGTAATGATTCTTATCTACCGTCAGATTCTGTGTTTCTGTGTAAGTGCCCCCGGTGAATCTATGTGTACCTGTTCTATCCCAAGGGCCAGAGTTCAAAAGAAAAGTTGAGTAATTCTTGCACAAACCAACTGCACTGTAGGGGGGGGGGGCATGTTTCCAAAATTCCCATCGATTTAAAACAAAGCAATGTGTTGGTTGACTCTTTGAGTGCCAGAGAGGTATCCAACACATTGCGTTGCAATGCTTTGGATACCTCTCTGGCACTCAAAAGGTTAGAATCTCCATTTAAAGGGATAGTAATGTATCATAATAAAAGCAGCTCTAATTAATCATCATAGTATTTGGACTTTGGAGAGTGTTATTTCAATACTGTCAGAGTTGTAGTACAAGAGTAATTCAATGACAAAGTATCCCCCTCCCGCCCCTTTTACTGATGTAACACTGCTCAGCCAGATCAGAAGGGAGGTGCCCAGGTAGACTGCAGAGAGGGACAATCTTCAATTAAGATAAGGGAAAAACCTGAAAAACTTGTCAAGGGGGGCAGGGCTTTCATTGTTCTCATAGGAAGAAGATTGTCCCCTGCTGTTATCTGTCTGGTCTATGGACTGGATTCCACATCTGAGAAGAGATGGCTTACACTAGGTAAAAGGGGCGGGAGAGGAAACTTTGCTTGTGAATATCTCTCAAACCATAAAGAATTGAGAGATAAGACTTATATCGTTCTTCATGTTTTTTTAATGCCTACAAAATAAAATAAAGATAAAACGAAGAACTACTATCCTTTAAGTCGTGGGAATTAATTGTTCCATACTGTGCAGTTGGTTTACTCCATTTAGGGATCAAAGACGTTTTATGGCAGTTTTCCAGTTTGCTCTGAAATGCATTGCATGTTTCTGTGGCACTCAAAGGGTTACATTTTTATGTAATATTGACCGTGTTTTCTATATCAAACAACTTTACTATCCCTTTAATGGATGCTTTGAGGATATAGTTATGTCTATATTAAAGTTTATCTCCAAGTCTCCTATATGGCTTTTAAAACATGTATCACTATGTTTAAAGTGTTAGTAATGTCCACATTTTTTGTATATAGATTTGTAGAGGCTTAAAAAAAATTGTCATTGCCACAAACCCCATCTCTCAATCTGCTATGGTTTGATATATATTGGCAATAACAATTCCCTTTTCCTTGATGTCAGCTGTAAAGCCGACAGAAAGGAATCCGTGTCGGCCGACACAATGAAGCTCTTCAGCAATCCAAGCACACTTTGTAGACCTTTCCAATTAAATAATTCTTTTGCATTAACAGGATTTCAGCTCTGATGCAGAGCCGTAGGCTGATCCCCGAACTGGTATCTCCTGCTGTCAGCTAGATGCTGACGTCAGGAGAACGGGAGGGGGGAATATCTCTCAAACCATAAAGGATTGAGAAATAAGACTTATATTGTTCTTCATGTTTGTTTAATGCCTACAAAATAAAATAAAGATACAACAAAGTATTACTATCCCTTTAAGCCTCTACAAATGTATATATAAAAATATCTGGACATTACTAACCTGTTAATTACGTACAGTTCTGTAATTCAAAAGATATTCAAGCTGAAAGCATTTCCCTCTTGCCCCTTCTGGCCACCTCCCCTTAGATTTGGAATCCAGTCGTGGGACGGATGCGGTGAGGGACAATCTTTGCTAATTAAGTATAAGGAAAACCCTTCCCCCCCCTTGACGAAAGAGGGCAGGAATTTCCTTTTACTTACTGAAGATTGTCCCACACTGATCTCCATCCGGAGCAGACCGAGACATGGCCAGAAGGGGGGCGGGAGGGGGATCCTTCAACTTGAATATGTTTTGAACTTCAGAACCATAAGTAATTAGACATAGCACTGCAGGTTATAAAAACCATATAGTAGACTTTGAGATACATTTTGAAGAGATAGTAATACTTGAAAATAATTTTATTTGATATTGTAGCCCTTAAAAAAACATTAAAAATGATAAAAAAAAAAGTCTTATCTCACAAACCTTTATGGTTTCGGAGATATTCACAAGTAAAATAAATTTCCCTTTTCTTGGCTGTTTCAGCCAAGTCTGCCATCTAGTGGACAGATTTGGAATCCGGTCCACAGATCAGCAGGCAGCTCTTCAGCAGTGTTGAGTTCACGATCTTTAAAAAGAACTGCTTAATTGGAACTGTCTACAAAGTGTACCTGGCTTGCAAGCACACTTTGTAGACCATTCCAATGAAGAAATTATTTTTAAAGATTGTGATCTCGGCACTTCTGAAGAGCCATGGCCGGTCAAGGGACCGGATTCTAAATCTGAGAGCTAGAACAGTGACATCACTCAGGGAGAAACTTTGCTTGTGAATATCTCCCAAACCATAAAGGTTTGGGAGGTAAGACTTGTATCATTTTTAATGCTTTTTTATGGGCTACAAAATCAAATAAAATTATTTTCAAGTATTACTATTCCTTTAATATAGACATTACTATCCCTGTAAAGGCTGCACTGTAAAACAAATTTTATTCCATTTCTACGTAGGTAACAAAAGCAAGAACACTTGTAGTTTTCCTGTGAATCTTCTATGACCGTGTTAGAGGACTAATACTAAACTATAGCTTGCTATCTACTAAGGTTGTGTTGTCACAGACCTGTTTCTGAATGTTTCCATGCCTTGACAGAATTTTCTTTTACATAGCTGAAAACTACTCAAAACTGCCTATGTGTCGTGTTAACCAAAAGTTCAGCAAATGTACAGTTTAGGAGATAGTGACATTTTTATTTCTGGGAAAAGGGAAAGTGAAAGTTTCCTGGTGCAACACAGAGTTTCATCAGAATATGAAACGTCACTGAAACCTTCATTATCGTATGACACGTCACTGAAAAGCTTAATTAGCGTGTTAAATGTCACTGGTATCACACAGGTGCCCCGACTAGCATACATTATCATATTGATTATCACTATCTCCTTAAAGGGATAGTAATACCTCGTTTTAGCTTTATTTTATTTTGTAGGCATTAAAAAAACATGAGGAACTATATAAGTCTTATCTCTCAAACCATTATGGTTTGAGAGATATTCACAAGCAAAGTTTCCCCTCCCGCCCCTTTTACCTAGTATACGCCATCTCTTCTCAGATGTGGAATCCAGTCCATAGACCAGACAGATAACAGCAGGGGACAATCTTCTTCCTATGAGAACAATGAAAGCCCTGCCCCCCTTGACAAGTTTTTCAGGTTTTTCCTTTATCTTAAGTGAAGATTGTCCCTCTCTGCAGTCTACCTGGGCACCTCCCATGTGTAGTAAAACATATAGGCAGATGTTATTTATCTGTAAAACAAATGAAACTCGTCTTAGGGTGACAGGTCCACTTTAATCCTGATTGAAATTATGTACTTGCTAAATATCTGGAAGTAGCTCTGCCTGTTAATGGCTAAACTTCACAACTGTTCATCCATTCTTCCTTCCTGTAGGTGGCGCTCCTTGATATTGTGCACAGGGATTCCTTTGCTGCTCCAGAGAAGGACATTTTCCAGGCTCTGATGCGGTGGTGCAGACACAACCCCAAGGAGATCCATTCTGAGATCATGGAAGCTGTGCGCCTGCCCCTGATGAGCCTGACCGAACTGCTGAATGTCGTGAGGCCCTCTGCGCTGCTCTCTCCGGACTCCATATTGGATGCCATTAAAGTGCGCTCTGAAAGCCGTGACATGGATCTGAATTACAGAGGAATGCTGAGTAAGATATTGGTTCTGTACATAGCTGGTTAGAAATGTCACTGATTTCACTCATTGATATGAAAAGGGTCCTCAATCCCGCCCACTCCTACCCAGCACTCTAGGTAGATTGGAAGCAGGGGATCCCATCCCGTAGCCTCTATTGATCTTCCAGGCGAATGGGCTGGGAAGTCAGTAGCTGGGGGCTTCAGGAGGGGTTCTGATGCCCCACCATGAGGTCTGACCATAACAATACAATTAGAAAACAAGGGATCACCGCAAAGGCGAAACCGTGCTGTAAAACAAGGGTACTCCTACTGCTGAGAGCTGTTTTATTCATTTAAAAGTTATTGCAGCTCAATCTCCTTGGCCTGATGTTTACAGTGACTCTCTTACAGCAGCATGTCTATAGGCTTATGTAGTAACTGTGACACTATAAACTTTCAGGCCATGGAGGTACTGCACTCAAAAAAACTGCAACAACTATTGAATAAAAAATATCTTTCAGTAGTGGAAATGTCTTGGTTTACGCCACTGGTAAACTGTACAATATGTATTTTTTTTCTATATTAAGTGATACTGTCCCTTTAATTTTAGACTACCAGTGTGTAAATTATAAATATTTACAGCCATTATGAGTATTACATGGTTCCTCTGTGCCCTGTTCAGTACTGAAGGGAGTGTAAACAATTCCTAATAACCACCAGGGCTTCAGAGTATGTAGATGCAGTATAATTAACCCTTTGAGTGCCAGAGTGGTACGGAATGCATTGCATTGCAATGCATTCCATACCACTATGTCACTCAAAGGGTTAAAGGATAATAATAATAAAATTACCCCCACTTACCTTACTATGGCCTGAATATCCTAGTGTCCCCTATAAATTTGGCCCTTGTACCTTTGTTCAGGAGACAACATTGAGGACTGATTGAACGTGATCTGCCCATGGAAGCGGCCATGTTAGTTGCTGGCAGTTCTTTCAAATGGAAGTGCATGAGTTTCTTTAACCATTAAAGGGATAGTAATGTTTCATAATAAAAGAAACTCTAATTAATCATCATAGTATTTGGAATTTGAAGAGTGTTATTTCAATACTGTCAGAGTTGTAGTTCAAGAGTAATTCAATGACAAAGTATCCCCCTCCCGCCCCTTTTACTGATATAACACTGCTCAGCCAGATCAGGAGGGAGGTGCCCAGGTAGACTGCAGAGAGGGACAATCTTCAATTAAGATAAGGGGAAAACCTGAAAAACTTGTCAAGGGGGGCAGGGTTTTCATTGTTCTCATAGGAAGAAGATTGTCCCCTGCTGTTATCTGTCTGGTCTATGGACTGCATTCCACATCTGAGAAGAGATGGCTTACACTAGGTAAAAGGGGCGGGAGGGGGAAACTTTGCTTGTGAATATCTCTCAAACCATAAAGGTTTGAGAGATAAGACTTATATCGTTCTTCGTTTTTTTTTAATGCCTACAAAATAAAATAAAGATAAAACAAAGTATTACTATCCCTTTAAGGAGTAATCTTATTAGGAGGTGACACGTCTCCGTAACACTCATTAGCATTTGGATCTCTGGCTTTTTCTTGGGGCCTGTTATATCTCTCATTAACAATACTGAGCTGTTTGTATTAAGGCAAAAGTGTTTCTGTCTCGGAACAAACCAAGTGCCCCTTATAGGGGTAGGGCTGGATTTCCCAGTAGGCAATGTAGGCAATCGTGTAACGTGCCAAGGTTTGAAGCACGGTGAGTTGATTGTGGGCGTGGCCATGGACACAGAGCTCAGGTCGCCTAAGTTGCCTTGTGCTGCGGTTCCTGAGATTAAATCCTGCCCTTTATAACCATTAAAAACTACTCTTGATTTAAGTTCATCTTTTAACCGCTTGAATGCTAGACAGGTTTCCAACACATTGAGCTGCAAACTGTTGTACACCTTGCCAGCATTCAGAGGGTTAAACGCTCCAGTCAGTAAGATCTTTTATCTGATGCATTTGGAGCGATCCACAATCGCTCCACTTCAGTCTTTTTTTATACATCTGCCACATTGGGCCTTGTGTATTAACCATTTGTGTGCCAGAGTGGTATGCCTCTCTGGCAGTCAAAGGGTTAAGGCAAAGTGGAGCAATTCTAGAGCAGACCAATATGTGACAAATAAATATTCCTTTTTATCTACAGTAAATTGGACTTGTAACCCTTTTGAATGCTAAAGAGGTCTCCAGCGCATCCCTTTGTAAGCATTGTGTTGGTGGCCTCTTTAGCACTGAGGAGGTTAAAATCTCCATTTACATTAATGGGAATTTTGGGTATGTTTACACCCAGCTGTATGGTGTTTTCTTTTATACATGAGGCCCTGTAATTCATGTGCCAGATCCATTTTAAGGGATATTAATGTTTCACAAAAAGGCGGCTCCAATTAATCTTGTAATTCAAGAATAATTGAAATATAAAGTATCCCCCTCCAGTCCCTTTTACCTAGTTGTAAGCGTTCACGCTTACCTTTACTAGGGAGCCGGCTGTCTCAGTGCTCCGTTCGGCAGCCTTGGCATCCCAGATGCTGTTTCCTCTGGGCTGTGCGTGTGGCTCCTGCCGCATCGCTTTGGCTCCCTCTGCTGGCCGGCAGAGCCAGGCGTGCGTCACTGGGATTCCATAGTGACATAATGCCGGCTCTTAAAGGCACAGTACTTGGTGCTCCACCTTCCAGGGATGGAGCTAAGAGTATTTAAATTGCCTGGACACTAACATACTTGCCCTTTCGTGGTGTTCCAGTGCAGTTGAATTGATTGAGCTCTGTGTATTACCCTGGTTTGTCTGACTGCCCGATCTAGCGCTGACCTGTGGCTCTGTCTGACTATCTGCCTTGTGTATGTCCCTTGGCTTGTCCGATAGCCATTCTGGTGCAGACCTACGGCTCTGGTTGACTACCCGCTCCATGTGTGACCTGGCTTGTCTGACTACCCACTCTGGTGTTGACCTGGGGCTCTATCCACTGCGTAGCCAGCATACCAACACTTCATTGGGTATCCTATCTGGTGTGACCCTGTGGCTCTGGCTGACTACCTGCTCCTTGTTTGACCTGGCTTGTCTGACTACCCATACCTTGCTACTGGATTTGTCTGGTGATCTCCTAGGTGCGGACCTAGGCTCAGACATTCCTTACTACCACTGCCGATCGATTAAGTCTGATTCCCCTACAGGTGTGGACCTGGGGTTCAGTTCGTTATCCTTCCTGAGTGTCTTTCTCTATAGTCTGGTAGCCTCCAGGTGCAGACCTGTGGCTCTGCAGATTACACATACGTTACAATTACTGGGCCATACCGATCGAGCTCCTTACAGTGGTAATCTCCTACTCTCTAGAGGAGACGCTAGCTCCGTTAATTACGTACTCCTCTGGTTGCAGTCTACTGCTGAGATGTGCCTGACTGTTTTATTATTTGTGTGCAATAAAGTGATTGTTACCTATAAGTACCTCTCCTCTTTTCATTTGTACGAACCGTTACACTAGTGTAAGCCACCTCCCCTCAGATGTGGACAGGTCACAGCAAGGGACAATCTTCTTACTGTGATCATAAGGAAAACACTGCCCCCTTGACAGGTTTTTCCTTATGATCACTGAAGATTGTCCGTCTCTGTGATCCAGCCGGACAGTCTTACTGCTCTGAGGTGAGAAGTGTTACATCAGTAAAGGGGGCGGGAGGGGATACTTTATCATTCAATTACTCTTGTACTACAACTCTGACAGTACTATGAAGAGTAATCGGAGCTGCTTTTATTGTGAAACATTAGTATCCCCTTTAAAATAATAACATGTAATTAGTACTTTGTTACATAGGGGTGTCCCATGTGTTGGACACCGCTCTGGCACTCAAAATGGTTATTTAGTTTGTGTTTTACATGTATAATTATTTTTTTTTTTTGCCTTTGTCTCCCTTTCTCCAGTTCCTGAAGAAAATATCGCCACTATGAAGTATGGTGCTCAGGTGGTGAAGGGAGAACTGAAATCTGCCCTGCTAGATGGCGACACTCAGAACTATGATCTGGATCACGGCTTTTCCAGACACCCTATAGAAGATGACTGCCGCTCTGGCCTTGAGGTGAAGCTCGGTCAGCCCTCGATTATCAATCACATACGACTTCTCCTGTGGGACCGTGACAGCCGGTACGTAAAGGCTGCAACCTTAAATGCCCTGATCCCAAACCCATCCAATGAAATGGGCTATGGGTTAGTTATGAAAAAACACAAAAGGAAGAAGCGCACACAATCTAAGTGTAGATTATTCTTTTTCTCTTTCTATTTCTTCATCTCCTCCACCGTATGTGGACCTGTTTTCTTTCACCTCCTTCACCGTGTCAGTCATCAGATACGTAAGATGGCACAAATGTGAGTATCCCACCCACCTTTTCCCGAGGCAATCCTGCCTCAAGGTATACTCGCATTCACTGGATGACCCCCAGTGTAGGTATCTGTATCAGCTCCCACTCCTCCGTTCGTCTCTATAGTCTCGACTGACATCTCCTCCTGTGTCTCCGTTGGTACAGTCTGGACTTATACCACTCCTCTATCTAGGACTTTCTATTGCTAGAACTTACAGGAATATGTCACTAGGGGACACTATATATATATATATACATATACACTCAGGAGATTTAAGATATATCTAGATATAAATTTAATATGCCTCAAAAACAAATTACATATAAAAATCTGTACAGATGTATCTAAAATAATATCTAATATACAATACTATCAATCAAACAATCCAACATAGGATTACCCTACGCGTTTCGCCACATAATGTAGCTTCTTCTGGGGTATATTATTCTGTTTAGAGCATCCTACACTGGGGGTCATCCAGTGAATGCGAGTATACCTTGAGGCAGGATTGCCTCGGGAAAAGGTGGGTGGGATACTCACATTTGTGCCATCTTACGTATCTGGTGACTGGCACGGTGAAGGAGGTGAAAGAAAATAGGTCCACATACGGTGGAGGAGATGAAGAAATAAAAAGAGAAAAAGAATAATCTACACTTAGATTGTGTTCGCTTCTTCCTTTTGTGTTTTTCTATACATGTTGGGACTTTGGCTGGAGGTCTACAGGAAGTAAGCTGCACCGCTTTGTGATGGAAACTTTTGGGAGCCAACATCGTATATTAAAATAAGGTTATATTTGGGTTGATTTCTGGTGTAATAGCGCTTTATAATTTTTTGTGCGTACTGGTTAGTTATCTCTCCTGAACTACAAGACGCCAGCCTATAATCTCTTTGCTTCCTAACCTGTGCATAGAGGAAATCCAGGTGCCGGTATGGTATTTCTGCTACGGCATTCAGACTGTTCAGGGAATGCATTACTTTCTAATAAAGTTCCCTGTACACAGGACTACAACGTTCAAACAGTGCAGTGAATTCAGTACTTCCTAGTAAAAAATTTTTTCTCTGTTGTCCAATACAGGTTACTTATAACTCTGGGTAGGCGATCCGCCCCTTAATTTTAGACAGGAACAATTCTAGAATTGTATGCAGGGGGTAGAGCCTACCTTCCCTCCTTGGCTGCAGCTAGGCAACCAGCTCCAGTAAGATTTGTTCCTTGGTGAAGATACAGGCAAGAGAACAGTTCTGCTATAGTTTTAGAAACTTTTTACTTTTCTGTTGCAAATGGAATACCACCATTAGGCGGATTACCATAACTGACAATGCCCTTAGATGTGGCTAGCTCAGTATCCAGGTGCTTTTTGTGGACCTTAAGCCCTGGGGGGAAAATCTTGGGTTCAAATTCTTTCCTCAGGAGTTACCCACCGAGGCTTCTTCTTGATACATGGTAATCTGAAGACAGAAGATCTGCAGGAGAGGTGAGAAACCCTTTGAGTGCTGAGGTACACATGTCCCACAGTGCCCCTCCGCACGGGTTTTCCTCTGGAGTTCCTGCTGCACACTCCTGCACTCACTGGGTTTATCTGTATGTCCGTTGGGTGTTTTGGAGCAGGTTTATGTGGTAACTTAACCCTTTAGCTGCTGGTTTTGCAACTTTGGGGGGAGGTTTGGCACTTTCCCTACTGGTTTCAGTGTGTTTTGGGTATCCTAACATGTTCCAATGATGTTTCAGGTACTTTTATTTTACTTTTTCAACTCTGCAAAATTGCGCGCTTTACCGCATAGACGCCATGGCTCCATTCACTCCTATGGGACTGCACATTTCGGGACATATCTCTGCAACCGTTTAACCTAGTGACTTCAGAGATGGCTCATTTTAATTGATTGCCCTTGCTCTTTCATCCGGTAAAGTGTCAAGTGTGTTGGGGGGCTCAGGGGGCTTCAGGCACTGTTGGTGTACTTTTTCTGGGAAATCTATATTTCCCATGAGCGCTTGCTTCGTGTGCTCATTTCTGATTGGCTCCCGCCACGGCAGGCATTTTGTTCCTTTTCCAGAACGAGTATCCTACGCAGGGCTTGGACTCTCCTTCTCTCCTCTGCTGATTAACCCTATGCCTGCCAGATAAGTGCATTTTGGCGATTTCTGGGGTGAAACTTTAATCTTAGACACTATAATTGGGTGATTCTTTATAGTATAACGTTTTTGACACTGTGAGAATGTCTAATCTGTTGGAGCTTGGGGCCAGGCCTAAGACGAAGGACGCTGGGGTCTCTGTGTCTTGTATTGCACATTGCTTCTCATGTCATACAGGTTTGCCTAGAGAACTCTCAGGTCATTTATGCCCAGCATGTTCTGATGTCCCCGAGTCTCTTCCAGGGACCTCCAGCCATGCAGTAGAGCCAGCTTGGGTGCAAGAGTTCAAGGCTACTACTAGGGACCATAGGTCTACATTGCAACTCTTTTTTTCATCTCCGTTACAGGGGGTCTTCCATTCATGGAAGACCCCTTCTTCAGTTAAATCTCCCCTGCCTAAATCTCAGGGAGTACCTGATGTATCGGATTCCTCTGAGGAGGAAATGTTAGTGGATTCAGATGTTGAGGAATGTTCTGTTGTGGGCTCCTTTCAGTTTTTTGGGGACCCCTTTGAGGCTGATCCTGAGCCCTCGGCTGAGGGCCTGATCAGGGCTGTCTTGGCTACCCTAAACATTCCTTTAGTTTAGGAGGTTTCTTCTGATCCCTCTGATGTGTTTCAGGAGCCTAAGAGGCCCTATACTTGTTTTCCACCTAACCCCACTCTTGACCGCCTTGTGTCTGATGAGTGGAAATCTCCGGACAGAAAACCTTCTGTTTCCAAGAAATTTGCCAAGCTTTACCCCTTTTCTGAGGCGGCGCTTGCTCAGTGGGTTCAGTGGGTCAGTGGATGCTCCTATTTCCAGGCTATCTAAATTTACTGCCTTGCCAGTTTCTGATGCCTCCGCTCTGAAAGACTGGACTGACAAGAAACTTGAGGTTTCCCTCAAGTCCGTTTTCGCCACTGCTGGTACTGCCATGGGTTAACTAGGCCATTGCGGTCTGGACTGAACAACTCACCCTGGCTGTCCGTCAGGGTGCTCCTACTTCGGATATGTTGCACCTTCTCGCCAACATTTCTGAGGCCCAACACTATGTTTCTGCTGCCTTATTTGATGCCATCTGTTTGGTGGCTAGGGTTTCCACCATGTCTGTGGTTGCCAGACAAGCTCTTTGGCTTAAGATCTGGTCTGCTGACACTGCTTCCAAGAAAGCCTTACTCTCCTTGCCTTTTCAAGGCATATCATTGTTTGGGCCACAGGGGGTAAAATTACACTTGTGCCTTTGGTCCCCAGGAAGAGAGCGCCTCTCAAGCGTAATCGTTTTTTTTCTTTCCTTTCAGACTGAGACACTTCCGGCGAACCAGGCGGTTCCCTCAGCTCCGCGTGCCTCCTCCAAGCCCAAACATCAATGGAAGACCAAGGTCGCTTCCTTCGGCATGACTCACCGAACCCAGGTCCCCACTCTGGTGTGGGTGGCCATCTGCATCACTACCACAGCATCTGGGAGGATTCAGTGGCAGACCCATGGGTCACTATCCCTTCCTCTTCTTGTGGAACTGAGTTTGTCGTGGTGGCTCGACCTCTCCAATCTGCTGAAGGGCAAGTCCTTCCTGGTATTCTTCTGGACCACGGTGACGATGGATGCCAGCCTCTCCGGTTGGGGAGCAGTCCTGGGTCGCCTCAGTGCTCAGGGTCAGTGGTCTCTGTAGGAATCTCTCCTTCCCATCTATGTGTTGGAGCTTCGGGCGATATTTCATGCCCTTCGTCATTGGACACCCCAGATGGAAGACTACCCAGTCCGGGTACAGTCCGACAACACCACGGCCGTGACTTACATCAACAAGCAGGGTGGAACAAGAAGTCTTGCCACTTGGTTAGAGGTCAAGGCTATTTTATCCTGGGCAGAAGAACACGTTCCTGCCATATCCGCAGTGCACATTCCAGGCTTAGACAACGTCATGGCAGACTTCCTCAGTCGACACACAGTGAACAGCAGCGAGTGGGAGCTGCACCCAGAGGTGTTCAACCTCATCGTTCAGAAGTGGGGTCTTCCTTGCATCGACCTGATGGCAACAAGAGACAGCCGAAAGGTTCAGAGGTTCTGCTCTCGCTGGAGGGATCCTCTAGCTATTGCGGTGGATGCCATATCCATTCCTTGGTTATTTCCTCTGGCTTACATCTTTCCTTCCCTCCCCATGTTGCACAGGGTGTTGCGGAAACTGAGACTGGAGCGTTGTCCATTTATTCTGATTGCTCCATACTGGCCTCCTCAGGCTTGGTTTCCGGAGCTTCTGGATCTGTCAGTGGCGGAGCCATTCCGGCTCCCTTGCCATCCAGATCTTCTTCTACGGGGTTACCTGTGGAAGGAGGATGTCCATCGTCTAGCTTTGACGGCTTGGAAGTTGAATCCTCAAAATTGAGGAAGAAGGGTTTTTCTTCTGGTGTGGTGGCTACTGTGCTTAGTGCCCACTAACCTGTTTCTTCTAAGGCCTACCATCGTGTCTGGTCGACCTTTCTCTCTTGGTGTGCTGACAGGGATCTGTCTCAGGAATTTGACCTGCCTACAGTCCTGGCCTTCTTGCAGGATGGTGTGGACAAGGGCCTTAGTTTGAGTTCCCTTAAGGTTCAGACGTCTGCTCTTTTTGTTTTCTTTCAGAGGCGCATTGCCATTCTGCTGGATGTTAAGGTTTGCTTTCAGGGCCTTGCTCATACTCGTCCTGTCTTTAAGAATCCCGCTTCTCCGTGGGATCTTAACTTGGTTTTGGACGTTCTTCAGCGCCCTCCCATTGAGTCTTTGGCTACTATTCCTCTACGCCTGTTGAAGTGGAAAATGGCCTTTCTCCTGGCGATCGTTTCCATTCGTCGTGACGTGGAGTTACATGCTCTGTCCTTTAAACCACCCTATTTGGTGTTTCACAAGGACAAGGCGGTGCTTCGCACTTCTTAGGAGTTTCTTCCGAAGGTCGTTTCGGAGTTCTACATCAATCAGGAGATTGTGGTGCCTTCTTTCTGCCCTGACCCTACCTCTGACAAGGAGAGGGATCTCCTCTTGTTAGATGTGGTGTGTTGTCTCAAGTTTTATGTATCGGGCAATCTGATGTGCTGTTCTTCATTCCTAAGGGCCTCAGGGCAGAAAGACCTGCATCCAAGATGACTATTGTGTCCTGGATCAAGTCCACTATTTGTAAGGCTTACCTGCTGAGGAAGAAGCCTGTTCCCTTTTGGGTCACGGCTCATTCTACTAGATCTATTGGGGCTTCTTGGGCTTACAAGAATCAGGCCTCCGCTGATCAGTTGTGCAAGGCTGCCACTTGGTTGTCTGTGCACACCTTTTCGAAGCATTACTTTGTTGATGTGCTGGCATCAGCTGACGCCAGCTTTGGGAGGAAGATCCTGGAGGCAGTCTTGACTGTCTAGGATCTTCTTCGGTTCTTGGTACTTCCTTCACTTTTGAGCCCTGTTGGCTCTAGTTCAGTTTGCTGTGTAACAGTTGGGGTGTAATACCCCACCTGTTCAGTGTCTGACACTCCCTTGTTGTTGTGCTCTCTCTGATCTAATGGTTCATATCTGCTGTGGTAGCTCTGGGGGGCCTTGCTCCTGGTCCTTGCCTTACTTCCCTCCTCTGGGAAACTCAATGGTTGGACATCCCAGAGTTACCAGAAGCCTGTATTGGACGACAGAGAAAAGAGTATTATAGTCTTACCCGTTAAATCTTTTTCTCTTAGTCCATACAGGTTACTGGTCTCCCACCCTGTCAAGGGACCATGCTTGGCTCTCCTATGGCAGACCGTGGGGGTCCTTCGGGGTCATGCTCACAGGAGTCTTCTTTCCCTTCTACTATCTAATCAATAGTGTCTCAAATCTTACTGGAGCTGGTTGGCTAGCTGCAGCCAAGGATTGAAGGTAGGCTCCACCTCCTGCATACAATTCTAGTATTGTTCCTGCCTAAAATTAAAGGGGCGGATCACCTACCCAGAGTTACCAGTAACCTGTGTGGACTAAGAGAAAAGGATTTAACAGGAAAGACTAAAATACTCTTATACTGAGTGTTAAACTGACTACAGCATTTAGACAGGGAATTCCATTCTTCCTACCAACATCCTTTATAGACTGCAGGTTTCTCTTAGTGCAGGGAATTCAGTATTAATTAAGAATTAAGTATTTAACTCTTTGAGTGCCAGAGGGGTACGCAACGCATTGCTTTGCAATGTGTTGCATACCCCTCTGCCACTCAAAGGGTTAATGTCCTAAACTATCTATATATATATATATATATATATATATATATACACACACACACATAATATGGCCATAGTGTGCTTGCTACCACGCCAAGGCACCCCATTACAGGCAAGTCCTAACCTTCTTATGCTTTGTCCTATGAGTTGAATCTCTCCTGCTTTACTCCTTTACTAACCTTGAAGGGATAGTAATGTTTCATAATAAAAGCAGCTCTAATTAATCATCATAGTATTTGGACTTTGGAGAGTGTTATTTCAGTACTGTCAGAGTTGTAGTACAAGAGTAATTGAATGATAAAGTGTCCCCCTCCCGCCCCTTTTACTGATGTAACACTGCTCAGCCAGATCAGAAGGGAGGTGCCCAGGTAGATTGCAGAGAGGGACAATCTTCAGTTAAGATAAGGGAAAAACCTGAAAAACTTGTCAAGGGGGGCAGGGCTTTCATTGTTCTCATAGGAAGAAGATTGTCCCCTTCTGTTATCTATCTGGTCTATGGACTGGATTCCACATCTGAGAAGAGATGGCTTACACTAGGTAAAAGGGGAGGGAGGGGAAACTTTGCTTGTGAATATCTCTCAAACCATAAAGGTTTGAGAGATAAGACTTATATCGTTTTTCATGTTTTTTTCATGCCTACAAAATAAAATGAAGATAAAACGAAGTATTACTATCACTTTAATATGCTTTGTCCCATAAGTTGAATCTGTCCTGCTTTACTCCTTTACTAACCTTAATGTAATTTATCCTGAGAGCTGGGCCTTTGCCAGCTTTACTCATTGATGGAGAGAGACTGTCTGACAGGCGTTATATAGTGTCCTAAAGACAATGAACATTGCACCTGAGGTGGTAGAGGTGTTCAACTTAAACCAACAGTATCAGGCCAAAACTTCCAAAAATACTATGCCAGTCCAGGTTTTGGTAAACACATCCAAAGAGAAAAACTCTTTTAAAATTGCTGGTGTGCATCCAATTTTGGCCAAAATAACTAAAAGCAAATAAAGAAATTATTGGTGCACATCCATATTGTATCATTATTAACCCTTTACTCTGCTGCTTATTGCCGGTATCCTTTTAAAAGGTTGCATTGAAAACCGCGTGCGGCTAGATGCAGCATTAAGCGTGTCACCGCAATGAAAAGGGCGACATGGGAATCTCGCCCTGCATAAAAGAGCGAGTTCTCATGTTGCGCCCTTAAACGGAGCTTCAACTCAACCTGCAGCATCCAGTTTATTACCCACATACCTAAGGAACGACTGGTGAGACGAGCAACACTGGACATTACCATACTGTATTGTGTTGTACTGTAACTGCAAGCTGATGACAAAATTGTAGCCTGGCTAACCCTTTCAGTGCCAGAGAGCTTCCCAATGATTACACACCCTTCTAGTCCTCAAAGACGTAACCGTTTGAGTTCCAAAAGGGTAATTAAGTGTGTTGGATACCCCTTTGGCACTCAAAGGGTTAAATCTATTGGAATTTGCATCCCCGCTCCTCCCCCCCCCCCCCAACGCATGCTACGGTTTTCATGCACCTCTGTGGCTTGATGAATAAAGCCCTCTATGGTGGTGCTCTATGGCAGGGCTCCAAATTTCCACTCGCCGCTAGCCAATGGCGAGTGAAAATTTAGCCCTGGCGAGTAGAAATTCAGCCCTGGTGGTTATGTTAAGGCTTGCAGTGGCGAGTAAATTTTCAGGTCTGGCTAGCAGCAAAGGACTTCAAATCATAAGCTGACATACATTGCCCACATACAGGCCACACTGATCTCCAATCCGGTTTGTTTGGTGCTTGCAGGTCGTATTCCTACTACATCGAGGTATCTATGGATGAGCTGGACTGGATTCGGGTCATTGATCACTCACAGTTTCTGTGTAGATCCTGGCAGAAGCTCTACTTCCCAGCCCGTGTCTGCAGGTAAGAGGAACACACCTTAGATCAATATTCACAAAAGGTCTAGCGCTCAAACCGTTGCTTGTTAAAGTGTTAGTAATGTCCACAAAAAAGTTTTTTTGCATTTAGAAGAGCTTAAAAAGCTGAGCTAAATACAAAAAAACGTATCTCTCAAACCGCTATGGTTTAAGAGATACAGGCTTTTAAAGTTTGTTCTCTGCTACCGACAGCCCCAATCTCGTTTTTTACCACAAATCCATTCATTGGAATGGTCCTAAAACGAGTGCTTCAATACAGTGATGTTGGACTCCCGTTCACCTCCAACGCGTTTCTAGATCCGCTTCTGATCTCTTCCTCAGGGAGAAAAAACTGTGGCAATGTGCAAGTTTGCACCTATAAATAAACCATTAAATTTAAAGAAACACTATCTCATTTTAAAGATGGCTCAATAAACCTCTCTATCATTGTTATGTCTCATTGACACCCTAAATATAAAAACAATACCTATATGGTTATAAATGCATTTTGATGAGAAATAACAATAATTACATCGTATATAAACCAAAAAATTATTTTTTATTTATTTTTAACCACTCCCTTCATGATTATTACCCTACGGCACATAGTCCATTCTATAGAGAACTAACCATATACAGCTACTAAATGTTTTTTTTAATTGGTTTCTTACAATGTGCAGCACAAAAAATGATATTCTCACCAACATGCAAAAATGTGGACCATTCTAATATGAATAATTAATATTTAGAAATGAATGATCTAATATAGGGGAAAAACGCATGTATTCTCGGAACATACATAACTTCATGAACACTACGACCCCAACCCCTAAATGCTTGACGTACGTGATGTTTTTCGTTTCCACTTAAAGGAAAACACGGCTCAGCATGTGTCATATCTCTACCTATACTATATCCCATATCCCGATGTAAGTAATGGGAATAATGACCCATTTCATGAGTAATATTATAAACCGTATACTTGAATCGAAATAGAATTCATGCTAATTTGGAGAATCAGATAAATACATGACATCAAAAGGATTACCATAAGAGTATGTCCAAAAATGGAATTTCCTTCAGACAAACATTTATGTAATTTTTATAAAAAACCAGAGAGCTCTGCCTCCGCATTTAAACCAAAAGGAATCATCATTTGGGCACTGAAGATCCATTATGTTTCTTTCCTCGACATATCCTTAATCCAATTTCCTCCCCTGCAGTTCTTTCTAACATTTTATATACCGTAAAATCTCAGGTATAATATGCACCTGTGTATAATAAGCAGGTGCATAATATGCCTAAGATTTTAGGGGAAAACAAGAGTGCCTTTGTATAACACGCACCCTTGTTTTCCCCGTTACTGAAATCTTTTGTAACCCTTTGAGTGTCTCAAAGGGTTAAGGCTGGCAGGCTGGTAGATGGCTTCCCTCCCCTGGCGATATCCGCTCTGAAAATAAGACTTACTAGTTTAAATGCAAGTCCCCCACTGAAGTCCTCATCTTTTGAACAGCAGACATACCGGTATGTAAAGCTTCAGTGCGGGCAGCATGCTTCCATTTGCCGCCCGCTTCCTTCAATGGGCTTTCAGGTCCTTCCGCCTGCAGCCATTGCCCTGTGAGGATCTTAAGGTCCTCACAGGGCAATTCCATAGGCGGAAGGTCCTAAAAGCCCATTGAAGGAAGAGGGCGGCAAATGGAAGCATGCCGCCCACACTGAAGCTTTACATACCGGTGTGCCTGCTCTTCTCAGCGGGGACTTACATTTACACTAGTAAGTCTTATTTTCAGAATATCTCCGGGGGAGGGAGGGAAGCCATCTACCAGCCTCAGTTTTTTTACTTTATTTAAAGACTCTCGTGTATAATACACCCCCCCACACTTCACATAAGGTGAAGTGGGGTAAAATTGTGCGTATTATACCTGAGATTTTACGGTAACCAGAAAACTCATATCTTTTACATCAGCCTTCTCACAATCTATAAAATGGGCTGATAAACTACATTTCACAAACTTGTTCCTAATATAGTTTAAATGTTCACGTATTCTGTCTCTCAAAAGCCTTTGACACAGTGCCTCACAACAGGTTACTGCATAAATTAAAAGGCTTCGGTTTGGGTCGCGTTATCTGTACATGGATTGAGAACTGGTTAAATGATAGATGGCAGAGAGTTGTTGTAAATGGAACTTTTTCAAATTGGTCTAGGGTTATAAGTGGGGTGCCGCAGGGTTCAGTCCTGGGCCCAATGCTTTTTAATTTGTTTATTAATGATCTAGAAGTGGGAATTGAAAGTAGCATCTCAATCTTTGCTGATGACACTAAGCTATGTAAGGAAATACATACAGAGCTCGATGTTTTTTCCCTACAGAAGGATTTAGATAAACTAAGTGAATGGGCAGAAAAGTGGCAGATGACATTTAATGTAGATAAATGTAAGGTTATGCATTTGGGTTGTAGAAACAAACTTTCTACATATACTCTAAATGGGAAACAACTTGGGAAATCCTCATTAGAGAAAGATTTAGGCGTACTGATAGACAATAGTCTTCACAGCAGTGTGCAGAGTCACTCAGCTGCTGCAAGAGCAAATAGAGTACTAGCTTGCATAAAAAGAGGTGTAGAAGCAAGGGATGCTAATATTATCCTACCTCTGTATAAATCCTTGGTTATGCCTCATCTAGAATATGGAGTACAATTTTTGGGCACCTGTTCTAAAAAAAGACATTACTGAACTGGAAAAGGTGCAGAGACGTGCAACAAAACTGATAAAGGGATTGGAGGATCTGAGTTACAAAGAGAGACTAGCTAAACTGGGTTTGTTTACATTAGAAAAGAGACGTCTAAGGGGTGATATGATTACCATTTACAAATACATTCAAGGTCAATACAAAGAACTATCCAATGAATTATTTATGCAAAGAGCTGAGCTAAGAACAAGAGGTCATCCATTAAGACTTGAGGAAAGGCGGTTTCGACTAAAACACAGGCAGGGATTCTTTACAGTAAGGGCAGTAAGGCTATGGAATTCTTTGCCTCGGGATGTTGTGCTTGCAGATAATGTAACTGCATTCAAAAAAGCAATGGATGCCTATCTAGCACAGAACAATATTGACAGTTATGACAGATGGCTTCAAAGCAAATAGGATATTGAGCCGGGGAACTATTTGACACTCACACACACACACACACACCTACATTGGAAATTGCTCCAGAGGGCTTTTTTGTTGCCTTCCTCTGGATCAACAGGGGTGTTATTGGCATGGGCTGGACTTGATGGACGCATGTCTTTTTTCAGCCTTATCTACTATGTTACTATGTTATCAGCGTTTGGTCCTGCCTATATACTGTTTGCCACATTTACATTCAGTCACATAAATGATCCCCTTTGTTACACGTCATTAGATGTTTAATTCTGAAGATCCTTCCAGTGGTGTTGGCACGGAAATCTTTAGTTGTTCTCCTTATATTACAGGTTTTACACCCTTGACATTGTCCACACTTATAAAATCCCCTATTTGTATCCAAACAATTATTATCATCTTTCTCCTGTTTCATAATACTTGGAGCAATAGAAATACCTAAATTCAGTGCTTTAGAGAATATAATGTTAGGTTTATCAGACAAAATATCATTAAGGTTTTATCTTCTCTTAATATATTCCAGTGTTTATTTATGATCGTTCTTAAACCTGAATTGAAAGGGACTATTGTTGGGATGTTCTTCTGTCTATCACCACCATCCCTCCTAATTTTCTCAATTAATAATTCCACTCTTTTTATAGTTTGAACTTCCAATTTTTCTTCTAATTGTTCCTCAGGATAATCTTTTAGTAAAAACCTATTTTTTGGTATATCTGCCTATTCTCTAAATATTTTCTCCTCTGTGCAATTTCTTTTGATTCTCATAAATTCCCCCTTGGGGATGTTATTTAATCAGTGGGGGAAAATAACAGCTATTTAGTGATATGTAGCTGTTACAATCAACTTTCTTGAAGAATGTCTTTGTTTTTATTCTTTCCTCATCTATATAAATGAATAAATCCAAAAATTCCACCTCGTGTTTACTAAAATCAACTTTGAATTTTAAATTATAATTATTATTATTATTAATGTATGTAATACATTTTTGTAAAGAATCATCAGTGCCTCTCCATAAAAAAATACGTCATCTATATACCATTGTCAGAATACCAGGTTTGCTCCAAATCTATGTCCCCCCAAAAAAAATTGATGGTCCCAATATCCCATATATAAATTTGTATAGTTTGGCGCAAACCTGGTACCCATGGCTGATCCTTGTATCTGTAAATACACATCCCCATTAAACAAAAAATAATTATGATTTAAGATAAAAGACATTAATATGCATAAAAAAAATCAATCTGTGATTTTTCCAAAGTGTTTCGTTTTTCCAAAAAAATGACGTGTAGCTTGTATACCTTTCTCGTGATCAATTGTATATAATGACGTTACATCTGCTGTGTCTCAAAAAAATCCTCCTCCCATTTCACTTCCTTCAAAATGTCTATCATATGTATACTATTCTTCAGATATGCCTGCAACTGTTTTACATACATCTGAAGAAACGTATCTATATATCTACTTAAATTAGCTGTCATAGACCCTATTCCTGATATAATTGGCCTACTAGGAGCCTTATCTAAACTCTTATGCACCTTGGGAAGAAAATAAAACCTGGCATCCTTGGATACATGTTCATTATAAAATCAAATTCTTTCTGTAACCACAAAAGATTATCCAATCCCTCTTATAGTATCTCTCTTAATTCTCTATTATATTGTTCTGTAGGATCCATATTTAATTTCTTATATGTTACAGAATCGGATAAAATTCTCTGAGCATCCTCATTATATTGGGATATAGACAATATACTATAGACTAGCTCTTTGCATATGCAAATTACCTTTGGGACTAGTCACCCTAAGGGTAATAGGGTAATCCAGATGTGAACCCCTTGCTCACAGTGCCTAGAGAGATCTGCTGCACCGCACTGACGAGGCCCAGTAAGGCCGAAATGTGCATCTAGGGTTGGCTGCTTCTCTTGTTCAGAGAGGAATTGCCTGGCACCTCGTGGCTGGACTGCCTTTTGGTAGGATCAGTATGAGGTGCTCTAGGATATTTCTTCTCTGTGAAAGGCACTAGTGAGCTAAAAGAGATTGCACCCTGGTTAGGATACTTATCCTATAGAGCCTCAACAATTCGAGGGCGGGCTCATTCCTAGATGAGCGTCTCTGACTAACTCTTTGGATACAGACATCACAATAACCCCCTCCCTTATCTGCAGGTCAGAATACAGTTTGTTTGTTGTTTCGGAAATTTTTAATAGCCCTAAATTCCTCATTAGTTAAAGGGGAACTACCACCCCGCAATAACTTAAGCTTCACTGATTGCTCATCTGGCGACTAGCTGCTTAGTAGCGCTAGTCGCCAGCAATATTACCCGGTTCAGCAGATATCGGCGTTTTACCGATGGTGACAGGAGCAGGAAGCACGGACGTCTCTTCACAGTGACGTCCGTGCGCCTGCGCTGTCAGTCCCTTTTGCACCGTGCGGTGCAAAAGGGACTGACAGCGCAGGTGCACGGACGTCACTGTGAAGAGACGTCCGTGCTTCCTGCTCCTGTCACCATCGGTAAAACGCCGATATCTGCTGAACCGGGTAGTATTGCTGGCGACTAGCGCTACTAAGCAGCTAGTCGCCAGATGAGCAATCAGTGAAGCTTAAGTTATTGCGGGGTGGTAGTTCCCCTTTAAATTATAAGAGTGATTATTTTTCTTTACATTAAACCTTCTACTATCTCGTTCTACTAAATTGGAGAAAGTCATTATCTGCGGACTCCTTTCATTTCTGGGAAAAAAAAAAGATGACTGGTTTAATCTCTCTATGCGTGAACCTCTATTAAGGATTATAAGTCACAACCTCTACATGTGTCTTACTATAATATTTTTTCAAGCAAAGGTTTCTTACAAATTTTTGTACTCCTATATAAGCTTGGAATTTATTAAATGATGCACTAGGTGCAAGCTTTAGACCTTTTGATAGAAGTTTATTATATATTTTTTTTTTAAGTTTATAGAATTTTGAGAGATTTACAGTGGTATGAAAGTCGATCGTAAGACATGTCATTACAGAACATTGAATAAAATAGCACATAGTGAGTGAATATGCACACACGTAATAGCAGATAATTCAATCGAACTTTCGAATCTCCCATACCAATCCTGGAAGGTCATCCATCCTACTATGGGGACAACTTTGACAATACTTCTGAAAAAAAAGAGGTCAAACGAATCTGGGTCGTAACCCCTCTGCATCAGTGTAACACGGAGGATTGTCATTTGGGATCACACCTCCTGGATGGTGGGCGGAGACTGAGATCCCCAATGTCGAGGGATTAGCATCTTAATTGCATGAAGTAAGGCAAAAAAAGATGTTTGTGTACGAGGTTCCATCGGAAGCCCAAGAAATTTTGACAGAAGTTTCATTTCTCCCTCCTTCAATTCATATGTACTTAAAGGGATAGTAATACTTCGTTTTAACTTTATTTTATTTTGTAGGCATTAAAAAAACATGAAGAACGATATAAGTCTTATCTCTCAAACCTTTATGGTTTGAGAGATATTCACAAGCAAAGTTTCCTCTCCCACCCCTTTTACCTAGTGTAAGCCATCTCTTCTCAGATGTGGAATCCAGTCCATAGACCAGACAGATAACAGCAGGGGACAATCTTCTTCCTATCAGAACAATGAAAGCCCTGCCCCCCCTTGACAAGTTATTCAGCTTTTTCCCTTATCTTAATTGAAGATTGTCCCTCTCTGCAGTCTACCTGGGCACCTCCCTTCTGATCTGGCTGAGCAGTGTTACATCAGTAAAAGGGGCGGGAGGGGGATACTTTGCTTGTGAATATCTCTTAAACCATAAAGGTTTGAGAGATAAGACTTATATCGTTCTTCATGTTTTTTTAATGCCTACAAAATAAAATAAAGTTAAAACGAAGTATTACTATCCCTTTCAATTATAGATACCTTCAATTTTTGTCTTTTTTTCATATATGATGTTATTCTTTTCCTGCCTCCTCTATTACCTCTATATTTTCCCTTTTTTTTTTTTACTTGATTACTTGACTCTCCTTTTTCAATTATAGCCTGTACTAAATTAAACTGGATTTCATTTCCAAGTGTAACGTTTTGTTCTGTGCCTAATATCGTTCTGTTCTGAAAATTAAAATCCTGATTATATCTCACTCCTGTATGTTCTGTATCTGTTGGGGACACTCCTCATCTTGGGGTGCTCTCTGTACTGATATTGATACCTCACAACATGGTTGTACCGAATTTGATATCTTAGAGGCTGACTGTATGGTCTTTGTAAAGTCTGTCTCATCCGTTGTCCTTCCCTGTATTGATTTTCTAAAATCATGTTGTTCCTTCTCCCCATTTGGCAGTTCCTGAATCCCCAAGGGTTCTCCCCCCTGTAACTCTGACCACTTCTGATCCTCCGACTGAATGTCCCATCCTTGCATAAAAAAGAGGTAGGCTCAGAGGAGTAACTAGAACGGTCCGGGCCCTGGTGCAAGAAGTGCCCTGGGCCCCCCCCAACCCCCGAACACATTGGCCCCCGGGGCCTCCACAATGCCTCCATTTCCTACCTCCCAATCCCTGGTGGTCCAGTGGAGTGGCAGGAGAGGCGGGCTGGTGCTATGTGCTCCCGCGCTGTCCTCTTCTGTAATGCAGAGCGCTGGGAGATGATGTCATCTCCCAGCGCTCTGCATTACTAGATGATGTCATCTCCCAGAGCTCTGCATTACTAGATGATGTCATCTCCCAGCGCTCTGCATTACTAGATGATGTCATCTCCCAGCGCTCTGCATTACTAGATGATGTCATCTCCCAGAGCTCTGCATTACTAGATGATGTCATCTCCCAGCGCTCTGCATTACTAGATGATGTCATCTCCCAGCGCTCTGCATTACTAGATGATGTCATCTCCCAGCGCTCTGCATTACTAGATGATGTCATCTCCCAGTGCTCTGTATTACTAGATGATGTCATCTCCCAGCACTCTGCATTACTAGAGTGCGGGAGGGAGCTTGCAGAGCCAGGAGGAGGGGGTTGCAGGGGGCAGCTGGGCCCCTGGAGTGACGGGCCCAGTCACGGTTGCGACCCCTATAGTTAAGCTACTGGGTAGACTTGTTCGGAGGAACCGATACCGATCTATTTTCAATTCCTTTTTTCTTATCTGTATTTTGTGACTCTACATCAGACGAACATGAAGGTCTGACTATCATTTCCTCCATGTTACCGATGTTTCGCTGTTTTCTTTGGATACTGGGGGCTGATTTTCATTCTCATTGATTTCTATACTAGTGTAATAGCCCGTGTACATGGGCCAAGGTCCGGGTAATGGTAACCCTTTGAGTGCCAGAGGGGTATGAAACGCATTGCTTTGCAATGTGTTGTGTACCCCTCTGTCACTCAAAGGGTTAAGTGGCCACTACCTCACTGCTACACGTGATGCACTCTTGCGTCTCCTCACTCACATGACTCAATCATGCCCACTAGAGACTGCCCAAACGTTTGCAGTCTCTACTGCACATGAAGGCTTCTGACAAACATCCTAGCGAATTATTATATAGGATTGATATATATATTTTCCAATTGCACTTCTTCAGTATCATTTTCCTGTATATGCTTTATCTTAATTGCTCTCTTACCTGGTTGTACCTGTTGCCAATCCTCCGTTTTGTTGTCATCTTTACCATTGTAATAAATTCCTATCCCTTTCAAATTTCAGTTGTTTCCTATCCATTACATTTTTTTCAAATTTCCTTATTGAATTAAAAGTTCTCTCTTCTAATCTTTTGTATTTATCACTAGTTTTATACATCACTAATTGATCCCATTTAAAGGGATAGTAATACTTGCAAATTACTAATCCCCACATTGTAGCTTTGTTAAAAAGAAACTTATTGCCCCCAGTGACATCTCTCAGACCCTTATGGTTTGAGAGATGATAGCGCTCAAAGTTACCCCTCCCTCCCCCTTCCCTGACTGAACGCTGACTGCAGGGATATCCGGTATTACTTGCATCAGGCGGCTCTGCAGTTGAGCTGAGATCGCGTTTATAAAAAATAATTCCTTCACTGAAATTATCTTCTACGTGTGCTTGGTTTGTGCTTGGTTTGCAGAACATTGACATTGAGGAAGGTAGAGGCTGCAGGAAGGTGGAGGCTACTGACATAGAGGCTTGTGACATAGAGGAAGGTAGAGGCTGCTGACACAGAGGCTGCTGACATAGAGGAAGGTAGAGGCTGCTGACATTGAGAAAGGTAGAGGCTGCAGGAAGGTAGATGCTGCCGACATAGAGGAAGGTAGAGGCTGCAGGAAGGTAGAGGCTGCTGACATAGAGGAAGGTAGAGGCTGCTGACATAGAGGAAGGTTGGAAGCTGCTGACACAGAGGAAGGCGGAGGCTACTGACACAGAGGAAGGCGGAGGCTGCTGACACAGAGGAAGGCGGAGGCTGCTGACATAGAGGAAGGTAGAGGCTGCAGGAACGTGGAGGCTGCTGACACAGAGGAAGGTAGAGGCTGCTGACACAGAGGAAGGTAGAGGCTGCTGACACAGAGGAAGGTGGAGGCTGATGACACAGAGGAAGGTGGAGGCTGATGACACAGAGGGAGGTGGAGGCTGATGACACAGAGGGAGGTGGAGGCTGCTGACACAGAGGAAGGTGGAGGCTGCTGACATAGAGGAAGGTAGAGGCTGCAGGAACGTGGAGGCTGCTGACACAGAGGAAGTTAGAGGCTGCTGACACAGAGGAAGGTAGAGGCTGCTGACACAGAGGAAGGTAGAGGCTGCAGGAAGGTAAAGGCTGCTGACATAGAGGAAGGTGGAGGCTGCTGACATAGAGGAAGGTGGAGGCTGCTGACATAGAGGGAGGTGGAGGCTGCTGACATAGAGGGAGGTGGAGGCTGCTGAGACAGAGGGAGGTGGAGGCTGCTGACACAGAGGGAGGTGGAGGCTGCTGACATAGAGGAAGGTGGAGGCTGAAGACACAGAGTAAGGTGGAGGCTGCTGTACTAGGAATGTAAAAGCCAGTCTGTGTTTGTTCTCAGTTTTCCAGTATCAGAAGCACGGTGTCTAGGGGTGATAATTGACAAGTCTCTCTCATTTTCCTCTCATATTAATGCCATTACTATATCCTGGCGTCTTCTTTTGCGTAACATTGCAAAAATCCATCCCTTCCTCTGCTTCTCCACAGCCAAAATTCTTATACACGCAGTCATCCTCTCCCGCATGGACTATTGCAACATTCTTCTGTCTGGCATTCCTGTCTCCCATCTCCATTCACTTCAATCTATACAGAATGCTGCAGCACGAATTACGCTTCTGTCACCTAGGTTTGTCCCTGCCCCGCTCCTCCTCAAAACTCTCCAATGGCTGCCTATCAAACTCCGGATATCTTACAGAATCTTACTTCTGCCTTTCAAGACACTTCTCTCCTCTACTCCTTCTTACATTTCCACTCTGATCTCCCGTTATACCCCATCCCGACACTTACGTTCAGCCAATGACCGTCTTCTCTCAGCTCCTTTTGTCTCTACAGCCCTGTCACGTATCAAACCTTTTTCTCTCATTGCTCCGTATCTATGGAACACTCTACCATCCAACCTGCGCCACTGCAGCTCTCTGATAACCTTCAAATCTCACTTGAAAATGCACCTCATGGATAAAATCTCAACATGATAGAAGGCACTGATGTTGTACAATGAACGCACTTATAAATGATTTACATTACTGATGTCCTCTATTATCACTCTAGCACTGTATTCAGCACTTGACCCTAACGTACTCTGTATGTCTCCCATTACCACTTTAGATTGTAAGCTTTCCGGCAGGGACCTCCCACCCAATGTTTCACTCTACAAAGCACCTGTAACCCTGTATTGTTTAAACCCTTAAATTGTAAAGCGCTGCGTACACTTGTGGCGCTATATAAATAAACATATTCATTCATTCATTCAGTTTGTAACCCCTTGAGTACCGGATTGATGTGCCCTGCATTGATTTTCAGTGCACTGGTCACTCCTCTGGTCCTGCAGGGCTAAGGGTCATATATGCAAAACCAAAGCGGAGCAAGTGAGGAGCAGACAAACTGAATTTTAGTGGACAAATAAAAAATACCTGGAGCCTGATCCAACTCGTGGGCACAGATTTTTTTTGTTTTTAATTTGGAAATTGAATTCTGAAGCATCACCAGTGGAACCGGTGTAACGTTCCTAGCACGTCGTGGGTCCTTCAGGAGTTAATGTCCTATTGACTTCAACCCTTTGAGTGCTGAAGATGAATTCAGCGGGCTATAGAGCAGTGCAATGGCATTCAGGGGTGGAAATGTTTGTGTGCTGTTGTCTTCCCCCTAATCCACAGTAGATAAGCCCCGACGTGTTACAATCAGCTGTTGACCCTTTGAGTGCCCGATGGGTACACAATGTATTGCAAAGCAATGCTTTGCACATCCCTCTGGCACTCAGAGGGTTAATCTGAAGAACCAATCTCTTTTGGCCGTTCTTACATAATGTTATTTTCATACAAGTTGGGTTCGAACGAAAAATATAGTAATTCTGAGCAAACCAAACTTGCCATAAGGGAGACAGATGATTTGTAAAATTCCCATTGGTGTCAGTGAGACTTTGAATCCCGTTGAATATCAGAAAGGATTCCAACAAAATTTACTTTGATGAGAATTTTTTTTGTCACCTATGCTGTTGTTGGTTTGCTCCAGAATTACTCCAGAATGTCCTTTATTCACTCTGAGTCCCCTTCGTTGTCTGGGCACATTCTGCAGATTGGCTGGCAGAGTGAAATCTACTGTTATTTATACACAGTCGCAGGAAGGAAAGGATCCACAAGGTGTCACTATAGTACTCTGTAATTTTATGGGCATCCAAGATTTTCTTCTTATCTTCTCTCTTTTTTTTTTTTTTGTTTTGTTTAACCCTTTGAGTGCCAGAGGGGTATGCAAAGCATTGCTTTGCAATGCATTGCGTACCCCTCTGGCACTCAAAGGCTTAAGGACCACTAACATAAATATAAACTGGGGTTATATACACTTAAATGTAATCCATGTGAATGTCTATAAAATGATCTGTTTTCTAAGGCCTATTTGCTCTGTGGGGGGAGCCATGTATGCCTTTGTCAGGTCTCCCATTACAGTAGGAATCTTGATTGGTCTCTGAGTTCTGATTGTCCTGCATTGTGTTGACATGAACTGAGATACGGTAATGTCGAAGAACCAACCTTAAGACTACCGGACGTTAAGACCTTTACTATCCCTTCACAACAATTCACTAAAATGTCTCTATGTAAGACATTCTACATATACATTAAAAATGCAAGTTTAGGATTAGATTTATGGGATGTAAAGTAAAATAACTGCATTCTACATAAACTAACAATTTCATTTTCCTATCACAAAGCACCAAAATGAAATCCATATTAATTTATACATTTATCAGTCTTTATTATATACAACGTAGAAAACTAAGAGCTGTGTTCAATGCTCTAAAAAGGTGCAGTTCTGAAATAAACCAACTGCACCATGGGGGAGATTTGCAAATTCCCAAATATTTATCCCTTTGAGTGCCAGAAGGGTACGGAATGCATTTCAAAGCAATGCGTTCCATACCCCTCTGGCGCTCAAAGGGTTAAATGAACAGCATTACTTCATTTTAAGGAAGTTTAAAATTGTGCATAGTAAAAAAATAAAATGAAAAGATGTAAATCCCATCTCTCAAACTTTGCTAGTTTAACCCCTTAAGGACCGGCCACTCACGCACGGTGCGGCCACTTAAGGACCAGGGACTTTTTTTTTTTTTTTTTTTAGAATTATGATTCTGGACTCCCCGAACGGCGTGCAGCCACACTGGGAGCCCGGAATTCCATGACGGTTCAGAACCGTCATGGGTCCTTAAGGGGATAACAACCCATGATGGTCCTTAAGGCATTAAGAGAGATAAGCTTCTAAAGTTCCCCCACCCACCCCTTTCACAGACATCCGCATTCTAGCTGGCAGATTGAGATCCTGGTCCCAGGACCAGACTGCTCTTCAGCAGAGCCGAAATAGCGTTATCTACAAAGAAATTCTTCATTAGAATGGTCTACAAAGTGTTACTGGGAGGCACAGACACCCAGACAGACAACATGTAATCTCGCTTTGTGTCTGTTGCATATGTACGGTGCATGAGTTAGCATGAAATTAGCTTTCTTTCACTGCTAATATCTGAGTATTTCTGGACTTAATAATAACCCAATTCCCATGTTGCCCACCAGTCAAGCATTCGCTAGGTTTCCTGTGTGTCACATTGTATGGGAGATGCGAGCAGATGTTCTGAGCGAGACCCTGGGTATTTGTGCTTATTTGACTTGCAGATTGCAGAGATAAACATAGAACTGTGATTTCTCACGTGTTACGCCTGTCAATCAGTTTATTATGGAACACTTCAAGTGCCAAAAGGGAGTGCAATAAATTTTTTTGGGATGCACCTTTGGCACTCAATGGACCTTTTAGATGTTAGAGAGGTCCTCTGTATGAATATGCTGAATGCCATTCTAGCATCTAATGATGGGATATGCAACCAGTTTTTCTCCAAGGGTCAATTAAGCAGTCCACTGTTAAATAGGGAATCACATTGCGGCATAAGCAGCAAGCAAAAGAAAAACAGAAGACAATCCTGCATCGCTTCATACAAATTAACTGAATTAACAATAATTCACTTGTTTCAAAAGTTTAACAAAAAGAAGTGGGTGGAGCAAACTTCTATATAAATGGGACGGTGTAAATATTCCCTTTGTTGAGAGCTCCACCCACTCAATCCAAGTGATTCCCTGAGTGAAAGCAAGTCTGTTCAACCATGAGCATATTGGATAGATTTATCTATTAAAGGAGCAGTAAACTTTTTTATGAAAAAAATATATATTGTAGGGAGGGCACCTCAGATGCTCATGTCTATGGAGGTCACACACTGTGACGGAGGGCACCTCAGACGTTCATCTCTATGGAGGTCACACACGGTGACGTAGGGCACCTCAGATGTTCATCTCTATGGAGTTCACACACGGTTAAAAGCCCCATTTTGGTCAATGGGATTTATTTCCCAACACTCCGACCGACACTAACAACCCCAAAAAACACCTACACCTCAATAACACACCCACCCACAAACACACACACACACAACCCACAAATAGACACGTGCATACCCCAAAAACACGCACACACTTCCCACAAACACGCACACAGCCCAACAAACACACGCACACACTCACCCCACAAATAGACACAGACACTTCCCACAAACACACACTTCCCACAAATGCACTCGCACCACAAACACACGCATACACACACACTAACCCCACAAATACACACCCCACAGAGACACACACACACACATACATACACACACATACATACACACACATGCGCAAACACACATACGCACATATATATACCACATACAGACACATATATGCACACACATATATACACACTCACCGCACAAACACACACACAAACACTCAGACCCCACAAATAGATACACTCGCCTCACAAACACATTCACCCCACAAACACCCCCCCACAAATAGCCACACACTTCCCACAAATGCACACTCACCTCACAGATACACACACACTTCCCACAAATAGACACATACACTTCCCACAAACACACACTCACCTCACAAACACACGCACACACACATTCACCCCACCAACACATGCACCCCACAAATAGAGACACACTCACCACACAGAACACGCACACACTCATGACCCTACTTGTAGGGAAATGTTGAACATGTGCCCTCACCTGTATTTGAGTTGAACATGCCTGCTTTAACCCCTTAAGAACCAGAGGGGTACGCAATGCATTGCCAAGCAAAGTGTGCCACACCCACCTGATCCTTAACCCTTTGAGTGCCAGTGGGGTACGCAACACATTGCAAAGCAATGTGTTGCATACCGCTCTGCCACTCAAAGGGTTAAGGGGTTAGATACACAGTGTCACCTTTGGGCTATGTGTATACCGTGGTGTATTTTTCCAGGTGTCCAGGGCTGGTTCCGGCAGCACTGGTGAAAGTCCTGGCACGTCACGGAATTGCGGGATGGCAGCGTGGTTGCACGTCGTTCTCCCATCCCCAAATTCAATTTGCAAAAAAAACAACAGGCCTGTGTTAGCACCCACCCATGAGCCGGATCGGGCTGTCGTTAAGAGGATAAGTAATAGCAACAACCTGTGGCACATATGCATGAAATGGTGCAATTCTGAAGCAAACCAGCTGCACGATAGGGGACTAGAAAGCATTCCCATTCATATAAATGGGGCTCTTAACCCCTTGAATGGTAGAGAGAGTTTTAATCAGCTTTGAACTTTATTCTTTTAGGTGCAATAGCTCAATGGCCTGAAACGTTACAGTGGCACTGTTGCTACACCATCCTATGGAGATTTATGGTCAGCTGACCAGAGCTGTATATATAGGGTGATGTAGCAACAGCGCCACTGTACAGTTTCAGGCCATTCAGATACTGCACCTAAAAAAATAAAAGCTGCAATATCTTGTGAATAAAAACCTTCTCAGCAGTGGGAGTTACTTTTTTTCTCAAGAGGATAAACCCTACTTATTTTTCTACATATCAAGTGCTACTATCCCTTTAACCCTGTAAAGACCAAAGGGGTGCAAAGCAGTGCATTGCACATCCTTCTGGTCTTTAATGGGTTAAGATTACCATGTGCTGTGGGTGGAGTTTGAGGTCCCGTATTCCTGCTAGCAGCTGTTATGTCTGCCTCCATGGAAATATTGACGCTATTTTACCTTGAACAAAGGCCATAAGGATAAGATCTGAAAGGCGGTCCGGACAGATAGCAGCGAGGGACAGCCTTGTGTCAGCATAAGGAAAATCGTGCTCCGCTTCGTCAAGGGGGCCGGCGTTTTCCTTATACAGAGAGAGACAAGATTGTCCCTCGTCGTGATCTGTCCAGACAAACAACCAGATTTCATATCTGAAGAGAAGAAAGGTGATGTAAAAAGGTGCAGGATGGGGGACTTTGCAATAAAATTACCATCAAACTACACCAATATGGACGCTTAGAACACTACGCACCATTATAAAAAGGTATAATGAAGAATTTGGCCCATCTAGTCTGCTCATAAAGTGGATCTGTTACTTTGAATTTGTTTGCATATTTGGAAACTTCAGTCAAAACGGCCTATGTATCCGTTATCCAAATATTTAGCAGATGCAGAGTCGTTCTTAAATTATCTTTGAGCCATTTATATATGATACAATATTTCTATTAGAGATCTTAGCGCTCGGTCCACTTGGTTCTCTACTTATTTATCCTAATAATATAGTGACCATTAACCTCTAGGACACAGTGGATTTGTAGCAGCAAAGATCTATTTTTAGGAGGAATATAGTGTAGCGCCATTATACGCAGAACTATTGTACATCTGCTGGACTTTTGGGTAACATGACACATAGGCAGTTTTGAATAAAGTTTTCAAATATGTAAAGAAAATTCAAGGTAATAGATCCAGATATGTAAACTTGAATTCATGGAATCAGGTCCACTTTAAAGGGATAGTAATACTTCGTTTTATCTTTATTTTATTTTGTAGGTATTAAAAAAACATGAAGAACGATATAAGTCTTATCTCTCAAACCTTTATGGTTTAGGAGATATTCACAAGCAAAGTTTCCCCTCCCGCCCCTTTTACCTAGTGCAAGCCATCTCTTCTCAGATGTGGAATGCAGTCCATAGACCAGACAGATAACAGCAGGGGACAATCTTCTTCCTATGAGAACAATGAAAGCCCTGCCCTCCTTGACAAGTTTTTCAGGTTTTTCCCTTATCCTAATTGAAGATTGTCCCTCTCTGCAGTCTACCTGGGCACCTCCCTTCTGATCTGGCTGAACAGTGTTACATCAGTAAAAGGGGCGGGAGGGGGATACTTTGTCATTGAATTACTCTTGAACTACAACTCTGACAGAATTGAAATAACACTCTCCAAAGTCCAAATACTATGATGATTAATTAGTGCTGCTTTTATTATGAAACATTACTATCCCTTTCAGTCAAAACAGCCTATGTATCCATTATCCAAATATCCAGCAGATGCAGAGTTTGAGATACTGATACTTTTACTTGTGCTTTTACATATGCTAACCAGGTTCTGTGCTGCACTGCACTGACATGAATAGCATCCGGGGTCACACTCCTCTCTCTCCATACAGAAATAACAATACATCTACTGCTCTTTTAGCTTACATGGCACATAAGATTTAACCCTTTGAGTGCTAGAGGGGGGAGTGCAAAGCATTGCACACACCCCTGGCAGTCAAAGGGTTAAAGGAGAACTTACAGCTCCTAATAGTCACCTCCCACCTAACCATACTATGGGCAGAAAATCCTAATGGCCTCTGGGAATTTTCCCCTGTCTCCTTGGTCATCGTTTAGTCTTGACGTCACATCCATGGAGTCAGACATGACAGTTCTTAACAGGACCTCAAACTCTGCTCACTGCACATGTTAATCTTAACGCTTTAACCCTGTATATATACCAGAAATGTGTTGTTCACCCCTGTGGCATTCAAAGGGTTGAGGGCCAGAGGGGGGTCCAAAGCATTGCTTCTCTATGTGTTACACACCCGTCCGAACCTTATAGGGATAAGTGGGCTCATGCACTCTGCCCGCGTCAGTTTAAAAAAAAAATTGCTAACAACTGTCATGTCCGCCTCCATGGATCTGACATCCAGAACAGATCTGAAGATGTTATCACTTGAACAAAGGCACAAGCACAGAATTCATAGGGGCCGTTAGGATTTTCTGGCCACAGTAAGGCAAGCCTGCAGTTATCATACAGGTGTTCGTTCTCCTTTAACCCTTTGAGTGCCAGATGGGTATGCAGGGCATTGCTTTGCAATACGTTGTGTACCCCTCAGGCGCTCAAAGTGTTAAGGTGGAACTTTCACCTTAATTCAAGTTTGCGTATTTGAAAATTTCATTAAAAACTGCCTAAATGTCATGTTACCCAAAAGATCAGCAAATGTGCAGTTCAGGAGATATTCCTACTTCTTATCATATGCTAATTGAGGTACCTGTGCGGTACTAGTGATGTTTTATATGCTAATTAAGCTGTTCAGTGATGTGTCATATGCTAATGAAGGATTTCAGTGACATGTCATATGCTAATGAATTATTTTATAGACACGTCATATTCTAATTAATCTCTGTGCTGTATCAGGATATTTTCATTTCGCTTTTATCCAGAAATAAGTGTTAATCTCTCCTAAACTGTACATATGCTGGACTTTTGGGTAACATGATACATAGGCAGTTTTGAATAAAGTTTTCAAATATGTAAAGAAAATTCAAGGTAATAGATCCAAATATGTAAACTTGAATTCATGGAATCAGGTCCACTTTAAATACAAGACCTGATTGACTGTTACTGGGGACCACTGGGTCGGAATAAGCTCCAATGCATTTGCGTGTGCGCTTGTGTGTGTATGTATGTAGTTCTGTCGTTCCAATCAAGGGGGAGGAAGCTTTGTGCACAGCACAATGGGGCAAGATCCGAAAACCACTGCTTCCGCCTAACATCTTTCTTATTGCTTTTCGTACGACTCCTCTGGGACTTTCTCAGCGAGCACAAAAAGATCAGCAAGCACTTTTGAAAAACCCAGAATAAATTACTGCCATAAATTTTTATGTTTTTTTTCCTCCCTTTCTCATGGTATAAAAACCTTAATTCTGCCAGGGGTGGGTTTATCACCAGTGTTTCCTTGGCATGGCCAAGTTCAATTTATTTCCGTGTGACAAGCTTCAGGGTTTTTCTCTCTCCTTTTATTTTTCTGTCCAATTTTTCCAATATGTGATGTGGAAAGAACAATTTGTTATTGGTTTCCTCGTGGCTCTTGGGAGCTCATTAAGGGCACCGTAAAGAGGATTTTCAGCCGCTTTATTTTACACCTTCCTGTTTTCTGCTGAATTCAGGTCGTTTGCATTGGCATATTGAAAAAAGGCTGTAGATTGGGGCTAAAACATCCTATATTTTTTATATTATTTTCCATATTCTATAAGAAGCTGTCAGCAAATAGAAAAATAGATACAGTTTAAGGCTCCCTCTTACGATGCATAAATTCAGAAAGAGAGGAGATGTCTTTTATCCCGAATAATGACACAACCTGCAGGCAATGTGCCCAAATCTGAGAGACAAGAAGCAGAGCATTAGACAGCTGTATAAAATATACCACTATGCACAAAATTACACATTAGTCACAATTCAGGTTATTTTGCTTGACATGTATCACCTTCACTTAACTGCAAGCACTTTTTAGCCATAGATTTTGCTCTTCTTAATTTCTTCTCCTATGATGGATTTACTAGACATAAATGGAACAGATAAACAGGGCTGAATATTTTTGTAACCCCTGTGGAAGGTAGGTCTGAAACTCATTGCTGTGCACCCTTGGGTTTAAGTGTCAGAAGTGGTATAAGTGGCTGTTTGTTTAACTTGCCTCTATAGGCATCAAGTGTACAGTGTTCATGTGTATCTATTTGCTCCTTTTTCCACTTAAAGGGGAGCTATCACCCCATATAAAGTCTGCCCCCAACAATTAGGCATGTAGTGATACTATTAACAATAAGTACTATTAGCCAACATAATTACCCTGTTAGTGAGAAACCTACTTCTACCGCGACTGACTGCCAGCTGACAGTATAGAGCAGAGGTTCTCAACCCATGCCCTCAGTGGCCACTAACAGGCCAGGACTTAGGAATTTCCCTGCTAGAACACAAGTGTGTTGATCAGAGGCTCAGTTGTATTGATTAACTCACCTGTGCTCTTAAAGGGAAATTCTAAAATCCTGGCCTGTTAGTAGCCACTGAGAGCACAGGTTGAGAACCACTGCTATACAGTGCCAGACCATTGTAGAGAATTTGTAACCCTTTGAGTGCCAGGGGGTAAGCAATGCATTGCATCCCCTCTGGCATTAAAATGGTTAAGTTACTCTTTCTGTAAGTGAATGATTTAGAAGAAGATGAAAGTATTTTTTACACAGACTAATTTAACAGATATATACAGAAGCTTATACCCACATTACTGTGTGTTTTACTGATGTGGAGCAATCTGATACACTTGTATATAAGGGTGACCAGACCTCACCTTTAACCGGGGACGCATATGAAAAATGCATACTGCAGGGCTGCTTTGATTTTGGTGCACTCCTGAAATATGCCTATTTCCTATGTGTCCCCGGTTAAAGGTGAGGTCTGGTCAGTCTATTGTATATACACCACACAGTGTTATCTCCTAAATAGAGGAGCAGAGGGATTTGGGTGTCAAACAGGGACTGTCCCTCCTATACTGTATAGTGCCAGTCCTTATACACAGACACATGCAGACTGTATACTATACAGCAGAGGTTCTCAACCCATGTCCTCAGTGGCCACTAACAGGCCAGGACTTAGGAATTTCCCTGCTAGAACACAAGTGTGTTGATCAGAGGCTCAGTCGTATTGATTAACTCACCTGTGTTCTTAAAAGGAAATTCTAAAATCCTGGCCTGTTAATAGCCACTGAGAGCACAGGTTGAGAACCACTGCTATACAGTGCCAGACCATTGTAGAGAAATTTTTAACCCTTTGAGTGCCAGGGGGTAAGCAATGCATTGCATCCCCTCTGGCACTGAAATGGTTAAGTTACTCTTTCTGTAAGTGAATGATTTAGAAGAAGATGAAAGTATTTTTTACACAGACTAATTTAACAGATTTATACAGAAGTTTATTCCCACATTACTGTGGGTTTTATTGATGTGGAACAATCTGATACACTGGTATATACACCACACAATGTGATCTCCTAAATAGAGGAGCAGAGGGATTTGGGTGTCAAACAGGGACTGTTCTTCCTATACTGTATAGTGCCAGTCCTTATACACAAACACATGCAGACTGTATACTATACAGCAGAGGTTCTCAGCCCGTGCCCTCAGTGGCCACTAACAGGCCAGGACTTAGGAATTTCCCTGCTAGAACACAAGTGTGTTGATCAGAGGCTCAGTCGTATTGATTAACTCACCTTTGCTATTAAAGGGAAATTCTCAAACTCTGGCCTGTTAATAGCCATTGAGAGCACAGGTTGAGAACCACTAGTGTAGACATCTTTGCTTACAGACGTCATTCTCCTCTAGGAGGCGCTGCAACATACCCTTAGGTACCAGAAGGGACTGACAACGCAGGCACGCAGATGCCTTTAAAGCGCTGTTGCCTGGCCGTCAGTCTCAGCAGGAGTAGGATCTCTCACTAACACGGTAATTATTCTGGGTAATAGCACTATGGTTAATCATATCTCTAGATGGCTAATTGATGGGGGGAGATTTTATTTGCGGTGATAGTTCCCCTTTAATCCTTTGAGGTCCAGAGGCACGTGTCTCGTTATACCTCTCCTTCCTGGCATTCAAAGGGTTAAACTCTGCTGTAGCCTATAACTGGATGGAGACAACTACATTGAGAACAGTTACATGACCTTTTAGAATCATGGGTGGGCCTTTCTCTGTGACTATAGCTGTTGGAAAAAGTCCAGCCGGGATTCCAAAACGCCATGTAACTATTCTCAAGGCAGTGAAATGTCCCCAGTCCGTTACAGAATAAGCCTGCAGAAATCCTCATACCTCTTAATAAATTTAGGATCCAAGACAGCATATGTAGCACTATAAGTAGACAACCAGCCTATGAAAAGAGCTGGATGTCAAGGGCAGAAGAGCTAGATATCACAGCTTATCAGTCATCACGTTAGATAGTAAGTATACATGTATAGGCTGCTGCAACTGTCTGGTGTGTTTTTAAAGGGGACTCTTTATGCACAGGATCACCCTATTGTGTCTGTGTGTTTGTGTGCATACAATCATTCTTTTAGATAATTTGTAATAAAGAAGTATTTTATTTTAAGTCTTTTTGACTCCTGACCCTCATATGTCTTGATCCACAGAAGTGCAAGGGAGGACGTTATTCACTTAATGATCGGAGAAGTTACTTATCTATCAGGTAGTTTAGAATTATAATATCCCCCCTGATTCTTCTTTCCTTTTTGCCCAATACCCTATTCTTTGGATCGTTTAGCCTGTTCAGTGTGCTAATGCCACAGGGTTTCCTGTTTTGCCTCTCTCTTAGTTTATCACATGGCTTCCAGTTCACCACTTCTCTGAGGCCGAGGCAGCGTGGTGCAACACTGGTCCGACAAGGTGCTGTATTGAGCAATCTAAAGGGGGCAATTCTTGTGCAAACCAACTACACCATGGTGCTCAAGTTGAAAAAAAAAAAATAGGGGTTTTAACCTCTTAACCCCTTAAGTACCAGCGGTCCCGGGTTGTGTGGTCCTTTAAGGACCAAATAGGGAAGTTTGACGTGCTGCCCCACGTGACTGATCACATGTACCAGCACACCGAACAAGGAACTGAAAGAGATCGCTCCGATCTTGGAGCAGTCAGCTTCAGTCCCCGGTATTACTCACGCGAGGTGAGTAAAAGTATGTGACGTGCCAGGACCATCACTGGTCCTTAAGTGCCAGACAAACGTGACGGTCCGCTTACGTCATTGGACGCGAAGGGGTTAAATGCAATTATAATTGACTTTAACAATAATATTGCAGTCATTTTTCTGAACTTGGCATTTTTATCTGTATCTCTACTCCAGTTGGTCTGTCGGGGGTCTAAATGTATAGATCCCAGAACTTGAGAGGTTCAGTATGTAACACTCTCTTTCTGGCACTTTAAGTTTAAGATTAAGTTTTACTTTACAAGTGACTACTTTTGAGAGGTAAAATAACTATTATTAAGCTAGTCGCCACCTGCCTAAGTATTGCAGGGCGACTTTACTTAATGTGGTAGTTCCGCTTTAAGAAGCTAATCACAATATTCCTAATTATTGTAGGGGGACTTGATAGAGGGTGATAGTTCCGCTCTAATTTGAACAAGTTTCACAAATGCATTATACTATGTTATTTGTTTATGTTATAAAAACAATTAAAAAATCTTGGTTAACCCCTTAAGGACAACGGACCATTTTTTCCCCCCTTTTTTAGCTATCCGACTAAGTGCTCCACGAACGGCGTTCAGGAGCCCTGAAAATCCATGACGGTCACGGCACGTCATGTATCCGTATAGCGTGTTGGACCCATGAACTGTCAGGACCGTCGTGTTTCCTTAAGGGGTTAAAAACAAAACAAAAACAAAAAAAAAACATTTAAATGAGTTGTATTTTTTTTGTATTTGTTCACTGGATGGCAGTTGGTTTGCTGTTTAACCCTTCGAGTGCCAGAGTGGTATCCAACATATTGTAAAGCAATGCACTGTATACTCCTCTTGAACTCAAAGGGTTAACTGCCGCTCTTGAATATGGCTCCAGCATGTTACTGCATCAACAAATTTATAGTACGTTTTAACAGAATGGAATCTCATGTAGCTGCATCTTCATTGCCGGTGGTTTACAGATAAATGGACGCTGTGATATAAAGAAAGATACTTTCAAATTGCAGTGCACAACACACACGCATGGGAACATCACTGAAAGGAGATCTCATAATGAGTGGCATTTCAGACTTTCATTTTTCGTCACTGATAGATGTTTTTCTATAAAAAAAAAAAAATATATATGAATGCTGTTCTTCAAGTCATAAAATAAATTTCTAATATTTATGTTTTATTAAATGCAATGCAAATACAATTCAGATGGAAAGTGTTTATTAACAGCACTGAAACAGAACTGTTTTTTGCAAGTAAAACTCTAATAGTAACTCCAGACGTACACTGCAGGCAGTCAGATTGAACTGTGTATATTGTTCCTTCAATGACTCGCAGACTTACCAAATACGGGGAGAAAAATATAATTTTGCCTCCTTTCAAACCCTTGATTAAAGGGTAACTATCACCCCGCAAAAACTTTACATTGATTAAGTCTTCATCCGGCTCCAAAAGGGACTGACATTGCAGGTGCACGGACGTCACTATGACAAGTTGTCCGTGCTTCCTGCTACTGTGCGCCTCCGAATAAGTTGAAAATCTTTTAAACCAGGTAATATTTCTGGCGACTAGCGCTACTAAGCAGCTAGTCGCCAGATGACGACTTAATTAATGTAAAGTTTTTGCGGGGTGGTAGTTCCCCTTTAATCAAAGCAGATTTGAGTACTAGTCCATAAAATATATAGTAAAAATGAAATTAGTTCAGAGATGGGCAACAAAATGAATAAAGGGAATGAAAGACTAAAAGGGGCAGTAAACTTTTTTTTTTTTTTTTTTTTTTAATGAAAAAACGGAACACATTATAGGGATCCTGCTGAGTTTAACAAGGGTTCTTCCACAATTGGGAGATGAGTCTTTCCAGATTTATCACAGTTTAAACTGTTATTTATTTGTGTAATTATTTATATACTTTAAAGACTGTGTACACGGGCCAGCATTCTGCGCGTTCAGGTAGTCTCTACTGTGCATGACTGCTTCGGACAAACATACATCTGGCCTTTTATATTATAGAATATGGTTTTCCCTCTAGTGGCCAGATTTCAGATATTCTGGTGTATTGTGGGAGAGGTGGGTCACCGACAACATTTCTCCATACACTGTGACAGGATGCAAACAGCTCTATCACTGTGTGTCAGTTTGAACTCTCAGGAAGTAAGCTCCATTAATCTCTGTTTCCAGATTTGAACTGTTATAACATTTGAATAAAACATCTGCCAGCAGTGGCAGCTCCCTTGTTTTACCCTGCAGGAGAAGCACTATAACATAGTTTACTCTCCTTTATTCCACTGAGGACTTGAGGAGTACACAGCACTTTGTAAAGCAATGCGTTGCGCACTCCTTGGATCCTCACACGGTTAAGTTATGACCAGAGTTCTTCCAGTTGGGAATGTTTACTCTGCTGTAGGCCAGGAGTCCTGACCTGTTCTCAGACACCCCACAACAGTCCATGTTTCCAGGATCTCAATTACACTCAGGGGAACGTCGATAACTCAGGCAAATCCTTCAGAATGATTGAACCACTGACTGATTCACTGATGGGTTCTCCTGTGTTCATGTGAGGAGATCCAGAAAACCTGCATCGTTGAACCCCCCCCCCCCATAAGGTGTGCGGTGCGACCTGCTCAGATAGGTTTGTGGCCATGAGCTGATATTAGAGGATGGGAAACTTCCAGAGGCGTAACTAGAAGCCTCCGGCCCCCACCACATCGGACCCCTCCACAATGCCCCCATCTCCTACCTGGAACTCCCGCGCGGTCCTCTTAGTAATGCAAAGCGCTGGGAGCTGATGTCTAATTCCTTTGCCCTATGCATTACGTGTATGAAAATCACTTCCTCAGGGGTCTATCTGTATATGACAGAGGGAGCGGGAGATGCACAGATACCTGCACTGGGGGGTAATCCAGTGGATGTTGTGACACTGTGAGGCGAGTTTTTTGCCTCCACTACATGTGAGTAAAAAATCCAGCACGTGACAAAAAGGTGGTTATACGGTGATTGTCCATTGCTGATTTTAACAGTCTGCACTCAAAGCGTGTGCTACTCTCTTCTTTTTGTCTTTGTCTGCACAGAGCCACACATACACTGTCTTACACCCCAGACTTGTTCTACTGTCCACTGGTAGTCACAGACCCACACATGCACTGTCTTACACCCCAGACTTGTTCTACTGTCCACTGGTAGTCACAGAGCCACACATACACTGTCTTACACCCCAGACTTGTTCTACTGTCCACTGGTAGTCACAGAGCCACATAAACACTGTCTCACGGGCGGATTGTCCTGTCGGGGGATCGGGTATCCCTCAGTGGGCTGCTAGATCATGGGCCAGTGGGGGAGATCAGAGGATCTCACCTCACCGTTCCATGATATTTTGAAGGAGAGGTCTGTGTTGCCACTGGCACGCTCTGTGACAGCCTTCACGTTCCTTGTTAACCCTTTGAGTGCCAGAGAGGTATGCAACACATTGCTTTGCAATGCATTGCGTACCCCTCTGGCACTCAAAGGGTTAATATCCTGGCGCCTGCTCTCCCATGCCACACAGGGACCACAAGGGGGCGTCGATAGGGACGTCGGTGCAGCTAGTGGGCTACTTAAAAAAAAAAAAAAAAAAAAAAAAAAAATGCCCGGGCTGCTATTCCCCTACAATCCACCCCTGCACTGTCTTATACCACAAACTTGTTCCACTGTCCAGTGGTAGTCACAGAGCCACACATACACTGTCTGACACCCCAGTCTTGTTCTATTTTCCACTGGTAGTCACAGAACCACATATATACTGCCTAACACCCCAGCCTTGTTCCACTGTGTACTGGTAGTCACAGAGCCACACATACACTGTCTGACATCCCAGCCTTGTTCCACTGTCCACTGGTAGTCCAGAACCACACATACACTGTATGACACCCAGCCTTGTTCCACTGCTAGTCACAGACCCACACAAATATTGTATGACACCCCAGCCTTGTCCCACTGGTAGTCACAGACCCACACAAATATTGTATGACACCCCAGCCTTGTCCCACTGCTAGTCACAGACCCACACAAATATTGTATGACACCCCAGCCTTGTCCCACTGCTAGTCGCAGACCCACACATATATTGTATGACACCCCAGCCTTGTTCCACTGGTAATCACAGAATCAGAGATACACTGTCTGACAATAAGCCATGTTAAAGGAACAGTAAACACGAATATACTAAGCTAAAACATTGGCCATATGCCTGTGACCATTTGGCCATTTCCCAAAATCCAAGGAGGAGGTCAGGGTTCCTGTCTGTTTTTGGTGCCCAGCTCTGTGAGAACTGAGACTGACATCTCAATTATATTTATTTTATTTATTTAGAAAATGTTTTACCAGGAATAATACATTGAGATTTCACTCGTTTTAAAGTTTGTCATAGTAACATAGTTGATGAACGTGGAAAGAAAAACACGTGTTCAACAAGTTTACCTCATATCATCTGCATTAATCCAGAGAGGCAAAAAAAAAACAAACAAAAAAAAAATCCTATTGAAGTCATTTTTCAACGTTGCCTCAATTGGGTTAAAAAAAATCCTTCCTTACTCCAAAAGGCAGCCTGCTATTTCCCCAGATAAACATTGTGTCTGCGTGGAAACCAACTGTCAGAATTGTCAGTATTGCTGTAAGTTAGGAGGGTATGTGTTACTGTTTTAATGCAATCCCCCATAGAACGAGTGGCCGTGTGCATAGCAAAGAACCTGTAGGTGTAGTCACTGATCAGGGACGGGTAATGGAGCCCCCTCCTCCCTAATTTTAGGAAATAGCATGGGATCAAATATGACACTTTGTAAGTATTAAAGGGATAGTATTGTCAAAATTTAATAAAATCTGATCTTGTAGCTATTAAAAAACTAAGCTAAATGCCTCCAATCCGATCTGTCAGACCTTTATGGTTTGAGAGATAATCACAGTGAAAGTTCCCCCCTCCCTCCCCTTTCCCTGACGTCAGCGCTCTAGCTGACTGCGGGGGAATCAGTCCCGGGACCGTCGGAGGCTCTTCAGCAGATCCCGAGATCGAAAGACATAAAAAGAGTTTCTTCACTGGAATGGTCTACAAAGTGTGTTTACAAACCAAGCACACTTTGTAGACCATTCCAGTGAAGTAGTTCTTTTTATGTCTCTTGATCTCGGCTCTGCTGAAGAGCCTCCGCTTGTCCTGGAACCGGATTCCCTGCAGTCAGCTAGAGTGCTGATGTCAGGGAAAGGGGATGGAGGGGGAATCTTCACTGTGAATATCTTTCAAACCATAAAGTTTTGAGAGATAGGACTGGGGGCATTTAGCTTAGTTTTTTAATAACTACAAGATTAGGTTTTATTAAATTGTGGCAATACTATCCCTGTAACCCTTGAGCTATTGAAGTATGTTGGAAGCAGTCAGGGGCACTTAGCCAGTTAATATGTTTGGGTTTACTTTTCCTTTAAGTGGGTGCCTGCTATTATTAAAGTGACTGCTGTTTTTGAGGATCTGTAAACTTTTGTTATGGAAAAATATATGTATTGTAGGGTTTTTCCTGTTGAGTAAAATAAGGGTACTCCCACTGCCAAAAGATTTATATTTGCAGAGTTATTACAGTTTAAACCAGTTTTTTTTTTTATGTACATTAACAGTGCCCTCTAATGATCAAATTCCAGTTAGTTATTCTGTTGCATTCTAATGGAGAGAAAAGTCTGTGACATGCACTGCAGTTCTCCATAGAATGTGACACAGAGAAATACACATCTGTGCGGACACACACACACACACACACACACACACACACACACACACACACATCCATGCAGAGATACACACACACACACACACACTCAAATACACATCCATGCAGAGATACACACACACACACAAATACACATCCATGCAGGGATACACACACACACACACACAAATACACATCCATGCAGAGATACTCACACACACACAAACACTGCTTCTCTGTCCAATATGAAATCCGTCTGGGCTATATAATCCCTGCTGTTTGCTTCACCTGTACTGCTGTGTTGGAAAGACAAATGAGCGCTGTGTGAATACACAAACACATCTGTGCAGACACACACACACACCTGTGCAGACATACACATCCATGCAGAGACATGCATACACACACATATCTGTGCAGAGACATTCACACACACACATCCATACAGAGACATGGGTGTGCAAACACACGCTAATGCACATCCAGACACACCCACAGCCATACACATCGATGCAGAGACACACACACACACACACACACACACAAAGAGATACACTTCTGAACGGAGACAAACACACAGAAATTCACATCCATGCAGAGCGACACACACACTCACACACACACACACACACACTCACACACAAACACTGCTTCTCTGTCCGATATGAAATCCGTCTGGACTATATAATCCTGCTGTTTGCTTCACCTGTACTGCTGTGTTGGAAAGACAAGTGAGCGCTGGTTGGAGGGAGTAAATTGCACTCTGTGTTCATTCCTAAATCTTCCAAATCTTCAGCAATCGTTCTGAATACAAAACTAAGCCCCAGACGGCTCCCAGATTAAGAGGACAGGCGTCTGATCCTGAATGTATTAATTATTGAAATGAGTTCCTCTATATCTAATTGTTTAATAATTACTTGCATTTTGTGTTGCATTTTATTCCAATCGTGTTACTCCCAGTGGACGGTGTAATTGCTAATCCTCCTGACCTCGGTTTTTCCCGGATTAGTACAAACATGCTGCTGTCTGTTCTCTATACATAGGGGGTAATGTGCTGTTTGGAAGTTCAGGGGGCATTGGCCTTATGTGATGCAGTAGAGGCAAATTCTGTCCTCTTCTCACAGTACCAGAGGACGTACTGGGGGCAGTGGATGAAGAGTCCGAGAGCTGTAAGGGCCACAGGACTATCTGTTTCACAAAGCTGCTGTTCCATTCAGTATAAAATGTGTGTCTGTCACATGTAAGTAAAGCAGCGCTCCTGGAATTAAACCAGATTTCACCTATAACAGGGCAGCTTGACCGGAGCGATAAGAGGTTTCCTCTGCAGTGACATGACTTGATATCTTTGACCTTATTGTGCACAGCGAGTTGACACAAACACGTTCCTACAGAGTAGCTTTGCATTGTGGTAAATGTGATTATTTGCATATTGCGAAATGTTTATCTGACACCAGAATCCAGACCTGTCACATCTCTCTGGATTATCAGGGAAGATCGTGTATTCTGTCCAAATAAGCGCCTTGTTTCTCCTCAAAATCACTCCACTGAATGACTTTAAAGGGATAGTAATGTTTCATAATAAAAGCAGCTCCAATTAATCTTCATAGTATTTGGCCCATGGAGAGTGTTATTTCGGTACTGTCAGAGTTGTAGTTCAAGAGTAATTGAATGATAAAGTATCCCCCTCACACCCCTTTTATTGATGTAACACTGCTCACCTCAGAGCAGCAAGACTGTCCGGATGGATCGCAGAGAGGGACAATCTTCAGTGATCATAAGGAAAAACCTGTCAAGGGGGGCAGGGTTTTCCTTATAACCACAGGGCCTCAGGTTCTGCTCACTGCACGTGATCATCTTAACCCTTTAAGGACCAGAGTGGTGTGGAATGCATTGGTTGTCAATGCGTTACATATCCCCTAGTTCTTAAAGGGTCAACTAGGCTCAGGCACTCAGTGTGCTTCTGTGTGAATAAACTGACAGCAACTGTCATGGCTGCCTCCTCAGGACTGACTGAAACTGTTATCTCTTAACCCTTTGAGCTCCAGAGGGCTATGCAACGCATTGAGAAGCACTCAAAAGGTTAAAGGCACAAGCTCCCAATTGTTGGGTGCCATTAGGATTGTCTGGGTATAGTAAGGTTAAATAGGGGTTTATTTTAAAGAGGTATTCTCCTCAAAAAGGAGCTGTACATTTTTTAAATGGAAAATATATCGGTATAAACTATATATATATATATATATATATATATATATATATATATATATAATAAATTGAAGGGAATCTGGTTCGCTGTCAAGGGGCATGGCTAAAAACATTGATTGGTTGTGCAGGAGCGCCCTCGGTCTTCCCAGCCAACCACTGCTGCCACTCTATTTAAAAAAACAAATGTTACCTGGCTTAGGAAGAAGGCCCCTGCCTCCTCAACCAGGAGCGCTCCAGATGCCTTAAGATACTGATATTCCAGCTGATGTGGTGGGTACCTACCTGGCAATCAAACTGTTAAATGTTATTACAGCTCCGTTAAACCAAACGGGAACTGCAAATGCTTTTTATTTATAACTAGTTGAAGAGCCTGTTACACTGGCCACAGTGCAGGCCGGTCGTGGTGCAGTTGTGCTCAGTAGAGACTGCCCGCGCCGCGGCTGATACAGAGCTGGACGTTCGTTCTGAGCGCCCAGCTCTGTATCAGCCGCGGCGCGGGCAGTCTCTACTGCGCATGATTGCGTCGTTACACACGTTTTAGCAAATTATTATATAGGATTCTCTCTTTGTTGGAGAGTTTGTCATAACCTGTGGCTCTACATGGTACAGACAGCACCACCTAGTGACCTTAAGTGAAATGGCCAGTTTATTCATTTAACCCTTGCAATAACTGTGCAATATGTTTGATACCTCTCTGGCATTCAAAGGGTTTAGCATGGTATCCCTCTGGTTTTGAAATGGTTGAGATAAAACAATGTATATATTTTAACTGTATTACTTTTTTTAAAGGGATAGTAATACTTCGTTTTAACTTTATTTTGTAGGCATTAAAAAAACATGAAGAACGATATAAGTCTTATCTCTCAAACCTTTATGGTTTAAGAGATATTCACAAGCAAAGTTTCCCCTCCCGCCCCTTTTACCTAGTGTAAGCCACCTCCCCTCAGATGTGGAATACAGTCCATAGACCAAACAGATAACAGAAGGGGACAATCTTCTTCCTATGAGAACAATGAAAGCCCTGCCCCCCTTGACAAGTTTTTCAGCTTTTTCCCTTATCTTAATTGAAGATTGTCCCTCTCTGCAGTCTACCTGGGCACCTCCCTTCTGATCTGGCTGAACGGGGGGGGGATACTTTGCTTGTGAATATCTCTTAAACCATAAAGGTCTGAGAGATAAGACTTATATCGTTCTTCATGTTTTTTTAATGCCTACAAAATAAAATAAAGTTAAAACGAAGTATTACTATCCCTTTAATAAAATTTCTGCCAACAGTTGGAGTGCCCTTATAATGTATTTTTCATTACAAAGGTCTACTGTTCCCTTAATGCTTTACATGCCAGAAGGGTATGCAACGAATTGTGTTGGCACTCAAAGGGTTAAGGGAACAGTTAACCTTTTAATGAAAATTATTGCACTGAACCTGTACATCCAACTTCCACAAGAGGGCGCAGAGTGACCACACATCAGCACTCACCATATCTCTTTTGATGTTGGAATTTCTTCTTGCAGCACCCAAGAGCCCGCTGAAGTTTAACCCTATGAGTGCCAGACACATATCTAACTCATTGCATACTTCTCTGTCACTCAAAGGGTTAAGCTTCTATGTGACACCCACACAGAACTAGGTGCAGGCCTGTGTGACTGATAACAGTAGTCGGTTTCCATATGCATTTGGCGGTTTAAAGCCTCATTTAAATCAGTATGAATTTGTGTTTGTCCCCTGTTATGCAATTGGTTTGCTCCAGAATTACTATTTTTTTAAATTTTAGTTTTTTGGGGTTTTTGTCTTCATTTTTTTCTCCATTTAAACTCAACATTGTTCTTCTATTTTTTATGACATATCCTCAATGTCTTTGTGCTGTATGATTAACCCTTTGAGTGCCAGAGGGGTAGCAACGCATTTCAACGTGTTTGCTACCTCTCTGGTACTCATAGGGTTAATTATACAATACAAACACAATGAGGGCATGTCATAAAAAATAGGAGAAGAACAATGTCGAATTTAAATGGACAAAAAAGGTCATGAGAGCACTGTAAGTTGAATTTTAAAGCGGTGTTAATATGTCGAAGGAGAACACAATGTGAAGTGCTTGGTGTACTACTTCTGTTTATTGTAACCCTTTGAGGGGTGAGCAATGCACATCCCTATGGCATTCAATGCTGTCCATGGTGCTGAAAGCCTTCTCTGTATCCCCCTACTGGCTGGGAAGGAAAGCACAGAGAATGCTGTTCAGAATTGTTGTAGTGTTGGTGATGTGTGAGGGGCGGAGATCCCTTCCACACCGACAGCACTTCGACAATCCTGTATGCTAATAGGTACCGCCTCCAACCCTCCCCTTCCATCAGACAATTTTGGTGCATATGTCGATGTGTGTGCAGATCGAATTGTCAGATTCTAACACATCGACAAGATCATACCGACACAGCATCAACTTTTAGTGCATCTAGGCCCAGGACTCCAAACTACTCTCTCTCGTGCCTTTAAGACATTTCAGTTGTAGGATTTTCCGGACCTTGAATCCTGGAAGAAAGAATCATGTAAAACTGCAAATAGAAGGCGCCCAGTGGTGTACAATGTCAACAGCCATATTTAAGGCAGACAAATGAATACTCACAAACAAGATGGCGAGCTGGAAATAATGCTGACAAAAGCGCAGGCGGAGAGTATAACCCGTCTCCGCTCTGGTAGCTCCAGAATGGCTCCAAGTAAAACTGAACGGCTTCCAAAATAAAAAAAATAAAAATTATTGGGAAATATATAACAAGTAAAATGATTACCCGAATAATACAATAATTAACTCCATCTTACGCTTATTGGGGCTACAGCGTGCCACTTTCTCAAAGATAATAGTAGTGATAAACAGATACAAGGGAGCCGTTACTAATGACACAATCAAATACAAGATGTTACAATTACATTGGAGTAGTGATGTCCAGTCAGTAAACTTACCCAATCGAACGATCCAGAACACATGTAGTGTCTCACCCGGCTAACAAAGCCAAAGGCATGACACATATACGTCAATGAAGTGTCCAGGGCCGGATTTACATCTCAGGAGCCTGTAGGCACAGAAATATGAAGCGCCCCCCCCCCAGTTGGCCATCTCCACTGGACACCTCCACAATGCTCCAAATCTCCACATTGCCCCTCATCAGCTCCATATTGCTCCCTGTCAGCTCCATATTGCCTTCACATTGCCCCATCAGCTCCATATTGCCCTCACATTGCCCCCCTATCAGCTCCATATTGCTCCCATCATCTCCACATTGCCCCTTCGTCTCCATATTGCCCTCTCATTGCCCCCATCAGCTCCAAATTGCCCCCATCATCTCCCTATTTCCCCCTCATCTCCATATTACCCTCACACAAAGGGTCAAGGATTAATTTCGGGGAACCAGGTCACTCGTTATGGATTCATAGGGGTGTTTAATGTATTCCAGTCAATGGAATACCCGCATTGTATATTCTAGTTCATTATTATTTTGTAATGAAAACGTCCATTTTATAGATCTTTTCCCACTGCGTAAAACAAGGGCACACCCACCACTATCAGTTATTTTATTCAGAAATTATAAACGGTTTTAAACTGTTATAGTTTCTGGAAACCTGAGATCCAGGGGTTTTACTTCCTGAAAGTTCAGCCTCACAGGAAGTGACTCAGCAGTTGCTATCACATTCTGTGGAGAAGGATTGTCAGTGAGTTTAATGTCCCATAGAATGTAACCTTATAGCTGTCATGTACTAGATTTGTTACTATCACATTCTATGGATAACTGTAGTCTTTGTCTACGACACTGTCACAGCATTTGGGAGGGATCTGTGGCGGACCCATGGGTTTTACAGGTGGTGACGGAGGGTACAAGATCCTTTTCATTTCTATTCCTCCCTTTCATTTCTGTCCTTCTCACACTCCTCAGGGTGCAGAGAAACGTAGTCTGTTCCACAGCGCTGTTCAGGCTCTTCTGGACAAGGATGTTCTAGTGCCGGTGCCTATCCAGGACAGGGGTTTGGGTTTTTACTCAAACCTCTTTGTGGTCACCAACAAAGACTGCGGTTATCGCCCTATTTTGGACTTGAAGGATCTCAATTCCTTTGTGACCCGGACTCATTATCACCAGGAGTCTCTACTCACAATGACTGCTGCTATGTCCCGGGGGAATTCCTTGCTTCTTTGGATCTTCGGGACGCGTACTTACACATTGCCATTCATCCAGAGAGCCGGCAGTACCTCCAGTTTGCCTGCGACCGGGGACATTTTCAGTTCTCAGCTCTTCCATTTGGTCTGATGACAGCTCCTCAGGCCAACCGTGTCCTGGGTGCCTTAATATCTGTCCTCCACCGGAACAGCATCAGAGTTACTCCATATATGGACGACTTGCTTCTGAAAGCCTGCTCTGCGGAACTTCTTCATCAGGAAGTTTAGCGTTGCATTCAGGCTCCCACCCATCATGGATGGATCATCAACTTGGACAAGTCGGATCTTGTCCCATCCCAGCGTCTGCTCTTCCTGGGCCTTATCTTTGACACTCCAAAGAGCATGGTGTTACTCACCAGATCTCCCACAGGGTTTCCGCGATTCTGTCTCAGGATCCAGTTCCAGTCCAGAAGCTTTCCTCTCTGGTGGGGAAATTCATATCCACCATAGAAGTGGTTCCATTTGCCATGGCGCACAACAGGGAGCTCCAGAGGTTTGTGATCCAGGTGTGCAAGGGTCAACCGGATCTTCTGAAGACGTCCGTTTCTCTTCCTCTTCATGTGGAACTAACTAAGCTTGTCATGGTGGTTCGTCCTTTCCAACCTGCTGAAGGGCGAGTCCTTCCTGGTACCATTCTGGTCCAAGATGATGACGGGTGCCAGCTTCTCCAGCTGGGGAGCAGTCCTGGGTCGCTTGAGCGCTCAGGGCCGGTGGTCTCCGGAGCAGTACCTCCTTCCAATCAACATATTGGAGCTTCGGGTGATATTTCATGCCCTTCAACATTGGACATCTCAGTTGGAAGACTGTCCGGTCCGAGTGGAGTCCGACAACGCCACGGCCGTGGCTTACATCAACAAGCAAGGCGGAACAAGAAGTCTCGCTGCTTGGTTAGAAGTCAAGGCTATTCTGTCCTGGGCAGAAGAACACGTTCCTACTATATCCGCAGTGGACATTCTTGGCGTAGACAACGTCATGGCAGACTTCCTCAGTTGACACACTATAGACAGCGGAGAGTGGGAGTTACACCCAGAGTGGTTCCACCTCATTGTTCAGAGATGGGGTCCTCATTACATCAACCTGATGACGACAAGACGCAACAGGAAGGTTCCGATGTTCTGCTCTCGGTGGAGAGACCCTCTGGCTCTAGCAGTAGATGTGATGTCCATTCCTTGGTTATTTCCCCTGGCCTACATCTTTCCTCCCCTCCCCATGTTGCACAGGGTGTTACGGAAATTACGTCTGGAGCGTTGTCCATTTATTCTGATTACTCCGTATTGGCCCTGTCAGTCTTGCTTTCCGGAACTCTTGGATCTGTCTGTGGCGAGCCCTTTCGGCTCCCTTACTGTCTGGATCTTCTTCTGCAGGGTTACTTGTGGAAGGAGGATGTTCACCAGCTTGCTTTGACGGCTTGGAAATTGAATACTCAATATTGAAGAAGAAAGGCTTCTCTTCTGGTGTGGTGGGTACTGTGCTCAGTACCCGCAAGCCTGGTTGTTCCAAGATCTACCATTGTGTCTTGTTGACTTTTCTGTCTTGGTGTGCTGACAGGGACCTGTCTCAGGAATTTGATCTGCCTACGGTCCTGGCTTTTGCAGGACGGTGTGGATAAGGGCCTCAGTTTGAGTTCCCTTAAGGTTCAGACTTCTGCTCACTCTTTTTTGTCTCAGAGGAGCATTACCATTCTTCCTGATGTCAAGGTTTTCTTCCAGGGTGTTGCTCATACTCCGTTTTCAAGACTCCCACTCCTCAGTGGGATCTTAACTTGGTTTAGGGCGTCCTTCAGCTCCCTCCCATTGAGTCTTTGGCCACTATTCCTGTATGCATGCTGACATGGAAAAAGGCCTTTCTCCTGGCGATAGTGTCAGTTCGCCGTGTTGCGGAGTTACATACTCTGTCCTGTAAACCACCCTATTTGGTGTTTCACAAGGACAAGGCGGTGCTTCGTACTTTTCAAGAATTTCTTCTGAAGGTGGTCTCTGAGTTCCACATAAGTTGGGAGATTGTGGTGCCTTCTTTCTGCCCTGACCCTACCTCTGACAAGGACAGGGATCTCTACTTGTTAGATGTGGTGCGTTGTCTCAAGTTTTATGTACATCGCACTGAGTCTATCAGGCAATCTGGTGCGCTGTTTGTCATTCCTGAGGGTCCCAGGGCAGGAAGACCTGAATCCAAAGTGACTATTGCTTCTTGGATCAAGTCCACTGTTCGTAAGGCTTACGAGCTGAGAAAGAAGCCTGTCCCCTTTCGGGTCACGGCTAATTCTCCAAGCTCTGTTCGGGCTTCTTGGGTTTACAAGAATCAGGTCTCTGCTGATCAGTTGTGCAAGGCTGCCACTTCGTCATCTGTGCACACCTTTTCAAAGCACTACCGTGTTGATGTGTTGTCATCGGCTGATGCCAGCTTTGGGAGGAAAATCCTGGTGGCTGTCTTGCCTGTCTAGGATCTTCTTTGGTTCTTGGTGCTTCCTTCACTTTTGATCCCTGTTGGCTCTAGTTCAGTGTGCTGTGTAACAGTTTGGGGTGTTGTTACCCCTGTTTAGTGTTCGATAGCCCAACAAAACAATGAAGTGTTATCTCTGATCTGATGGTTCATATCTGCTCTGGTGATTTTGGGGGCCTTGCGCCTTGTCCTTGCCTTACTTCCCACCTCTGGGAAGCTCAATGGTTGGACATCCCAAATTTACCAGTAAACTGTATTGGATGACAGAAAAAGGAGGATTTTAGTCTTACCTGTTAAATCCTTTTCACTGTCGTCCAATACAGGTCACTGGTACTCTGGGGAGGCGTAAGTCCCCTTTAATAGGCAGGAACAACTATGCAAATAATTTGCAAGGGGCGGAGCCTCCCCTCTTACTTAAGCCACCTTCTGGCCAGAGCCACTTTAGATTGATTTGTTCCTGGTGTGCTTCCACACCAGGTAGAGAACATCTATGCATCTTAGTATTTTATTATTTTTTATTCAAATATGGAATACCACCATTAGGAGGGTGACCATGGCTGTGAATTGCCCTCTTTAAAGTGGCTGGTGCAGCTTCCAGGGATTTTATGTGGACCTATACCCTGAAGAGGGGACAGCTTGTGTTAAGCAGCTCCCCTGTTGGGGAATTTACCTCTGGTTCTTTCCCTCCCTATCATGGTCACCTGAAGACAGAAGTCAGCAAGAAAGGTGAGTCACCCATTGAGTGCTGAAGGTCCACTTGTCCCCACAGTGTCCCTTTGATGGGCTTGTATTTGGGAGTTTTAATACACTCCAGCACTCATAGGGTGTTTTTATTGCATTATTACTGTTTATGCAATTTCTGTGTTATTCTCTGAGTTTTGGAGCATTGGGTATTCATTTATTTATGTTTCTCATGTGTTTCATGCTTGTTTGGGCACTTTTTAATGTTTTACTAAACTTTATTAAAAATGGTGTTCCGCGCCTTTAAGCGCGGCTTTTTCCCGCTCAGACGCAAGGGCTCCTTTACTCTCTATGGGAATTCACAGTGTGGGACATATCTCTGGAACCGCTTGTCACAGCAACTTCAGAGAGGGCTCATTTTAATTCTAGGCTCCTGCTCTATCATCCGGAATGTGTTTTATTTATGTGGGGGGTTCAGGGGGGCTTCGGGCACTGTTTGGGGTACTTGTAGGGAAAAACTACATTTCCCATGAGCGCTTGGTTCGCGCTCGTTTCTGATTGGCTGTCACGACGGCCGCCATTTTGTGGTACTTTTCCTAGGCGAGTACACTACGCAGGGACCGAGCCTTCTCTCTCCTCAACAGATTAACCCTTCGCTGGCCAGATAAGTCCGTTTTTAGAACATTTCTGGGGTGAAACTTTAATCTTAACACTTTTTCTGGGTGATAGTGTTATTAGTGGGGTATATTGACGCTGTGAGCATGTCTACTTCACTGGAGCTAGGGGCTAGACCCAAGTCTAAGGAGGATGGGGGGTCCGCTACCCCCATGGCGTTTTGCTCCTCTTGCCACATTGGGCTGGATGGCGATAATGTGGGGGATCTATGCCCTAATTGTACTGGTCAAGATAGCAACCCTGGGCTTCCCAGCCACGCTATTGAGCCATCTTGGGTGAGGGAGTTTAAAGCTGCCACTAGGGATCTCAGATCCACGCTTCAACTCTTTCCCTCTCAGGTACAGGGGGCTCTCCAGGTCTGGAAGACCCCCTCTACTATCAGGACCTCCCTGCCTAAGCCACAGGGAGCTCCTGATATCACTGATTCTTCTGAAGAAGAACTTTTACAGGATTCTGATGCTGAGGAACGTACTGTTATTGAATCTAACAGGTCCATTGGGGACCCCTATGAGTGTGACCCTGAAGTTTCGGCTGAGGGTCTGATCAGAGCGGTTCTGAATACGCTCAACCTTCCTCTGACTCAGGAATCCACTTATGATCCAACTGATGTTTTTCAGAAAAAGCCATCTAAACCAGTTGTTTGTTTTCCAACTAACCCTACTCTTGCCCGTCTGGTCTCTGAGGCATGGAAGAATCCTGATAGATCTTCCTCTGTCTCCAAAAAGTTTGCCAAACTTTACCCTTTTCCTGAGGCGGAGCTGGCAAAATGGGTTCATCCTCCCAAAGTGGATGCTCCTGTGTCTAGACTATCCAAATCCACTGCTTTGGCTGTCTCAGATGCCTCTGCCTTGCAGGACTGGACGGATAAGAAGCTAGAGCTCTCTCTTAAGTCTATTTTTGCCTCCATTGGCACAGCCATGCGCCCCACTTTTGCTGTGGCATGGGTTAATAGAGCTATTGCGGCCTGGACTGAACGACTGACTGAAGCGGTTCGCCAGGATGCGCCTGTATCTGAACAGTTGCAGCTTCTTGCTAATATCACTGAAGCTCAGAACTATGTTGCTGATGCTGCTTTTGATGCTGTGCGCATGATGGCGAGGGCCTCCACTTCTTCTGTGGTGGCTAGACGCGCTCTTTGGCTGAAAATTTGGTCTGCTGATACTGCCTCTAAGAAGGCTTTGCTTTCCTTGCCCTTTCAGGGGAATTTGCTTTTTGGGTCTGAACTCAAAGAAATGATCAGTGAGGCTACTGGCGGTAAAAGTACTCTTCTACCCTCAGTCTTTAAGAAAAAGTTTCCAGCCAAACGCAATCGGTCCTTTCGTTCCTTTCAGACTGAGACACGCTCCTCGGCCCAAACGGGTCCTCCCACTACGCGCTCCTCCTCCAAGCCCAAACAGTCCTGGAGGCCCAAAGTCGCCTCCAAGGCCAAGACCTCCAAGACTGCTTCGGCATGACTCGCCGAACCCGGGTCCGCATCCGGCTGTAGGCGGTCGTCTCCGCATCTTTCGCCGGACTTGGGAGGAGTCAGTGGCGGACCCATGGGTTCTTCAGGTGGTGTCAGAGGGATACAGGATCCCTTTCTCTTCCCTTCCTCCTTTTCGGTTCCATTTTACTCGTCCTTCTCAGGAACCCACAAAAAGGCGTCTGTTCGACGACGCTATTCAGGATCTCTTGGACAAAGAGGTCCTGGAGGCGGTTCCTCAGGGGGACACAGGTTCAGGATTTTATTCCAACCTGTTTGTGGTAGCCAAAAAGGACGGAGGAGCCCGTCCCATCTTGGATCTCAAAGATCTCAATGCTTATGTGGTGACTTCCCACTTCCGCCAGGAGTCCCTGCGCTCTGTGATTGCAGCAATGTCTCCAGGGGAGTTTCTTGCCTCCCTGGACCTTCAGGATGCTTATCTTCACATCCCTATTCATCCAGAGAGCAGGAGGTATCTCAGGATTGCCTGCCACAGGGGACACTTTCAGTTTGCAGCGCTCCCCTTTGGGCTGACTTCAGCCCCTCAGGTCTTCCAGAGGGTGTTGGGTTCATTGATAGCGGTGCTCCATCAGGATGGGATCAGAGTGACCCCCTACATGGACGATCTCCTTCTGAAGGCCTCCTCAGCGGAGCTTCTCCTTCAGCAATTACAGATGTGCATGCACACCCTGAACCGTCATGGCTGGATCCTGAATCTGGACAAGTCGGACTTGATTCCATCTCAGAGGCTTCTGTTCCTGGGTCTCCTGTTCGACACTCGCCAATGCATGGTGTTTCTTCCAGAGGACGTGGCTCACCAGATAGCTGTCAGAGTGGCTGGAATTCTGGACATGGACGAGATTCCAGTTCCGAAGTTGTCGTCCTTAGTGGGGAAGTTCATTTCCACAATCGAAGCAGTACCATTTGCCATGGCCCACTCCCGGGATCTTCAGAGGTTTGGGATCCAGACGTGCAAGAATCATCCAGATCATCAACATCTGTCTGTTTCTCTTCCTCCTCATGTCGAGTCGAGTCTGCACTGGTGGTTAGATCTCTCTCATCTCCTGAAAGGGAAATCCTTTCTAGTTCCTCATTGGACCACAGTCATTACGGATGCCAGCCTTCGGGGCTGGGGTGCAGTCTGGGGTCGCTTCAGTGCTCAGGGGAAATGGGGTCTGGAGGAATCCATGCTCTCCATCAATGTTCTGGAACTTCGAGCTGTCCGGCTGGCCCTGAGGCACTGGGAGTCTCAATTGACCGGTCTTCCAGTCAGAGTGGAGTCCGACAACGCCACGGCGGTGGCTTACATCAACAGGCAAGGCGGCACAAGAAGCGGTTCCGCCTGGTGGGAGGTCAAGGATATTTTGTCTTGGGCAGAAGATCACGTGCCTGTCATCTCTGCGGTTCATATTCCAGGCGTGGACAACGTCATGGCAGACTTCCTCAGTCGTCACACCGTCGACAGCGGAGAATGGGCTCTTCATCCAGAGGTGTTTCACATGCTCACTCAGCGGTGGGGGATGCCTGTGGTGGACCTGATGGCTACCAGACACAACAGGAAGGTTCCGGTGTTTTGCTCCCGGTTGAGGGACTCCCTTGCTCTAGCAGTGGATGCCTTGTCGATCCCTTGGGACTTCTCCCTGGCTTACATCTTCCCTCCTCTTCCTCTATTGGTCAGAGTTATCCAGAAGTTGAAGAGGGAACGTTGCCCTGTCATCCTGATTGCTCCAAACTGGCCTCGCCAGTCCTGGTTTCCGGAATTGATGGCCATGTCAGTGAAGGATCCAATCCCACTTCCAGCCCGTCCGGACCTGCTTCTTCAGGGGTATCTGTGGAAAGAGGATGTTCACTCTCTCCGTTTGATGGCATGGCGGTTGAATCCTCGATTCTAGCAAAGAAAGGCTTTTCTCCTTCTGTGGTATCGACGATGCTCAGTGCTCGTAAGCCTGTGTCTTCCAAGATCTATCATCGCATATGGTCAACTTTCGTGACTTGGTGCTCTGACAAGAAGTTGTCCCTTGACTTCCATCTTCCCACTGTCCTGGCCTTCCTGCAGGACGGTGTGGATAAGGGGCTCAGTCTGAGTTCCCTCAAAGTTCAGACTTCTGCCTTGTCTGTGTTTTTCCAGGAACGGATTGCTGTCCTTCCTGATGTGAAAGTCTTCTTCCAGGGTGTGACTCATGTTCGACCTGCCTTTAAGAGTCCTGCTCCCCAGTGGGATCTCAATTTGGTGCTGGGAGTTCTTCAGCGACCACCGTTTGAATCCTTGGCTTCCATTCCATTACGTCTTGTGACTTGGAAGATGGCCTTCCTCTTGGCTGTTGTGTCAGTGCGCCGGGTAGCAGAGTTACAGGCCTTGTCTTGTAAACCTCCTTACCTGGTGTTCCACAAGGATAAGGCTGTGCTTCGCACTACCAAGGAATTCTTACCCAAGGTTGTGTCTGAGTTTCACATCAATCAGGAGATTGTGGTTCCCTCTTTCTGCCCTAATCCTTCATCTGACAAGGAAAGAGATCTCCATCTGTTGGATGTGGTGCGTTGCCTCAAGTTTTATGTTCATCGCACCGAGTCTATCAGGAAGTCTGACGCTCTATTCGTCATTCCTGAGGGGCCTAGGGCAGGAAGACCGGCTTCCAAAGTTACCATTGCCTCTTGGATTAAGGCTACCATCCGTGAAGCCTATAAGTTGAGGAATAAGCATGTTCCCTTCCGGGTGACTGCCCATTCCACCAGATCTATTGGGACCTCTTGGGCCTACAAGAATCAAGCTTCTGCTGATCAACTGTGCAGAGCGGCCACTTGGTCCTCTGTGCACACCTTTTCTAAGCACTATCGAGTTGATGTACTGGCTTCGGCTGATGCCAGTTTTGGAAGGAAGGTCCTGGAGGCAGTCTTGCCTGTGTAGGTCTTCCGCTCTGTGATCCTTCGTGCTTCTTTACTGTTGAGCCCGGTTGGCTCTAGTTCCGTGTGCTGTGTTAGTTCAAGGATTGTTCCCTTGGTTGGTGTCCGTTGACACTTACAGTTTGGGCTATGTTATCAACTGGTCATAACAGTTCTAGTGACTTGGGCCTTGCGCCTGGTCCTTGCCTTACTTCCCGCCTCTGGATCAGCTCAATGTTTGTACATCCCAGAGTACCAGTGACCTGTATTGGACGACAGTGAAAATAGGATTTTAGTCTTACCTGTTAAATCCTTTTCACTTAGTCCATACAGGTCACTGGTCTCCCACCCTGTCAAGGGACCAGTCTTGGCTCTCCTGTGGCATCCAGTGGGAGACCGTTCGGGCATGCTCACAGGAGTCTTTCTTTTTGCTTACCTGAGGTCAGTTTTAGGGTCTCAAATCAATCTAAAGTGGCTCTGGCCAGAAGGTGGCTTAAGTAAGAGGGGAGGCTCCGCCCCTTGCAAATTATTTGCATAGTTGTTCCTGCCTATTAAAGGGGACTTACGCCTCCCCAGAGTACCAGTGACCTGTATGGACTAAGTGAAAAGGATTTAACAGGTAAGACTAAAATCCTATTTTCTCTTAGTCCATACAGGTTACTGGTCTCCCACCCTGTCAAGGGACCATGCTTGGCTCTCCTGTGGCAGAACGTGGGGATCCTTCGGGGTCACGCTCACAGGAGTCGTCTTTCCCTTCCACTTTCTAGTCAATAGTAAATGTCTCAAATCTTTCTGCAGCTGGTTGGCTAGCTGCAGCCAAGAAGGGAAGGTAGCTCCTACAATTAAAGTGGCAGATCGCCTACCCAAAGTTACCAGTAACCTGTATGGACTATGAGAAAAAGATTTAACAGGTAAGACTAAAATCCTCTTTTCTCCTCCCACCTCCTTCCCAGCTGCCCCAGGGAGTACCTCCACGCTTTCCTTCAGTGTTATGTGAATGGCTTCTATTGTTACATAAAGCTCTGGTTAGCATTATACTCAGGTTGCAACCTCTGTATAATGTTAACCGGAGTTTGATGTGACAATAGAAGACATTCACACTGAAGGGAAGCTCGAATGTTCTCCCTGGGGCGGCTGGGAGGTAGGTGGGAGGAGAAGATCTGTGCCGAGGATTCAGGGTGACGCATTATGTGGAAATGCACAACTTGATGATGAAATATCTTTATAATTACGTACATTTACAGGAAAAATAAAACCTTTCCTAGTAGTGCTTTATTAACTAAACCTTTGGTAAAGAAAGTTTATGAGGTGAATGTTTCCCTTTAAGTTTCGCCATACCGCGCACTGTATAAGAAAATAAAACCACTATTACAGCTTATCGCTATATGACGATCATTACGAGCCAACCTTGTGTAGGGGTCATAGTTCCCATTTCAACGGATCTGAATTTAGAGGCCCGGGGAAAATTCTGATAATAGAGAAAATATCAAAAAAGCGAATGGAGATATTTTCAGGTTTGAGGGTGTAGGGTTTAACCTCCCCAATGCCGTATTTTTATAAACATGAGTAAAGTGCCGCCCTTTAACCCTGTGAGTGCCAAAGGAGTGCACAACGCATTGCGAGCACCACTCTGACATTAACCCTTTCTGTGTCAGACTGTAAGCTCTCACCAGCAGGGGGCCCTCTGATCCTCCTGTTCTCCACATCTGATTGTACTATTTAATACCTCTGTATGTCTATTCCCAATTGTACAGCGCTGCGGAATTAGTTGGCGCTATACAAATAAAGAATAATAATAATATGTATCCAATGCAGTTAACCCTTTGAGTGCCAGAGTAGCGCGCAGCACATTGAATGCTATTGAATTCAATGTATTGGAGACATTGCAAGCATTTTAATCCTTTGAGTGCCAGAGGGGTACGCAACGCATTGCAAAAGGACATTTTATTTGATCCGTACGCTGCAGTTGGTTTGCTCCACTTATCCCTGGTGCGTCATCCTTACCTTCCTGTTACAGGCTGCTGCATTACATGAAATGACTGGTTTTAATAAAAGATAAAAACCCAAATCACATACAATAGTCATCCCGTTGCCTCTTATTGCGGCCATGTAGGCTCACAGTGGGGAACCCATTATGGAGCTGTGCGAACCACGTTGCATTGTCTGGCTTCCCGCTGCATCGGGATTAAAGAATGCAGACGCTTTAAAGGGACAGTAATGTTTCATAATAAAAGCAGCTCCAATTAATCTTCATAGTATTTGGACTTTGGAGAGTATTATTTCAATACTGTCAGCGTTGTAGTTCAAGAGTAATTGAATGATAAAGTATCCCCTCCCGCCCCTTTCATCTAGTGTAACACTGCTCACCTCAGAACAGAAAGGTGGTGTCCGGATGGATCACAGAGAGGGAAAATCTTCAATTAGCATAAGGGAAAAACCTGAAAAACTTGTCAAGGGGGGCAGGGTTTTCCTTATGATCACAGTAAGAAGATTGTCCCTTGCTGTGATCTGTCCGGTCAAGAGACCAGATTCCACATCTGAGGGGAGGTGGCTTACACTAGGTAAAAGGGGCGGGAGGGGGATACTTTATCATTCAATTACTCTTGTACTACAACTGACAGTATTGAAATAACACTCTCCATGGCCTAAATGCTATGAAGATTAATTGGAGCTGCTTTTATTGTGAAACATTACTATCACTTTAAAGTGTCACCGCTCTGATTCGCACCGGGAGAGACACAACGTGTTACAGGACCCTCTGGCACTCAGATTGTCAAAACGTTACAGGCTATCACCAGGGACATGGATTAGATTTTGTTTAACAAACATGAATCTTATAAATTGCTACTTTATTATAAGCAGAAGTTTATGTAACTGGATTAACGCTTTGCCTGCCAGAAGGGTGTGTAATGCATTATTCTGTAATACATTGCTTATCTCTCTGACAATCAAATGCCTAATGGTCTGGTGTTGCCTGGGGTGTGTAACATACACTGTGTTATACACTCACACCCTCTATCAGTGGTGGGCAACGTGCTACTAGACTTCAACTCCCGTTACTAATGAATGGCTGGGAATGATCGGAGTTGTGGAGTGGCAGCAGCTGGAGTGCCTCTTGTTGTCAATTGCTGCCCTTCATTGTCAGTCCTGTATCACACCTCCCAAGTGTCCTTATTTAGGAGATATTAGGGGTCCGTACCTCCCAAGTGTCTCTTTAGGAGATATTAGGGCTACATATATCCCGTGTGTCCATCTGTAGTAGATATTAGGATTACATACCTCCCACTTGTCACTCTTTAAGAGATATTCGGGTTACATACATCCTAAGTGTCCCTGTTTAGGAGATATTAGGGGTCCATCCTCCCAGGTGTTCCTCTTTAGAAGATACTAGGGGTCTGTACCTCCCAAGTGTCCCTCTTTAGGAGGGACAGACCCTCTTTGAGACCCAAATCCCTCTGTCCCTCTTTCTCGTCCTGGTGTCCCTCTGTTTAGGAGATTAGACTGTGTAGTGTGTATATAAGTGTATCACCCTGGTGTCCCTGTGTTTTGGAGATCAGACTGTGTGGTGTGTATATAAGTGTATCCCCCTGGTGTCCCTGTGTTTAGGAGATCAGACTGTGTGGTGTGTATATAAGTGTATCATCATCCTAGTGTCCCTGTGTGTAAGAGATCAGACTGTGTGGTGTGTATATAAGTTTATCGCCCTGGTGTCCATGTGTTTAGGAGATCAGACTGTGCGATGTGTATGTAAGTGTATCACACTGGTGTCCCTGTGTTTAGGAGATCAGACTGTGTGGTGTGTATATAAGTGTATCGCCCTGGTGTCCCTGTGTTTAGGAGATCAGACTGTGTGGTGTATATAAGTTTATCACCCTGGTGTCCCTGTGTTTAGGAGATCAGACTGTGTGGTGTGTATATAAGTGTATCGCCCTGGTGTCCCTGTGTTTAGGAGATCAGACTGTGTGGTGTGTATAGAAGTGTATCACCCTGGTGTCCCTGTGTTTAGGAGATCAGACTGTGTGGTGTGTATAGAAGTGTATCACCCTAGTGTCCCTGTGTTTAGGAGATCAGACTGTGTGGTGTGTATATAAGTGTATCACCCTGGTGTCCCTGTGTTTAGGAGATCAGACTGCGGTGTGTGTATATAAGTGTATCACCCTGGTGTCCCTGTGTTTAGGAGATCAGGCTTTGTGGTGTGTATAGAAGTGTATCACCCTGATGTCCCTGTGTTTAGGAGATCAGACTGTGTGGTGTGTATAGAAGTGTATCACCCTAGTGTCCCTGTGTTTAGGAGATCAGACTGTGTGGTGTGTATATAAGTGTATCACCCTGGTGTCCCTGTGTTTAGGAGATCAGACTGCGGTGTGTGTATATAAGTGTATCACCCTGGTGTCCCTGTGTTTAGGAGATCAGGCTATGTGGTGTGTATAGAAGTGTATCACCCTGATGTCCCTGTGTTTAGGAGATCAGACTGTGTGGTGTGTATATAAGTGTATCACCCTGGTGTCCCTGTGTTTAGGAGAACAGACTGTGTGGTGTGTATATAATTGTATCACCCTGGTGTCCCTGTGTTTAGGAGATCAGACTGTGTGGTGTGTATATAAGTGTATCACCCTGATGTCCCTGTGTTTAGGAGATCAGACTGTGTGGTGTGTATATAAGTGTATCACCCTGGTGTCCCTGTGTTTAGGAGATCAGACTGTGTGGTGTGTATATAAGTATATCACCCTGGTGTCCCCTGTGTGTAGGAGATCAGACTGTGGTGTGTGTATATAAGTGTATCACCCTGGTGTCCCTGTGTTTAGGAGATCAGACTGTGTGGTGTGTATAGAAGTGTATCACCCTGGTGTCCCTGTGTTTAGGAGATCACACTGTGTGGTGTGTATAGAAGTGTATCACCCTGGTGTCCCTGTGTTTAGAAGATCACACTGTGTGGTGTCAGGAGTGGATGAAAGGCTTCTCAAAGTGGTTTGCAGGGAGCTTATAAATATTTGTTTGTACAAATTCCTGTATCAATGCCAAATTAATTGTTTTTTTGTTGATTTTTTTTTTGCTCAAAAAAAAAATATATATATATATATTGTAAAAGGAAAATTTCAAGGATTATAAATAATTCAACATGACACATTTGTTCCAAATTATAGACTGATTATTGTTTTCAAAGATACAGCAATTACAGAAGAAAAACCGGCAAGTAATGTACATTACATACTTACAAGCAATTCTAATGAGCGCGCCTCCCTCCCTCACTACACACCACTTCTTGTAGTCTGTAAAGGTAACCCACCCTGGTTGTTGTCCAATCAGCGGTCTCCGGCAGTCTTATCTTGTCCGTCCAGCTGTCTGTCCTTGAAGGGCTATAGTAAAAGGCTGTATTGTGTAGAAAAAGCTTACCAAACTGACCTTGCAAACTAACTCTATTTTTTCTACTAATTTAAAACTGATATTTTTCTAGTGGAGCAAAAGTATTCATGCATATGTCCTATTATTAAAGCTACAGTACACTTATTAGGAAAAGATTATAGGATATAGCTTTTTTCCCCAACTATATATATATATATATATATATATATATATATATTTAGATTTACAAAATAACTAAAATGCAAATAATATAAATACGCATGTTCCATTTATTTTGATTAAAAAAAAAAAAAAAAAGTGGCGGGAGCATCCAGGTTTGTAGAAAACTAAAAGGTGGGATGTCTTTAAAGGGATAGTAATGTTTCATAATAAAAACAGCTCTAATTAATCTTCATAGTATTTGGACTTTGGAGAGTGTTATTTCAATTCTTTCAGAGTTGTAGTTCCAGAGTGATTCAATGACAAAGTGTCCCCCTCCCTCCCCTTTTACTGATGTAACACTGTTCAGCCAGATCAGGAGGGAGGTGCCCAGGTAGACTGCAGAGAGGGACAATCTTCAATTAAGATAAGGGAAAGACCTGAAAAACTTGTCAAGGGGGGCAGGGCTTTCATTGTTCTCATAGGAAGAAGATTGTCCCCTGCTGTTATCTGTCTGGTCTATGGACTGGATTCCACATCTGAGAAGAGATGGCTTACACTAGGTAAAAGGGGGCGGGAGGGGAAACTTTGCTTGTGAATATCATTCAAACCATAAAGGTTTGAGAGATAAGACTTATATCGTTCTTCATGTTTTTTTAATGCCTACAAAATAAAATAAAGTTAAAACGAAGTATTACTATCCCTTTAAAGTGACAGAGGAGTGTGCAATGCATTATGTTGCGTACATCTCTGACAGTCAAAAGGTTAACAAGACAATGTAGCAAAAAACAAACAAAAAAAAACAAGTATACTGTAACTGACAAAATGTAACAAAAAATAAAGAATAAGAAAATTACCATTGTGTGGACACGTAGTGACGTGGGAGATGGAGGGATTGCACTTTGTCACGTGCTCTGTTATTAAGTGCATCCACTGCAAGAGTCCAGAGGTTTATGTTGACCTTGTTAAGGAATCAGGTGCTGTTGCTCTCACTCTGCCATTTGTCTATCCCCAATAGTGACCGTGTGCCCCAAATCACACATTGAAATGTCTCTTCACTGTGGGGACTCAGGATGTAGGATATTTAAGAACATCTTCTGTAGAGTATGCTGGGCTCATTGCTTGTAGGATCAATTACATACCTCCCAAGTGTCCCTCTTTAGGAGGGACAGTCCCTCTTTTAGACCCAAATCCCTCTGTCCCTCTTTCCCACCCTGATGTCCCTCTTTTTAGGAGATCAGATTGTGTGGTGTGTATATAAGTGTATCCTATCGCTCTACAGCAATAAATCTCACATTATTGTTTGCTTAAATGTCAATATATGTATTTATAAATTAGTGTGTGTAAATAAAATACTTTGGTCTTGTTATAAGTCATTTATTATGTTACACAAGGAGGTATCAGTAGGTCATGAAATAGCCTAAAAATTCTCTGTAATGCCCCACCCACTGGCCATGCCCCCAGAAACACCCCCTAAAACACAAGTGTCCCTCTTTGGCAATTTGAAATGTTGGGAGGTATGCTATTATTTTTATTAATTGTTTAGTAATGAGTGTGTCCCATGGGAAATCAGTCACTTGTTATTGTCAGTTGCCAGTCCACTACCAGGCTTTTGTTGCCATAGAAATCTGCCTTTTTTTTCAAGGCTTGCCTTGCAGTAGGCCTCAGCATGGTACGTTTTTTTTTTTAAAGGTTTATGTTGCTTTAAGTCTCGGCCTGCTACAAGAGCAAAGCCACCTTCCCCCATCTCCAGTTTAAAATAGTGGGAACTACCAGACTTCTAACTATTTTTCAAGGGTTATGTTAACATAGGACTCAGCCATCTAACAAATTTTTCCTAGGCTTATCTTGCTATAGGCCTCTGCCTGTTGATAGTTATATCAAGGTTTCTGTTGTAGCCTGTTCACAATGTTTACTATCATTTGTAGATTTCTCCACGTCAGCCCTCCACAGCAGTGTTAATATTGCAGTGGAAATTCACATTGCCATAGAAGCAGAGGTGCAAATTGTACACCCTAATTTAATTAGTGTCAGTGAAAAGGCAAAATTTTGAGTTTATTTTTTTTTTAATCCATTTAAAAAAAAAATAAAATTAATAAATAGTGTGAGAAACCACATAGGACATTTCTCCTATAGCGTATGATATTATATAATTCTGCTGCTTTGAAGGACAGCTGGAAATATATTTCACCATCAGGTTCATGAAAGTACAGAAACAGGAAAAAAGTGTGGGCAATGTGACTTTACATGTTACGCATTGCAATACAATCGTTATTATCCTTTTTATACAAACAGCTTGAATCGTGGCTCTTATAAGCATTTGCTGAGTACATTTTATTCAGATAACTGATGGAATTCAGTGACACACTATAAAGGATTATTTCCACGAATTCAAGTGGCTGCACAAAGCAATAAAAGGATATTTGCAGTAAAAACACTGTGTGTCAGGAGGTATAACACTAAATCCGGCTTTATGGAAGAGCTCGATTTACCCCCAAGCATTGTGATGCACGCACAGCAGAGTAAATAGTTAATAAGATACATGGGCATGGTTTTTCTTTAGCTGTAGGCTGAAGGCTAATATGCACAATAAACAGGACCGCAATGTATTGACAAATAATGGGATTGTTTAAAGGAGCAGTAAACTTTTTTTATGAAAACACATTTTATAAAGCTTTTCCTGCTGAATATAACAATGTGACTCCCACTGCTGTGAGATGTTTTATTCAAAATTTATAGCATTTTAAATAATCATGAAGTGAATTTACTGTGTTTACTTCCTGATAGTTCTAACAGGAAGTGAATTTACTGTGTTTACTTCCTCATAGTTCTAACTGACAGGAAGTGAATTTACTGTGTTCACTTCCTGATAGTTCTAATTGACAGGAAGTGACTTTACTGTGTTTACTTCCTGATGGTTCTAACTGACAGGAAGAGACAGGCAGTTTCTATCACATTCTGTGGAGAACTGTATGTCTCTGACTTTTCTGGCTTTCCTCTCCATTAGAATGTAACAGGAAATCTAATTAGAAATTGACCACTAGAGGGCACTGCTAATGTAAAAAAACATGGGTTTAAACTGTAATAACTCTGGAAATATAAATCTCTTGACAGTGGGAGAACCCTTATTTTACTCAATAGGAAAATCCCTACTATATGTTTTTTTTTTATAAAAAAAAAAAAGTTTAGTGCTACTTTATCTGAAAGGCACATTATTTTATTGCTTGAAGACTAATGCAAAAGTAGCAGATGCATTGGAGATTGGCAGTTTTCTCCAACGCCACATTTTTGTGTGTAAATGATTTGTTGGAGATGTCTCTAGCATTCCAGTAATTAAAAAAGCCTAATTTTAAATATTTGCCCTCAACCTCCTAGCCCCCCCAAAAAAACAAAAAAAAAAACAAAACACACAAAGCTTTCAGGATCTCCTCACATGATCTCGGGTGAATCCTTCATTCTGAAGGATGTGTCTGAGTTCGTGACATTTACTTGCATTTGACTGAGGAGATCCTGTAATCTTGCAATTTTTGGGGGTGCTTGAGGACCAGTCTCGGTTCCCCTGCCCAATTGTGCCGCAAGTTTGCTCCAGACTGGTTTCTGTAAAGGCATTAGGAGCGAATCTAATTAGGTGATCTTTAACCCTTTGAGTGCCAGAGTGGTATGCAACGCATTGCTCTGCAATGCGTTGCGTACCACTCTGGCACTCAAAGGGATAAGAGCAGCGGTTCTGAACGAGTGTGCAGTGGCACAGTTGTGTGCATGAGCATCCTTTTTATTCTCTGCATGGGTAGTTATGGAAATTGTTGTACACAATGTATTTATATAGCGAACTATAGAAATAACTATATTTTCATGTATTTGTACCCTTCATTACCCACTGAACAAATGATCTATAAAATGTTATGTGTGCCCCAAATATTCCAGATTGCTTGTTAGGGGTGCCTTTAGGAAAAAATAAATAAAAAGATTGAGAACCACTGTTCTACAGCAAAATAACTGCAGCATAGTGGACCGTCAAGTTGCACACACAAGTGACTAGAGTGTGACGCCAAGGAGGTGACTCACATTACACATCGTCTTACGCACAAGGCATACAGGTTTTAACGACGTTGAGATGCCCTTAACCCCTTAATGACCGGCCGATCGGCGCCATTAGTTAAGGACCACTGAGCATTTTTTTTTTTTTTTTTAAATTTCTTTTCCAGACTCCCCGAATGGCGTGCAGCCACGGGGGGAGCCCTCAATTCCTTGATGGTCATAGTACGTCATGGGTCGTTAAGTCAGATCGACCTATCATGTACTTTGACCGTCAAGGGTCGTTAAGGGGTTAAGTTCATCTCATGTCCAACAACGTCATTCACCACACACAAATATACACACACATATACACAGATACACATACATACACATACTTACACACACACACACACACACCACTAAGGAGAATTTCTAGGTTGTAACTACGTTGGGATGCCCTTAAGTTTATCTGAAGTCCAACTAACTTAACCCCTTCGCGACACGGGACGTACATGTACGTCCCGTGTGGCTGTCACTTAGTGACAGAGGACGTACATGTACGTCCCGGAAATCCGGCTCCCCGCGCGGCTGCGCGCCGTTCGGGGACTCCGGATTGTTTTTTTAAAAAAAAAAAAAAATGTTAGACGGACGTTAAGTGACGGCCGCGTCTGCACGCGGCCGTCACTAAGGGGTTAAATTCGCTGCACGCACAGACAAACACACACACACACACACACATCATAAGTACACACACACATACACACACAGATCATAAACACACACACATACAGATCATAAACACACACAGATCATACACACACACTGCCACCACTAAGGAGAATTTCTATGTTGTAACTACGTTGGGTTGCCCTTAAGTTTATCTGAAGTCCAACTGATTAATATGGTAGTAATAGAAATACTGAAAAAAATCATGTGTTTTAGAGTGTATCCCATAGTGTAAAACATGAATACAACCTTTATTGCACCTAAAATGTATATAGACGTATACTAGGGAATGGTGCATGGCATTGCCCATGTGTTTGGGTACATCGTGCTTGTTGGGAATCAGGGAGACCAATGCAGAAATGTTCACAAGAGTGGGTGGGGTCTTGGGTTCATCTCACCCACTCCTGTGACAGTCTCCAGCCTTGATTCACTGCATGTGGCCGGTTTCTGCCCCCATACCACTCTGGGGTGGGGAGGAGATCGAACCATAAACCACTTAGAATTCCATATGATATCGCATTACAGGTTTTATACCACCGAGTACAGCAAGGGCACCCCTACTACTGACATGTTTTATTCAAAAGCTGAAACGTGCATTTTTGGATGCAGTATACATTGTGGGCTGAAATGTTTCAGTGGCGCTGTTGCTACAGCTTCCTGTGGAGGTTTATGGATGGTCATTTGACCAGAGCTGTTCATAGACTGCTATAGCAACAGCGCCTCCATAAAATTTCAGGACATGGAAGTACTGCAACCAAACAAATGTAAAATTGAGCTGCAATAAATTTTGAATAATACATTTATCAGCATTCGGAGTGCCCTTGTTTCACTGAGTTGGGGAAAAACCCTGCATTATATCTACATATTAGTTGCTGACCCTGTAAAATTAAGTAAAATCCCCAGTCCTTACCTACTGAAGTAAGACATACCATATCTAATTAACATGTTTCACAGCAGAGTTACATTAGAAGACAGAGGCCCTCTTCTCCTCCTTCTTACCGTGTTCTTCTTCTCCTTCTTCCAATTCTGTTCCTTCAACTTCCCACCCACTTCTCCTCCTTCCCATCCCATTCCTCCTCCTTTCCACACATTTCTCCTCACACTTCTCACCAACTACTCTTCTTTCCCACCCTGTTCCTCCCACTTCCCCCCCACATCTCCTCTTTCCCGCCCTGTTCCTCCCACTTCCCGCCCACATCTCCTCTTTCCCACCCTGTTCCTCCCACTTCCCCCCCACATCTCCTCTTTCCCGCCCTGTTCCTCCCACTTCCCGCCCACATCTCCTCTTTCCCACCCTGTTCCTCCCACTTCCCGCCCACATCTCCTCTTTCCCGCCCTGTTCCTCCCACTTCCCCCCACATCTCCTCTTTCCCGCCCTGTTCCTCCCACTTCCCGCCCACATCTCCTCTTTCCCACCCTGTTCCTCCCACTTCCCGCCCACATCTCCTCTTTCCCACCATGTTCATCCCACTTCCCGCCCACATCTCCTCTTTCCCGTCCTGTTCCTCCCACTTCCCCCCACATCTCCTCTTTCCCACCCTGTTCCTCCCACTTCCCGCCCACATCTCCTCTTTCCCGCCATGTTCTTCCCACTTCCCGCCCACATCTCCTCTTTCCCACCCTGTTCCTCCCACTTCCCTCCCACTTCTCCTCTTTCCCACCCTGTTCTTCCCTCCCACTTCTCCTCTTTCCCACCCTGTTCTTCCCTCCCACTTCTCCTCTTTCCCACCCTGTTTTGCCCACTTCTCCTCCTTTCCACCGTGTTCTGCCCACTTCTCACCCACTTCTCCTCCTTCCCACCCTGTCCCTCCCCCTTCTCACTCACTACTCCTCCTTCCCACTCACTTCTCCTCACACTTCTCACCGACTACCCTTCTTTCTTACCCTGTTCCTCCCACTTCCCACCGACATCTCCTCTTTCCCACCCTGTTCTTTCCATTTCCCGCCCACGTATACTTCCGACCCTGTTCGGCCTACTTCCCACCCACTTCTCCTTCCCACCCTGTTTTGCCCAATTCTCCCCCTTCCCACCATGTTCTGCCCACTTCCCACCCACTTCTCCTCCTTCCTGCCCTGTTTCTCTCACTTCTTCTCACCCTGTTCCTTTCACTTCCCACCCATTGCTCCCTTCCTGCCCTGTTCCTCCCACTTCCCAGCCACTTCTCCTTCTCACCCTTTTCTACCCACCCACATCTCCTCTTTCCCACCCTGTTCTTCCCACTTCCTGCCCACTTATACTTCACATCCTGTTTGGCCTACTTTCCTCCCACATCTCCTTCCCACCCTGTTTTGCCCACTTCTCCTCCTTCCCACCGTGTTCTGCCCACTTCCCACCCACTTCTCCTCTTTCCCACCCTGGTCTGCCCACTTCCCACCCACTTCTCCTCCTTCCCACCCTGGTCTGCCCACTTCCAAACCAGTTTATGACAAAATGATGACAAACCCTGCCTGCCAGATTAAACCCCAACTCCTTCATGACACAAACCAATGGTTGTAGTACATGAGCCCTTGCCGGGGGCTCAAGAGTATGAAATTCCCAGGTTTGATGTGGACATTGTCAGTGTGTATCAGATATGCTGTGTTTTATGGTATCCTACATCCTCTCCGAGACATATGTGCACACACACACACACACACACGCACGCACACAGACACGCGCGCCCAGACACAGACACATGCACACACACACACACACACACAGCCACACACGTACCAGCCACATAATTCTCGTTGATTTAAGTGGAGCTTTTTCAAGTGAAAAAACCTTGTTTTTGATATGTAAAATACGATTTTATATACTTTTTATCATTATTTTATAATCTGCACCATTTTTAGGCTTTTAATTCTCTGAAAGGGAGGCCACTGAATTTCTCCAGAGAGCTTTCTGTCAGGGACAGTGATACAGTGCTTTGCAATACGTTCTGTACCCCACTGACACTTAAAGAGTTAACCAGGTGTGTGTTGGTGCATCATTAACAGTTGTGTTCAGAATTACTCTGATCTTTAAAGGGTTAAAGCAGTTTTTTGCAGTCTAACGTTTTGTTCGGTTGAGTGTGCGCTCACACGGGATCCTGTGTATATATTGCTGTTAATAGCAGCGTGTGTTTACATTCAGTGTCTGTTTAATGCACGTACCAGATGGCCCATGTTCTTTATGACACACGTGTTTGGGCCACAGTGACTAATAAATCTGACTTATTAATAAGGAGATGCCAGATTAGGGAGCCATATAATGTACAATGACTGTAAGCGTGTGCAGTGCACAGACCGTACTTCTACCTGAAAGAAATAAGCTGGATTCTCTTAACCCCTCTTCTACAGCTCTGACCTACCATTTAACCCTTTCAAAGACAGAGAGCTCTGCAGCATCAGAAGGGCTTCTTGAAAGCAGGGATAACTATGATAGCATTGATCTGTCCAAGCTGTCTTCAATTCTAGGGATAAAAGACTTTTATTGTAACTGTTATTAAATTCTACAAATTCAGTTTAACCCTTCGGGTGGCAGAGGAGTGAGCAACGCATTGCTTTGCAATGTGTTGCGTACCCCTTTGTCACTCAAAGGGTTAATTATTATTAATTTTTTTTTTATCTCATGAGTGCTAAGGATGTTCCCAGTGTATTTGGAGCATCCAAGGCTAAATATTATGCCCAGATACCTTGAATCAGCTTAATGTTTCAGTTCTTCTGTTCATTCCTATTTCAGTGATGTGAGCGCCCCCTACCTGCAGTTTGTAAAATGAGCCTGAGACTGAAGTGGATCTCCCAAAGATCATAAGAGCTCTACGAAGTTCATGTACCAAGAAGACGTGGTGCAGTTCTGGGGCAAATCAACTGAACCAATAAACATTTCTAGGGATTTAAATGGGTAATTTAACCCCTTGAATGCCAGAGAGTTCTGCAATGCATTGGAGGCCTCTTTAGCATCCAAGGGCATAAAACCTCCATTTAAAAATCAGTGGATCTGCAGAATTTTCATTACAACCCTGTGGTGTAGGTGGATTGCTCCATAACCGGACCTCTTTACACTGATAAATAAGTCCCTAAGGTGCCTTATGTTTAAAAAGAAAAGTGAATTAATTATGGACTGCGTCATAGGGGAGAAATACCAAACCTCTTTCATTGGAAGGGTCGGACACATCGCTAGCATTCACGATGTTAAAGGAGAACTATTGCCTTCTTAATCCCCCCCAAACACACACACACACAATTTGGACTGACTCACTGTCATGAAATGTTTCCCCTTGGTCTAATCGGCTCCAGTAGTTTGTGGAATTGTGAGGGAGAGTTCAGTCATATTCACTCGCTAGAGCATGATTGGCAGCGCTCCCCAGCCCTAATACTCTCCTGTGCCTGCCCCTTCTCTCATCTCAATGGTTATAGCTAGGGGAGGGCAGACTATATCTAGACAGGACGGCCAGTTTGTGCCTGCAGTACAGCTTTTACCCCAGGCAAACTCCTGATGGCTTTTCAGGGGCAAACCAGTAAGTCAGTTTTTTAATAGACAAAGAGTTTTCATGAAAAAGAAAAACAGAACACGGTATTTATACTAGATTTGACTTGCGTAATGAACTTGGGGTAGAAAAAGTAGAGGTGAAAGTTCCACTTTAAAACAACATGTAAAATGGAGCAACTTATGTGAACGTTTGTTAGTTTAAAAGTTAAACCCCAAGAATTACCCATCTGGCGACTAGCTGAGCAATAGTACCAGTCACCAGAATAATGACCTCCTTACAGAGAAATTGTACTGCTCATGAGACTGACAGCCAGGAAACAGCCCAGACATCTTTGCATAGTGACGTCTGCGATGTCAGTCCTTTCCGGTACCTTAAAGTTCCAAGCAATGCCTCCTAGAGCGGACTGGGACTGACAGCACAGGCGCGCAGACGTCACTGTGCAAAGATGTCTGCTCTGTTTCCTGGCTGTGAGTCCCGGGAGCAGTAGAATTTCTGTAGAAGGAGGTAATTATTCTGGTGATTAGTACTATTGATTTGCTATTCGCCAGATGGTTAATTCTTGGGGTTTAATTGTAAGTGGGGTGGTATTTTCCATTTAAAAAAAAAAAAATCACCTTTATTTTAGCCAGCCATTTGTTTACTTAAAATATCCGTTTATGAAATCTGTAGCTTAATATTTTTTCCAGTCTAAGTAAGTTAGAAGTTCTGGCTGGCACAGCCGTGTACCAGATTCTAACATTCCAAACCACTCTCCCTCCCAGCTGGCACTCAAAGGGTTAAAACAAACCTGACAGCAGAGAGGTGTCTTATGAACTTCGTTCCTTCAGTTATTAAAACAAGTAATGGGGAGGAAGTACAAGCATGAAGGAGTAGCAGTTGGGAGGGTGAGCATCACGGGACCTTACAGACAGTACTTTGTAACCGCTATAAACTGACAAATAAATCTAAATACCTCATTACCTATTATTTTAACCCCTTAACACCTGATGACTTGCCAGGACCACCATGGCTGCCCGGGCGTTAAAATGGAACGTTTACCTTAATTCAAGTTTGCATATTTGAAAACCTCATTAAACACTGCCTATGTGTCCTGTTAAATGGATAGTGTTGCCATTTTCTTTACAAACTTATGTCTTGTAGGCATTAAAAAAAAAAAAACTGAATGCCCCCAGTCTCATCTCTCAAACCTAGAGCGCTGACGTCAGGGAAAGGGGAGGGAAGGGGGAACTTTGGTGCCGAATATCTTTCAAACCATAAATGTTTGAGAGATGGGACTGTGGACATTTAGTTTTATTTTTTTAATGCCTACAACATTCAAGTTTGTAAAAAAAAAAAAAAAAAAAATGTCAATACTATCCCTTTAACAAAAGTCCAGCAGAATGATAGTTTAGAGGATATTCATACTTATTTCTGGGCAAAGTGAAAGTGAACACTTCCTGGTACTGCACAGAATGTTATTAGTACATGAAACATCACTGAAACCTTACTTAGCATATCAGAAACAGACGATAGCTATATAACATAAAATGCAGTATACAATAAATGTAATAAGAGAACCAGTACTCTGACCTTGTGCTGAAGCTTGTTGGAGCAGCAGAGAAAGAGGAGTGGCTTAGTTATGCCATGCCTTATATTATCTTTGTTCTTCTCTGATTGGTTATTTCTGTGTGATCATTGTGCTGCTATTGGAGTTTCTAGTAAAGAAAGAAAGCAAAATATTCGCCTCCTGTCATTACTAAAATTAAGATTATTAGTACACTACGTTAGCATAATCTACAATTAGCATGTGACATGTCACTGAAAAGGCTTAATTAGCATATGAAACATTGCTGATGCCACAGGGTGCCACAATTAGCATGTATTAGCATATTAAAGAACTGTGAATATCACCTGAACTGTACATCTGCTGGCTTTTTGGATAACATGACACATAGACTGTTTTTAATGCAGTTTCCTAATATGCAATTTGAATTAAGGTGAAAATTTCACTTTAAGGACTGGTGACGGTCCAGTCATGTCATGGAAGTTTATGATCGCAGCGTGGCTGCACGGCGCACTGAGATCCCAGATCACTTCCGTTCAAAAAAATAAAATAAAACAAGTGCCCTGGTCCTACAGGGACGCCCCTGGACCGTGTGGTCCTTAACCCTTTGAGTGCCAGAGGGGTACGGAATGCATTGTTTTGCAATGCATTCCGTACCCCTCTGGCACTCAAAGGGTTAAGGGGTTAAATAAAAAATGTCTCACCTAACATGTAGTTGGTTTTTAAAAGCTCTTTCAAGTGAATGGAAATGGTCCTAAAGTATTCATTTGAATTTAAATCAGTAACCATTTTGGGAATTTTTATTTCTGTTCTAGGTTCACTTCGCACTGTGCTGTTATCACGCAGTTAACCTTCTGAGTGCCAGAGGTCTACACGAGTTGTGTACCCTTCTGGCATTCAAAGGGTTAAAGGGATAGTAATGTTTCACAATAAAAGAAGCTCCAATTAATCTTCATAGTATTTGGGCCCTGGAGAGTGTTATTTCAGTACTGTCAGAGTTGTAGTACAAGAGTAACTGAACGATAAAGTATCCCCGTCCCGCCCCTTTTACTGATGTAACACTGCTCACCTCAGATGTGGGATCTGGTCACATGACCGGACAGATCACAGCAAGGGACAATCTTCTTACTGTGATCATAAGGAAAACCCTGCCCCCCTTGACAGATTTTCCCTTATGTTCACTGAAGATTGTCCCTCTCTGTGATCCATCCGGACAGTCTTGCTGCTCTGAGGTGAGCAGTGTTTCATCAGTAAAAGGGGCGGGAGGGGGATACTTTATCATTCAATTACTCTTGTACTACAACTCTGACAATATTGAAATAACACTCTCCATGGCCCAAATACTATGAATATTAATTGGGGATGCTTTTATTGTGAAACATTACTATCCCTTTAATTGTCTCCAGTATAAATCATGTGCCAGAGTGAGGCAGCGCTTCCATGTGAGGTGCAATCAGTCAGTGTATTAGCGCTTCAAAGCAATTTATTTTTTGGACGAGACTTCATTTTACCCTTTTCTACTCTTTGGCTGCACGAGTCTTAATTATAATTCATGATGGAATCACTCAGGCCCTTCAGAAGGATATTAGTGAGAGTCTGACATACGCACCAAAGTATTTGTAGACTTTCTGCTAAAACGTTACATGAGCATTGGGTCCGTGGCCAAGAACTGCATATACCGCTATTTTTATTGTGGTCAGAGGCCATGATGGACCAATACTGAAGGGACCCTATTACCTAAAAAGTAATTTGAGGATTTTTAAAGAGCTTTCAAAACCTTCCGTTTGTTATATTCGTCATTAGTTACTTAGAAAAAAATATATATATTTTGTTGTTGTATAGTTGACGCTAATTAAGGCATTCCATGTAGGTGCTTCCTGTCTTAGCCCTAAATTACCTCTTCCATTCACTGGCAACTCGTTCAGTACTAGGAGAGGTGGGTAGTGCATTGCTGAGCAGTGTCAGTGAGTAGGGGAGGTAATGTAGGGATAAGACAGGAAGTCAATGCTAGGGGAGGAGGGTAATGCATTGCTGAGCAGTGTCAGTGAGTGTGGAGGTAATGTAGGGATAAGACAGGAAGTCAGTGCTAGGGGAGGTGGGTAATGCATTGCTGAGCAGTGTCAGTGAGTGGGGGAGGTAATGTAGGGATAAGACAGGAAGTCAGTGCTAGGGGAGGTGGGTAATGCATTGCTGAGCAGTGTCAGTGAGTGGGGGAGGTAATGTAGGGACAAGACAGGAAGTCAGTACTAGGGGATGTGGGTAATGTAGTGCTGAGCAGTGTCAGTGAGTGGGGAGGTAATGTAGGGATAAGACAGGAAGTCAGTGCTAGGGGAGGTGGGTAATGTATTGCTGAGCAGTGTCAGTGAGTGGGGGAGGTAATGTAGGGACAAGACAGGAAGTCAGTACTAGGGGATGTGGGTAATGTAGTGCTGAGCAGTGTCAGTGAGTGGGGAGGTAATGTAGGGATAAGACAGGAAGTCAGTGCTAGGGGAGGTGTACAATTCATTGCTGAGCAGTGTCAGTGAGTGGGGAGGTAATGTAGGGATAAGACAGGAAGTCAGTGCTAGGGGAGGTGGGTAATGCATTGCTGAGCAGTGTCAGTGAGTGGGGAGGTAATGGAGGGATAAGACAGGAAGTCAGTGCTAGGGGAGGTGGGCAGTGCATTGCTGAGCAGTGTCAGTGAGTGGGGAGGTAATGTAGGGATAAAACAGGAAGTCAGTGCTAGGGGAGGTGGGCAGTGCATTGCTGAGCAGTGTCAGTGAGTGGGGAGGTAATGGAGGAATAAGACAGGAAGTCAGTGCTAGGGGAGGTGGGTAATGTATTGCTGAGCAGTGTCAGTGAGTGGGGAGGTAATGTAGGCATAAGACAGGAAGTCCGTGCTAGGGGAGGTGGATAATGCATTGATGAGCAGTGTCAGTGAGTGGGGAGGTAATGTAGGGATAAGATAGGAAGTTAGTGTTAGGGGAGGTGGATAATGCATTGCTGAGCAGTGTCACTAAGTGAGGGACATAATGTAGGGATAAGATAGGAAGTCAGTGCTAGGGGAGGTGGGTAATGCATTGCTGAACAGTGTCAGTGATTGGGGAGGTAATGTAGGGATAAGACAGGAAGTCAGTGCTAGGGAAGGTGGGTAATGTATTACTGAGCAGTGTCAGTGAGTGGGGAGGTAATGTAGGCATAAGACAGGAAGTCAGTGCTAGGGGAGGTGGGTAATGTATTGCTGAGCAGTGTCAGTGAGTGGGGGAGGTAATGTAGGGATAAGAGAAGATGTCAGTGCTAGGAGAGGTGGGTAATGCATTGCTGAGCAGTGTCAGTGAGTGGGGAGGTAATGTAGGGATAAGACAGGAAGTCAGTGCTAGGGGAGGTGGGTAATACATTGCTAACTAGTGTCAGTGAGTGGGGGAAATAATGTAGGGATAAGACAGGAAGTCAGTGCTAGGGGAGGTGGGTAATGCTGAGCAGTGTCAGTGAGTGGGGGAGGTAATGTAGGGATAAGACAGGAAGTCAGTGCTAGGGGAGGTGGGTAATGCATTGCTGAGCAGTATCAGTGAGTGGGGAGGTAATGTAGGGATAAGACAGGAAGTCAGTGCTAGGGGAGGTGGGTAATGCATTGCTGAGCAGTATCAGTGAGTGGGGAGGTAATGTAGGGATAAGACAGGAAGTCAGTGCTAGGAGAGGTGGGTAATGCATTGCTGAGCAGTGTCAGTGAGTGGGGAGGTAATGTAGGGATAAGACAGGAAGTCAGTACTAGAGGAGGTGGGTAATGCATTGCTGAGCAGTGTTAGTGATTGGGGAGGTAATGTAGGAATAAGACAGGAAGTCAGTGCTAGGGGAGGTGGGTAATGCATTGCTGAGCAGTGTCAGTGAGTGGGGGAGGTAATGTAGGGATAAGACAGGAAGTCAGTGGTAGGGGAGGTGGGCAATGCATTGTTCAAAATGGTGGGCAAGTCCCCTCTGCACGTGGACACCGCCTCACCCCAACTGTACGTTTCGGTCTTGTTGTGCCATGTTATTCACTCTTGTTATCTAAGCTTTGACTGCAAGGGGGCCACTTGTGGATTACCCTTCACTCTTACTCAGATCCCACAAGAGTGTTCCTGAAATAGTGTGCCGTTCTGCTCACAATATGCTTTGGGAAGATCGGTAGCAGGGAGTCCCCTTAGTTTCTGTGTGATTCCAGATTCATTGTCTGGATTCATTTAGTACCTTATCGTGTTTCCACGCTGTATCTTGATGGCAATGACTTGCATGCTGAGGTGTTGATCTCTCTGAAGCGCTTCACAGGTAGTTGGGAGGACTTGTGACGGCGAAGGAACATAAAGCATCGGGGAGCCGGACTTCGTTCAGCTTTGGCTGTAAGGGGACATACTCAGGCCAGAAAATCCTAATGGCCTTTATGATTTTTTCTTTGTTCAAGAGATAACCTCCTCAAGCAGTCCATGAAAGCAGACATCACAATTGCTGACACAATTATAGTACCTTTGTAATTAACTCATTAGAGTGATGTAAAGTTGATATTGTTTAATAGAAAATGCAGCTTTCAGGACTCTAAGCTGCTTTCTTCAGGGAGGGTTATCAGATAAATCCAGAACAACACGGCATTGTCATACACGTTTGTGTCATACTCTGTGTGTATTGAAGCCATATTATTCCTGAGTTATTTGTTAAAGGGGAACTTTCACCTCCTATGAAGTAATCATTATTTTATTCTGTGTCACCATTACAGCTTGAATCCCAATTTTTTTCTCTAAATCTGTAATTTCAGTGATCTGTAAGCTTAGAAAGTGTTATCACATGACGTCATTGCTTGCCTCACCACTGTACAGCTCTGTACCGCACGGCTGTCAGTCTTCTCCTCTTCTCTGCTGTACCGTACGGCTGTCAGTCTTCTCCTCTTCTTCTGTACCGCACGGCTGTCAGTCTTCTCCTCTTCTCCTGTACCGCACGGCTGTCAGTCGTCTCCTCTTCTCTGCTGTACCGCACGGCTGTCAGTCGTCTCCTCTTCTCTGCTGTACCGCACGGCTGTCAGTCGTCTCCTCTTCTCTGCTGTACCGCACGGCTGTCAGTCTTCTCCTCTTCTTCTGTACCGCACGGCTGTCAGTCTTCTCCTCTTCTTCTGTACCGCACGGCTGTCAGTCGTCTCCTCTTCTCTGCTGTACCGCACGGCTGTCAGTCGTCTCCTCTTCTCTGCTGTACCGCACGGCTGTCAGTCTTCTCCTCTTCTCTGCTGTACCGCACGGCTGTCAGTCGTCTCCTCTTCTCTGCTGTACCGCACGGCTGTCAGTCTTCTCCTCTTCTCTGCTGTACCGCACGGCTGTCAGTCTTCTCCTCTTCTCTGCTGTACCGCACGGCTGTCAGTCTTCTCCTCTTCTCTGCTGTACCGCACGGCTGTCAGTCTTCTCCTCTTCTCTGCTGTACCGCACGGCTGTCAGTCTTCTCCTCTTCTCTGCTGTACCGCACGGCTGTCAGTCGTCTCCTCTTCTTCTGTACCGCACGGCTGTCAGTCGTCTCCTCTTCTCTACTGTACCACACGGCTGTCAGTCTTCTCCTCTTCTCTGCTGTACCGCACGGCTGTCAGTCTTCTCCTCTTCTTCTGTACCGCACGGCTGTCAGTCATCTCCTCTTCTCTGCTGTACCGCACGGCTGTCAGTCTTCTCCTCTTCTCTGCTGTACCGCACGGCTGTCAGTCTTCTCCTCTTCTTCTGTACCGCACGGCTGTCAGTCTTCTCCTCTTCTTCTGTACCGCACGGCTGTCAGTCGTCTCCTCTTCTCTGCTGTACCGCACGGCTGTCAGTCTTCTCCTCTTCTCTGCTGTACCGCACGGTTGTCAGTCTTCTCCTCTTCTCTGCTGTACCGCACGGCTGTCAGTCTTCTCCTCTTCTCTGCTGTACCGCACGGCTGTCAGTCTTCTCCTCTTCTCTGCTGTACCGCACGGCTGTCAGTCTTCTCCTCTTCTCTGCTGTACCGCACGGTTGTCAGTCTTCTCCTCTTCTCTGCTGTACCGCACGGCTGTCAGTCTTCTCCTCTTCTCTGCTGTACCGCACGGCTGTCAGTCTTCTCCTCTTCTCTGCTGTACCGCACGGCTGTCAGTCGTCTCCTCTTCTCTGCTGTACCGCACGGCTGTCAGTCTTCTCCTCTTCTCTGCTGTACCGCACGGTTGTCAGTCTTCTCCTCTTCTCTGCTGTACCGCACGGCTGTCAGTCTTCTCCTCTTCTTCTGTACCGCACGGCTGTCAGTCGTCTCCTCTTCTCTGCTGTACCGTACGGCTGTCAGTCTTCTCCTCTTCTCTGCTGTACCGCACTGCTGTCAGTCTTCTCCTCTTCTTCTGTACCGCACGGCTGTCAGTCGTCTCCTCTTCTCTGCTGTACCGCACGGCTGTCAGTCTTCTCCTCTTCTCTGCTGTACCGCACGGCTGTCAGTCTTCTCCTCTTCTGTGCTGTACCGCACGGCTGTCAGTCTTCTCCTCTTCTTCTGTACCGCACGGCTGTCAGTCTTCTCCTCTTCTCTGCTGTACCGCATGGCTGTCAGTCTTCTCCTCTTCTTCTCTACCGCACGGCTGTCAGTCTTCTCCTCTTCTCTGCTGTACCGCACGGCTGTCAGTCTTCTCCTCTTCTCTGCTGTACCGCACGGCTGTCAGTCTTCTCCTCTTCTCTGCTGTACCGCACGGCTGTCAGTCTTCTCCTCTTCTCTGCTGTACCGCATGGCTGTCAGTCTTCTCCTCTTCTTCTGTACCGCACGGCTGTCAGTCTTCTCCTCTTCTTCTGTACCGCACGGCTGTCAGTCTTCTCCTCTTCTCTGCTGTACCGCATGGCTGTCAGTCTTCTCCTCTTCTCTGCTGTACCGCACGGCTGTCAGTCTTCTCCTCTTCTCTGCTGTTCTGCACGGCTGTCAGTCTTCTCCTCTTCTCTGCTGTACCGCACTGCTGTCAGTCTTCTCCTCTTCTTCTGTACCGCACGGCTGTCAGTCTTCTCCTCTTCTCTGCTGTACCGCACGGCTGTCAGTCTTCTCCTCTTCTCTGCTGTACCGCACGGCTGTCAGTCTTCTCCTCTTCTCTGCTGTACCACACGGCTGTCAGTCTTCTCCTCTTCTCTGCTGTACCGCACGGCTGTCAGTCTTCTCCTCTTCTCTGCTGTCCCGCACGGCTGTCAGTCTTCTCCTCTTCTCTGCTGTGCCGCACGGCTGTCAGTCTTCTCCTCTTCTCTGCTGTGCCGCACGGCTGTCAGTCTTCTCCTCTTCTCTGCTGTACCGCACGGCTGTCATTCTTCTCCTCTTCTTCTGTACCGCACGGCTGTCATTCTTCTCCTCTTCTTCTGTACCGCACGGCTGTCAGTCTTCTCCTCTTCTTCTGTACCGCACGGCTGTCAGTCTTCTCCTCTTCTTCTGTACCGCACGTCTGTCAGTCTTCTCCTCTTCTCTGCTGTTGTTTCTCATTCCCTCCTCTTCCTTGCGAATCTCCATGTGACCTGGCTTTCTTGCTAATTCAGGTCAGTGCATGCCAGGTCACTTTATTACTTTATAGGAGGTGAAAGTTCCCCTTTAACCCATGCTTGAAGAAGGGACCTTAGTTTTCTCTGGTTATTAAAGGTTTAATATTACCATGTTCACTGGGCGGTATTTGTATCCTGTGTTCCTTACAGCAATGTTCATGTCTCTCTCCATGGACATAACATCTAGGACTGATTTGATGATATACAGTACTGTTCAAAAGTCTTAGGCAGGTGTGAAATGTTGTGAAGTAAGAATGCTTTGAAAAATAGACAGGCTCATAGTTTATTTTTATCCGTTAACAAAATGCAGAGTGAGTGAACACAAAGAAAGTCTAAAATCAATATTTGGTGTCTTTGCTTTAAAACAAAACCGCATCCATTCTTCTAGGTACACTTGTACAAAGTCAGGGATTTCGTTGGCATATAGTCAGGTGTATGATTAAACAGTTATACAAACAGGTGCTAATGATCATCAATTTAATATGTAGGTTGAAACACAATCATTACCTGAAACAGAAACAGCTGTGTAGGAGGAATAAAACTGGATGAGGAACAGCCAATCTCCTCTAACAAGGTGAGGTTGCCGAAGACAGTTTAATGTCAAAAGTCATACACCATGGCAAGACTGAGCACAGCAACAAGACAGTTATATTGCATCAGCAAGGTCTCTCCCAGACAGAAGTTTCAAGGCAAACAGTTGTTTCCAAATGTGCGGTCCAAGCTCTTTTGAAGAAGCACAAAGAAACAGGCAACATTAAGGTTCGTACACGCAGTTGTTGGCCAAGGAAACTCATCATGCTTGCTTCCCAATTGGAACATGCCCAGCAGTGCCATGAGCTCAGAAATGGTGGAGAACAGTTGGATCCTGGTACACCCATCTACTGTCCGGAGAAGTCTGGTCAGAACTGGCCTTCATGGAAGATGTGTGGCCAAAAAAACATACCTCCGACATGGAAACAAGGCCAAACAACTCAGCTATGCACAAAAACATGGGAAATGGGGTGCAGAAAAATGGCAGCAACATTTGAAATATTTGGCTGTAGCAGAAGGCAGTTTGCTCACCGAAGGGCTGGAGAGCGGTACAAGAATGAGTGCCTGCAGGCAACAGTGAAGCATGGTGGAAGTTCCCTGCAAGTTTGGGGCTGCATTTATGCAAATGGAGTTGGCGATTTGGACAGAATTAATGGTCTCCTCAATGCTGAGAAGTGCGGGAAGATACTTATCCATCATGCAATGCCATCAAGGAAACATCTGATTGGCCCCCACTTTATTCTGCAGCATGACAATGACCTCAAACATACAGCCAAAGTCATTAAGAACTATCTTCAGTGTAAAGAAGAACAAGGAGTCCGGGAAGTGATGGTATGGCCCCCACAGAGCCCTGATCTCAACATCATTGAGTCTGTGTAGGATTACATGAAGAGAGAGAAGCAACTGAGGTGACTAAATCCACAGAAGAACTGTGGGTAGTTCTCCAAGATGTTTGGAACAACCTACCTGCTATGTTCCTTATCAAACTGTGTGCAAAGTTACCTCGAAGAACTGATGCTGTTTTGAAGGCAAAGGGTGGTCACACCAAATATTGATTTGAGTTAGATTTTTCTTCTGTTCACTCACTATGCATTTTGTTAATTGATAAAATTAAACTATTAACTTGTCTTTTTTTTTTTTTTAAAGTATTCTTACTTTAGTGGATTTTTTTCACAACTGCCTAAAACTTTTGGACAGTACTGTACATCTCTTGCGCTAAGTAACAAGGGATACATTCATAGGGACAGTTAGGATTTTAATGATGTAAGGTAAGTGTATGGGGTTGTTATTTAAAACGGAACTTTCACCTTCTGTAGTCACCCTCCAAAAATTAGGCAGATGGCGACTAGCTTCATAATAGTTCTATTATCTGTCATAAACAGCCGGTTCTGAAGTAATCCTTATTTTTCGGAGACCGGAAGCCAGGCTTGTACGCAGACATCTTGGCTTAGAGATGTCTGCACACCTGAGATGTCCATCCCGGTCTCATCTAGGAGGCTTTGCATGGTACCTTACAGGGATAGTAATACTTGAAAATCATTTTATTTTATACTGTAGCCCTTAAAAAACATGAAAAATGATATCTTACCTCCCAAACCTTTAATGTTTGGGAGATATTCACAAGCAAAGTTTCCCCCTGAGTGACGTCACAGTTCTAGCTCTCAGATTTGGAATCCGGTCCCGGGACCGGCTGCAGCTCTCCAGAAGGGACAAGATCACAATCTTTAAAAATAATTTCTTAATTGGAATGGTCTACAAAGTGTGCTTGCAAGCCAGGTACACTTTGTAGACAGTTCCAATTAAGTAGTTCTTTTTAAAGATCATGATCTCGGCACTGCTAAAGAGCTGGCGCTTGATCTGTGGACTGAATTCCAAATCTGTCCACTAGATGGCAGACTTGGCTGAAACAGCCAGGAAAAGGGAACTTAACTTTATTTTACTTGTGAATATCTCCCAAACCATGAATGTTTGGGAGATAAGACATATCATTTTTCATGTTTTTTTAAGGGCTACAATATAAAATAAAATTATTTTGAAGTATTACTATCCCTTTAAGGAACCGAAAGGGACTGATGGTGCAGGCGCACAGATGGCTCTAAAGCACTAAGCCTGGCCGTCAGTCTCGGAAGAAAGGATTACTTCAGAACCGGGTACTTATGAGAGATGATAGCACTATTATGAAGCTAGTAGCCAAATGCTTAATTATTGGAGGGCGGCTTTATAGAGGGTGAAAGTTCCTCTTTAAAGGGATAGTAATACTTAAAATGTAAAACAAAATATGTTGTAGGGTTTATCCCCCTGAGTAAAACAAGAGTACTCCCACTGCTGAAAGGTGTTTCATTCAAAAGTTATTAATTTTCAAAGTTGAATTTTTTAGGTGCAATATCACAGTGGCCTGAAATTGTACAGTGGCGCTGTTGCTACACCATCCTACGGAGATTTATGGTCCCGGGACCAGAGCTGTCCATAGGATGGTGTAGCAACAGCGCCACTATACAATTTCAGGCCACTGTGATATTGCACCTAAAAAATTCAACTTTGAAAATTAATATATTTTGAATGAAACACCTTTCAGAAGTAGGATTACTCTTGTTTTACTCAGGGGGATAAACCCTACAACATATTTGTTTTTACATTTTAAGTATTTCTATCCCTTTAAAGGTGTTCCCCATAAAGTAAAGCGGGATTTGAAGGTTTGTTTTAATTGTTCCTCAATGGTGCCGTTGCATTGAACCGGAATTGCTCCTCTCTGCTTTGTGTTCTACCCCTAAGTACATGCGGCTGCTGTTTCACGGTTCAGCAGAGCTCAGTATCACACGGTGAAATGAAGCGAGGCATATTTGTTTTGTTTTTTTCTCCTCTGCACAAACAAAACCATACTTGACAGCAGAAATAACTGGTTTACTATTATTTCTGCGCAGCACAAATATCATTCCCAAAATGTATATTTTCAGCAGCTGAAGAAAGCCGCTCTGCTATTACCTTTAGAAACGAGAGGTCTGGATGATTTTCCAATTGTTCGAAAATGACAGGAAATATTTCTGTGCCTGGCAGTGAGCTAATATTGCCGTATCCACGAGAGAGGCGGGCATGCGTTTATAGGGCGAGGGAATGAAGCAGTGAGTGTTTGTGTCGTGCCCCGCGTTGGTATTGCTACCCTTTTATTTTATTACAACAATTATTCCACTGAGTGACTCATTTCAGGAATCATTAGACTTCCCACGTTACGAGTGTCGTTACATGGGGATCCCTCAATGCGGCAGGAAAAAAACGACTAGTGAGTGAGCGGGGGCTTCAGCTTGTTCTTAGTGCAGATTTCAAAGTAGAATTTGACGTATTTTCAGAAGGGGAGTCAGGGAGCTGTGTGGCCAGCTAACTTTTATTATAGGGGAGAAGTAAAAACCGCCACTGTTTTAAATGGGGATGTTGACCCCTCGAATGCTAAAGAGGTCTGGAGGCCTCCTAGCATTTAACCCTTTGAGTGCTTTGCAATGCATTGCGTACCCTTCTGGCACGCAGAGGGTTAAGGAGCTAAAACCCCCATTTAAATCAGTGAGAATTTTGGGAAATATTTATTTCCCTGTTATGGTACACAGTTGGTTTTCCCCTGAATTACTCCACTTTTACTTGGATCATATTGCCCTTAGTCATACTTCCTGCAGCTTACATCAACTGCATAAACCATACCTCTACTTTAGATGGACTTTTAGATGGGTGCTTGGTTATACAAACATAGGTGGGAGAGAAGTTACGCCTTTTATCAGTACCCCCCTCCTCCAATTACCTTACTATTGACACAAAATGCCAATGGCCACTTCTCATACATTTCTCTCACCCGGTAGTTGAGCACTCACTGTTGTACATTAAAACGTCACTTTTATTGAAACCTATTTGGAAATCCAACGTTTCAGTCATCCTTTGGGACTTTCGTCAGGAATAGGACACTCCTATCCTAATGTTTAGCTTAACTAAGTCCCCTTCTGGTGACTAGCTGCTTAGTAGCGCTAGTCACCAGAATTATTACCTGATTTAATAGATATATGCTTTATTCCCCAGCTGTCAGTAGCACGGAGAGCGGACATCTTGCCAGAATGACGTCTGTGCGCCTGCTCTGTCTGTCCCAGCCGGGTCTAGGAGACGTTGCTAGGAGCCATTCAGCTCCGAAAGGGACTGACAGCGCAGGCGGCGGACATCACTCGGGCAAGATGTCTGTGATCCATGATACTGACAGCTGGGGAATAAAGCATATATCTATTAAATCAGGTAATAATTCTGGTGACTAGCGCTACTAAGCAGCTAGGTGCCAGAAGGGGACTTAGTTAAGCTAAACATTTTGTGACTTGGTAGTTCCGCTTTAAAACAAATTAATATTTAATATCGTGAGAGCCATAAGAAAATCTACCTTGTGAAGTGGAGTCCAGCTGGAGATGTATTGTGCATGACAGAGAAGTTACCTTAAGGCAGTGATTCTCAGCTCCAGTCCTTGGGGTACACCAACAGGTAATGTTTTCAAGATATCCCTAATTAATCACAATGACTGAGCCACTAATTACTCACCTGTGATTAAGCAGGAAAAACCTGAAAACCTGCACTGTTGGTGTGCCCCGAGGACTAACGTTGAGAATCACTGCCTTAACCCCTTAACGACTTGTGCCGTACTATGACGGTCATAGTACGTCACATACTTTTTACTTGCAGCGCTCTACCAGGAGTGCTGTAAGTAAAAATAGGGCCTGAAATTGACAGCTCCAAGATCGGAGCGATCTCTATCAGGCCTCGTAGTGACGCGCCGATACACGCAACAGGTCACATGTACCGGCACGCCCACGTGGTTCAATGTGGTCCTTATGGGACAGAAACGTCCCAGGACCGCCGGACGTTAAGGGGTTAAGGTAACTTTGTCACTCCCGCCGTACTTCTTAATCCCTCCTATGTCTCTGTTTCGTGAGCATGTGACCTGGCGTGCACTAACTTTCATGCGCGTTCACTGTATTTCATTGCGAGCACGTGCATGTGACTCACACGCTCTATATATAGAAGCTGGCCGTTTCTGTGCAATCAGAGAAGCGGTCTCATTCAGTAGGCTGGCAGGCGGTTGGAGCATCCTTTGGACTTGGTGCAGCAAATTTGAGCTACTTCTGTACACATCTATCTTCGGGTAACTTGATTTTGTTTTATATTATTTATAACTTATCTACATCATTACTTAATGTGTAAAACATGCTTTATATATTTTGAACTCAATACATTTTATTTTATGAGAGTTGTGATAGAGAGCGTTGTCATATGTTGGTATCTTATGTGTCAGGCAGTGACAGTTGGGATGGGGAGCAGTGTGGTATACTTGTATCTAACTGGCATTGACAGTTATCATTTGGCCATCAGGGAGAAACAGATGGGTGGTAGGGCAGTGTGGAATGATAGAGTATGGCTGGCACGCTTTCCAATGTTGTCTAATTTACATAAACTGTCAGAAATGCAGCTAAGTATCTAATAAACTGTTGTTTTAGATTAAAAGAAATGGAAAAACACAAATATAAATGATTTCCAAAGTAACGCTGTCGTTGAGTGGTGACTGTTCTACTTTAAGAATCACTTTAGATATTTTTTGTTTAGTTTGTGGACAGGTAAAAACATATATTCATGATATAAATCAAATGTTCCTAATTATCGTAACTTGGAGTCTGCCTTCCTAATAAAGTAGCCACTAGAAATCATTTCGACTAAACCGCTCATTAATAGGCAAGTGATGGAGCAAAATAATGGGGACATCAGCTTAATTACTGTCTCATTCACTAGCAAAGTGCTCGTCTTTCTGACTGTGTGTAACGAAGAGGTTGTATGAAACTCTTTAGTACAGAGACCCGTGTGTGTTTAAAGGGATAGTGATACTTAAATGTAAAAAAAATAAGTTGTAGGGTTTATCCCCCTGAGTAAAACAAGAGTACTCCCACTGCTGAAAGTGTTTTATTCAAAAGTTATTAATTTCCAAAGTTGAATTTTTTAGGTGCAATATCACAGTGGCCTGAAATTGTACAGTGTTGCTGTTGCTACAAGATCCTATGGACAGCTCTGGTCCCGGACCATAAATCTCCATAGGATAGTGTAGCAACAGTGCCACTGTAAAATTTCAGGCCACAGTGATATTGCACCTAAAAAATTCAACTTTGAAAATTAATAACTTTTGAATGAAACACCTTTCAGCAGTGGGAGTACTCTTGTTTTACTCAGGAGGATAAACCCTACAACATATTTTTTTTTACGTTTTAAGTATTACTATCCCTTTAATTAAATGAGAAAAGTACATACGGGTCTGAGGTAAGTGACTGTAATTCTCAGCGGTCGCAACACACACACAGACCCAGATTTTAAACCCTTGGAGAGGTCCCCAACACACTGGAAAGCAATACGCTGTAAACCTTTGTAGCATTTGAGTTAAATGGATAGTAATGTTTCATAATAAATAATCATCATAGTATTTGGACTTTGGAGAGTTTTATTTCAATTCAGTCAGAGTTGTAGTTCAAGAGTAATTCAATGACAAAGTATCCCCCTCCCCACCCCTTTTACTGATGTAACACTGCTCAGCCAGATCAGAAGGGAGGTGCCCAGGTAGACTGCAGAGAGGGACAATCTTCAATTAAGATAAGGGAAAAACCTGAAAACTTGTCAGGGGGGCAGGGCTTTCATTGTTCTCATAGGAAGAAGATTGTCCCCTTCTGTTATCGGTCTGGTCTATGGACTGGATTCCACATGTGATAAGAGATGGCTTACACTAGGTAAAAGGGCGGGAGGGGAAACTTTGCTTGTGAATATCTCTCAAATCATAAAGGTTTGAGAGATAAGACTTATATCATTCTTCATGTTTTTTAATGCCTACAAAATAAAATAAAGATAAAACGAAGTATTACTATCCCTTTAAAGGGGTCCTATCTCTTATTAGCCTTTGTTTATTTAGAAGACTAGCGTTTGAGTTATTTAGATTTATAGCTTAATGTGTCTTAGGTCTACATTACCTTCCTGTGTCAGTCACTGACATGTATGTATATCTTTATTTATATTACAGAAGTAGTATGTTACAATAAATAAAAGGGGATGAGGGTCACATTCATAGAAACAATAGGAGAGGGGACCCTGCCCCAGGGATCTTACAGTGTAAATGGGTAATAGGAGACAGCAGGGTATGAGGGTGTCTAGTGTTGTGAATTCAAGTGCTGAGTTTGCCAGAAGTTAGTGCGTGGTGCTAGTGTTCCAGAATATGATTTCTGGGTAGACTTAAAGTGGAACTACCACCCCACGTAAAATTAAACCCCAAGAATTAGCCATCTGGAGACTAGCAAATCAATAGTACTAATCGCCAGAATAATTACCTCCTTCTAGAAAAATTCTACTGCTCCCGGGACTCACAGCCAGGAAACAGAGCAGACATCTTTGCATAGTGACGTCTGCACGCCTGTGCTGTCAGTCCCAGTCCCCTCTAGGAGGCGTTGCTTGGAACCTTAAGGTACCGGAAAGGACTGACAACGCAGACGTCACTATGCAAAGATGTCTGCGCTGTTTCCTGGCTGTCAGTCTGATGAGCAGTACAATTTCTCTGTAAGGAGGTAATTATTCTGGCGATTAGTACTATTGCTCAGCTAGTCGCCAGATGGGTAATTCTTGGGGTTTAACTTTATTTGCGGTGGCAGTTCCACTTTAAAGACAAAGGGGGATAGTTCTATATATAGGGAGAGAGGTATTGAGTCCAATAGGTAGGGAGCGGAAAGTGAAAAAGGTTAGAGACTGGAGAGGACATAGGGTGTGGATGGTTTAACAAGAAGGGAGTTGTATGCTGAGTGAAAGAGGAGGCCTGGAACATAAGAGGTGACGAGGGAAGAAATTAAACGACGGGCAGCAGCGTTGAGAGCATTAAAGGTGAGAAGAAGGACTTTGTAAGTGATACAGTGCTGAATAGGGAGCCTTGACAGATGTCTAAGAATGATTTGAGAAGGTTCAGTTTTGGGGATTTGGGAGAGTGTGAGGTGATTCGTACAGCTGAGCTTAAAGGGATAGTAATAATTAAAAATTACTAATCCCAGTACTGTAGTAGTAAAAAAAAAAAAAAAAAAAAAAAAAAAAAAGAAACTAATTGCCCCCAGTGACATCTCTCAAACCTTTATGGTTTGAGAGATATTCACTCGCAAAGTTTCCCCTCCCGCCCCTTTCCCTGAAGTCAGGCACATGTAGAAGACCTTTTAAGTGAATGATTTTTTTTTTATTATCCCGATCGCGGCTCTGCTGCAGAGCTGCCGGATGGTCGTAGGACTTGCTTCCCCTGCAATCAACTACAACGCTGACTTCAGAGAAAGGGGAGGGAGGGGGAACTTTGCGAGTGAATATCTCTCAAACCATAAAGGTTTGAGTGATGTCACTGGGGGCAATTAATTTCTTTTTTTTTAGTACTACAATATTGGGATTAGTAATTGTTAAGTATTACTATCCCTTTAAAACAGATTGCGTAGAGGAAAGGTGGGAAGCCGGGTTGCCAGTTAGTAGTATATTGCAATAGTCTAAGCGGGACAAAATGAGGGCATGCACAAAAGTTTTTTTATGGGACAGGAATGCTTGGATTTTAGCAATATTGCAGAGAAAGAAGCAAGATAATCTAGCCACGGGGATAATCTGATGGGAGAAGGAAGAATCAAATATAGCCCCAAGGCAGAGTGCTGATCTGGCCAGTTAAATGTAAATTCCATCAACTATAATGGTGAATCTGGGTGTTGGAGGGAAAATGAGAAGTTCCGTTTTGGACATGCTTATCGTAAGATGACGGCAATCCATTCAGCAGAAGACGGCCAAGAGGCAGTCTGAAATTTGTAACTGAATTTTAGGTGAAAGATCAGGAGTGGACATAACTATGCGCTTAGGACTTATGGTATTGCCCTGTGAGGACCTTTCAGTCCTCACAAAACATTACCCATTGGCTGCAAAGGAGAGGTCCTGACAGAGCCATGCTGAAAGCGGGTGGCGGATGCAAGCATGCCTCCCGCTGGCACCCTGTCAGGCTGAAGCAAATGGAGGTACTTCAGAAGAGGAGATGGGTAAGCCGGGAGGGAGGGAGGAAACGGGTGGCAATGGGATTTTTTTTTGTCTGTCATGGGAAAACAAGGGTGCGTATTATACATAGGCACTCTTGTTTTCCCTGAAAATCTTGGGTATACTATGCACCTGCGTATTATACCTGAGATTTTACGGTATAGAGAATTTTGCAGTCTGGAGATCTTTAGCCAGTCTACAGAGAGCTCCCTCAGCTGAGTGTTCACACAGGAATCCAGACTGCAAAACATCCAAAAGATTTTTAGAGTCAAGGGATTTGGTTATTTGGGAGAAGACAAGGCGTTCTAATAGTTTTGAAGTAAGAGGTAGAAGGGAGACAGGTCGACAGTTAGAGAGACCGGAGGGGGTCAAGGTTAGCCTTCTTGAGTAGGGGTTTGTATGAAGAAGGGAAAGAGATGTTGAAAATGTGATGTAGGTGTAATGACTGGGGGAGGTAGTTTTAGTACGTGGGATGGCAGAGGGTCCAAGGAGCAGGTGGTTAGGAGGGTGAAGACTTTGAGAAACTTCTCCCTCTGTTACTGGAGTAAAATTGTCATAATAGGATGAAGGGGGTTTGGGGAGGGAGACTTCGGAGACTGATGGAAGAATAGGAATCGGCTTGTGAATTGATTGCACCTTGTCTTTGAAGTGCTCAGCAAAAGCTTGTGGGGAATGTATGGGGTGAGAGGAAGCTGTGGAACAATGGAGCGAGTAGTCAAAGGCTGCGAAGAGACATTGAGGGCTAGATCTGTTGTGGTGGATTAGTGTGGTTTAGTATTCCTGTTTAGCCTTTGATAAGGCAGAATGTAGGCAAGACATCAGAAATGTAAAGGAGGCAATAACCTTTTTTTATGGAAAAAAACATATTGTAGGACTTTTCCTGTTGAGTAAAGTAAAGGTACTCCTGCTGCTGAGAGATGCAAATTTCCAGAGTTATTACAGTTTAAACCCATATTTTGTTTACATTAACAGTGCCCTCTAGTGGTCAAATTCCAATTGTTTTTCTGTTAAATTCCAGTTGAGAGGAAAGTCAGTGACATGCAGTTCTTCATAGAATGTGACAGAAATTGCTGAGTCACTTCCTGTCAGTTAGAACTATCAGGAAGTAATGACACTGTAAATTCATTTCTTAATTATTTGAACTGTTATAATTTTTTAATAAAACAACTGAGAGCAATGGGAGTATCCTTGTTTTTCTTAGCAGGAAAAGCTCTATAACATATAGGTTTTCATAAAAAAAAGTTTCTCTGTCATCCAATACAGGTTACTGGTAACTTTGGGTAGGCAATCCACCCCTTTAGGTAGGCAGGAACAATTTTAGAAGTGAATACAGGGGGTGAAGCCTACCTTCCCTCCTTGGCTGCAGCTAGCCAATCAGCTCCAGTAAGATTTGTTCCTTGGTGAAGATACAGGCAAGAGAACAGTTCTGCTATAGTTTTAGCTATTTTTTTATTTTTCTGTTAGATATGGAATACCACCATTAGGCAGATTACCATAACTGACAATGCCCTTAGATGTGGCTAGCTCAGTATCCAGGTGGTTTTGTGGACCTTAAGCCCTGAGGGGGAAAATCTTGGGTTCAAGTTCTCTCCCCAGCAGTTGCCCACCGAGGCTGCTTCTTAACCCTTTGAGTGCCTGAGTGGTACGGAATGCATTGCAAAGCAATGCATTCCGTAGCACTCTGTCACTCAGAGGGTTAATACCTGGTGATCTGAAAGAAGATCTGCAGAAAAGGTGAGAAACCCTTTGAGTGCTGCAGGTCCTCATGTCCCACAGTGCCCCTCCGCACAGGGGTGTATTCATGGAGTTCCTATTGCACACTCCTGCACTCATTGGGTTTATATGTATGTCTGTTGGGTGGTTTGGAGCAAGTTTCTGTGCTAACTTAACCCTTTAGCTGCTGGTTTAGCATCTTTTGGGGAGTTATTGGCCCTTTTCCTACTGGGTTCAGTGTTTATTGGGTCTAGTGACATGTTTTAGTAATGACCAGTGCTCATTCACTTATCAGTTACAAATTTGCAAAATTTGTGTTCCGTTTCTTTAAGGTGCACTTTTACCACATAGACACCATTGCTCCATTCACTTCTATGGGACTGTACAATTTGGGACATATCTCTGCAACCGCTCAATGCAGCGCCTTCAGAGATGGCTCATTTTGTTTGTCTGCCCTTTCTCTGTTATCCAGTGAATGGTTTATGTGTGTTGGGGGGCTCAGGGGGCACTGTTGGGGTACTTTTTCTGGGAAAACTACATTTCCCATGACCACTTGCTTTGCGCACTAGCTTCTGATTGGCTCCTGCCGCGGCAGCCATATTGCGCTTTTCCTGAACGAGTATCCTACGCAGGGCTTGGACTCTCCTTCTCTCCTCAGCAGATTAACCCTTCACTTGCCAGATAAGTGCATTTTAGAGATTTCTGGGGTGAAATTTTAATCTTACACACTGTATTTAGGTGATTCCTTATACTTTAAGTGTTTTGACACTGTGAGAATGTCTAATCCGTTAGAGCTTGGGACCAGGCCTAAGACTAAGGGTGCTGGGGTCTCTGTATCCCCTATTGTGCATTGCTCTTCCTGTCATTCAGGGTTACCTAGAGATTTCTCAGGTCCTTTATGCCCAGCATGTTTTGATGTCCCTGAGAGTATTCCAGGGACCCCCCCAGCCATGCATTAGAGACAGTTTGGGTGCAAGAGTTCAAGGCTACTACTAGAGACCTCCGGTCTACATTGCAGCTCTTTCCATCCCAGTTACAGGGGGTTGTCCACTCCTGGCAGACCCCTTCTTCCATCAGATCTTCCCTGCTGAAACCACAGGGAGTACCTGACATATCAGATTCCTCTGAGGAGGAACGTTGGTGGATTCGGATATAGAGGAATGTTCTGCTGTGGGCTCCTCTCAGTTTTTTGGGGACCTCTTTGAGGCTGAGGGCTTGATAAGAGCCGTCTTAACTACCCTAAATATTCCCTTAGTTCAGGAGGTTTCTTCGGATCCCTCTGATGTATATTAAGAGCCTAAAAGGCCCTATACTTGTTTTCCACCTAACCCCACTCTTGACCACCTTGTATCTGATGAGTGGAAGTCTCCGGACAGGAAACCTTCTGTTTCCAAGAAATTTGCCAAGCTTTACCCCTTTTCTGAGGCGGCGCTTGCTCAGTGGGTTCATCCCCCCAAAGTGGATGCTCCTTTCACACATACACTGTCACACAACATAGTTTGAGAACCATTGCCTGTCCTGCTTCATCACCTAGGCATTTTTTAAAGCAATAGTAATGTTTCAAAATAAAAGCATTTCCAATTAATCTCCATAGTATTTGGGCCATGGAGAGTGTTATATCAATACTGTCAGAGTTGTAGTACAAGAGTAATTGAATGATATAGTATCCCCCTCCCGCCCCTTTTACCTAGTGTAACACGGTTCACCTCAAAGCAGCAAGGTGGTGTCCAGATGGATCACAGAAAGGGACAATCTTCAATTAGGATAAAGGAAAAACATTTTAATTGTTCTCACAGTAAGAAGATTGTCCCTTGCTGTGATCTGTCCTGTCAAGAGACCAGATTCCACATCTGAGGTGATCAGTGTTACACTAGGTAAAAGGGGCGGGAGGGTGAAACTTTATCATTGAATTACTCTTGTACTACAACTCTGACAGTATTGAAATAACACTCTCCATGGCCCAAATACTATGAAGATTAATTGGAGCCTCTTTTATTTTGAAACATTACTATATCTTTAAATGTATTTATTGGTAATGTTCCATAAATCCCATCTCATTGCGTTAGTATTTCTTCCAAGCCTGTTTGACCATTTAAAAACATTGCTCACCACTGGCCGCTTCAAAGGTTAAATACATTTATTTGACTTGCTGAAAGTTCGGGCCTATGATGAGACTTCGCAAAACCATTGAAACAAATAATATATTTATTTTTTTGTAACTTTTTCTGTCTCTTAAATGTTTAATAGGATTCTAGAAGAATGAATAATGCTTGGGGGGAAACTCTGAACTGATATCGGGACTTAATTAGTTTTTTTAATTTTTTATACTCTGTGTGGCAAGATAATCTCAACTTTTGCAATTAATGATTTACTGAGAAAGATGGTTTATAATTGTTCAATTAGAGCTGACGGCTGGAATAACGATGTGCCACAGACATTTATAAAGTGTTTTGAAACTATTATTGTGTAATATGGGAAAATAAATGTCGCTTCTAATGCTTTATTAAAATGTCATTGCAGCTCAAACTTTTTTGGGGGACAATATCTCTGTGGCCTGATGTGTTAAGCTGGTGCTTTTGCTGTAGCAGCCTATGGAGGGTTATATTCACTGACCAGAGCTGACCATAGGCTGCGCTAACAAGAGCTCCACCATAACATTTCAGGCCATGGATGTACTGTGCCCAATAAATGCACATTTGAGCTGTTATAAGTTTTGAATGTCACCTCTTTTAGCAGTGGGAGTTCACATCCGTTACTTGGCATGATAAACCCTGCAATATTCATTTTTATTCCTTATTATCCTTTTAATCCTCAAATGGTTAAATTGTATTCATTTATTAGTACTCACTGATGAATTACTACAGAAACACAGGAAAAGATTCCCCATCTTACAACATATGGATTCATACAGCTGAGATGTGTGCATCCTGTGTCTTTATAGATGTATGTATGTGTATATGTGTATGAGCTACAGTTACTGAAATGTGTGTCTTGTCTCTTTATAGATGTGTGTGTGTGTGCGCTACAGTTACGGAGATTTGTGTGTCCTGTCTCTTTATAGATGTGTGTGTCTGTGTTTGTGTGCTACAGTTACTGACACGTGTGTGTGTTCTACAGTTACTGAGATGTATGTCCTGTTTCTTTGTAGATGTGTGTGTGCTACAGTAGCGGAGATGTGGGTCTTATCTCTCTTTAGGTGTAAGTGTGTTACAGTTACTGGGATGTGTGTCCTGCCTCTTTGTAGGTGTGAGTGTGTGTGGTACAGTTACTGTGATGTGTGACTTGTCTCTCTGTGTAGGTGTGAGTGTGTGTGTTACAGTTACAGAGACGTGTGTCCTGTCTCTCTGTAGGTGTGAGTGGGTGGTACAGTTACTGAGATGTGTGACCTGTCTCTCTGTAGGTTTGAGCGTGTGGTACAGTTACTGAGATCTGTGACCTGTCTCTCTGTGTAGGTGTGTGTGTGTGTGTGTGTGTGTGTGTGGTACAGTTACTGAGATGTGTGACCTGTCTCTCTGTGTAGATGTGTGTGTGTGTGTGTGTGGTACAGTTACGGAGATGTGTATCCTGTCTCTCTGTAGATGTGTGTTGTACAGTTACTGAGATGTGTGTCCTGTCTCTCTGTAGGTGTGAGTGCGTTACAGTTACGGAGATGTGTGTCCTGTGTCTCTGTAGGTGTGTGTGTGTGGTACAGTTACGGAGATATGTGTCCTGTCTCTTTAGGTGTGAGTGTGTGTGTTACAGTTACTGAGATGTGTGTCCTCTCTTTCTGTAGATGTGAGTGTGTGGTACAGTTACTGAGATGTGTGTCCTGTCTCTCTGTAGGTGCTTGTGTGTGTGTGGTACAGTTACGGAGATGTGTGTCCTGTCTCTCTATGTAGGTGTGTGTGTGTGTGGTACAGTTACGGAGATGTGTGTCCTGTCTCTCTGTGTAGGTGTGTGTGTGTGTGGTACAGTTACTGAGATGTGTGTCCTGTCTCTCTGTGTAAGTGTGTTTGGTACAGTTACTGAGATGTGTGTCCAGTCTCTCTGTGTAGGTGTGAGTGTGTGGTACAGTTACTGAGATGTGTGACCTGTCTCTCTGTGTAGGTGTGAGTGTGTGGTACAGTTACTGAGATGTGTGTCCAGTCTCTCTGTAGGGGTGTGTGTGTGTGGTACAGTTACTGAGATGTGTGTCCTGTCTCTCTCTGTAGGTGTGTGTGTTACAGTTACTGAGATGTGTGTCCTGTCTCTCTGTAGGGGTGTGTGTGTGTGTGTGGTACAGTTACTGAGATGTGTGTCCTGTCTCTCTGTAGGTGTGTGTGTGTGTGTGTGTATGTGTGTTACAGTTACTGAGATGTGTGTCCTGTCTCTCTGTGTAGGTGTGAGTGTGTTACAGTTACTGAGATGTGTGACCTGTCTCTCTGTGTAGATGTGAGTGTGTTACAGTTACTGAGATGTGTGACCTGTCTCTCTGTAGGTGTGTGTGTATATGTGTGTTACAGTTACTGAGATGTGTGACCTGTCTCTCTGTAGGTGTGTGTGTGTGTGTGTGTGTATATATGTGTGGTACAGTTACTGAGATGTGTGTCCTGTCTCTCTGTGTAGGTGTGAGTGTGTTACAGTTACTGAGATGTCCTGTCCTGTTACTGCTCCTGAACTCCCTGCTCTCCCCTGTCTAACGTCTGTGCGTTTACTGCTCCTGGAAGAGGTTTAGCTGTCATTTAGCCGCGCTTAATAAACTTTCGAATTTGTCACTTTGGGTAATCCGGTGTTTTGTATAAATTTTGCTCTGTGCACCTCAGCCTGTGTCAGTCAGTGATGTCAGGAATCATAGTCTGTCGGAGACTGAATGCCGCTTGTGTGGCATCTATTGGTCTGATAGTGTCCAGCTGGCAAATCCGCTCTTCTGGAAGCCGACCTCCCGATGAAGCCATGGCTGCCTTGTGACCCCAGGAGGACCAGCAAGGGAGCTGAATGGGGATCTGGAAAGAGACCCTCGGTGCTCCCTCATTCTTTGAGTGTGCAGAGACTGATCTGTAGAACTGAAGTCTCACTGATCAGTCTCTTGGCCTGCGTAGTCCTGTCCAGTAGACCCTCGGTATCTGTCTTGAAAGCCCGCTCTAGAGATATCCATATTCTTCCGGGTTGTGTTCTAGCCGAGAGGATAGTTTTCTGCACAGTGCAGCCCCTGCCTTCTTATTAATTTCTGCCATAAGACAATGGAAATGCAGTTTATTAACCCCTTAACGACCCTTGACGGTCATAGTACGTCATGGGTTGATCTGAGTTAACGTCATGGAATTCCGGGCACCCCCCGCGGCTGCACCCTGTTCGGGGAGTCCAGAACCGGAAATATATATATAAAAAAAGCTCCGTGGTCCTTAACTAACCGCGCAGTGCCGATCGGCTGGTCGTTAAGGGGTTAAAGGTAATTTGTAAAAATATATATATATATAAACAAGAGTAATCCCACTTTTGTTTTATTCACGTTATTACAGCTCAAACTTGAGTTCTTAGGTGCAATATCTCCGTAGTCTGAAATGTTACAGTGGCGCTGTTGTTACACCATCCTATACACCGCTCTGCTCAGCTGACCATCAATCTCCATAAGATGGTGTAGCAACAGCGCCCCTGTAACTTTTCAGGCCACTGAGATATTGCTCTTAATTTCAGTGTTGAGCTGGAATAACTTTTGAATAAACACTTTTCAGCAGTGGAAGTTCTTGTTTTACTCAGGAGGATAAACACTACAATATATACATTATATATATATATATATATATATATATATATATATATATATATATATATATATATATATAATATAAAAGAAGACTTTGTGCCTGCCAAAACACACCCAGGGGCGGCAGTAAAAAGGATTACTGCTGCCATTGGGTGATTCTGTGGGAGTGTGATTTTTGGCCTGCCCCCACTATCCAGCCCGCCCACCACTATCTAAGGCTGAAAAAAAAAAAATGGCTGCCACACACTCCTACACCACAGACACATGCACATGCCCTCCCACACACACACTAGCAGACACATACACACATATACACACGCACGCTGAGGATGATGGGAACAATGTTCAAGCTACAGCTGGAAGGCCATGGTCCAATCTGTATTATGCAGCTTCTTCATTCCCTGTCTTTGAGCCTACACAGCTCTGCTAATTACTACAAGTGAGCTGATTTCTAAACAATCAGCAGGAGGATACTGGCTTGCTGAGAAAGTGGAAACAACGGCAGAGAGGTGATCAGGCAGTGCAGAGCAAGGCTTCAGCTGAGCTGGTAAATGGCAGAGACATGGATGTGACTGTATTTATATATTGCACAAAGAGAGCAGGTTGTTTGTCAGTCTGTCTGTAAGTAGAGGTGCCAGTTCCTGCAATCATCTCCATTCTGTACATAGCTCACTGTATAGCATGTATGACAAACTATTTATATATGGTCTGGCATTGTATAGTATACAGTCTGTGTATAAGGACTGGCACTATACAGTATAGGAGGGACAGTCCCTGTTTGACACCCAAATCCCTCTGCTCCTCTATTTAGGAGATCACACGGTGTGGTGTATATACAGTAGGCTGACCAGACCTCACCTTTAACCGGGGACACATAGGAAATAAGCATATTTCAGGAGTGCACCAAAATCAAAGCAGCCCTGCAGTATGCATTTTTCATATGTGTCACTGGTTAAAGGTGAGGTCTGGTCAGCCTAATGTACAAGTGTATCAGATTGCTCCACATCAGTAAAACCCACAGTAATGTGGGTATAAACTTCTGTATATATCTGTTAAATTAGTCTGTGTAAAAAAATACTTTCATCTTCTTCTAAATCATTCACTTACAGAAAGAGTAACTTAACCATTTCAGTGCCAGAGGAGATGCAATGCATTGCTTACCCCCTGGCACTCAAAGGGTTAAACATTCTCTACAATGGTCTGGCACTGTATAGCAGTGGTTCTCAATCTGTGCCCTCAGTGGCTATTAACAGGCCAGGATTTTAGAATTTCCTTTTAAGATCACAGGTGAGTTAATCAATACAACTGATCCTCTGATCAACACACTTGTGTTTTAGCAGGGAAATTCCTAAGTCCTGGCCTGTTAGTGGCCACTGAGGGCATGGGCTGAGAACCTCTGCTGTATAGTATACAGTCTGCATGTGTCTGTGTATAAGGACTGGCATTATACAGTATAGGAGGGACAGTCCCTGTTTGACACCCAAATCCCTCTGCTCCTCTATTTAGGAGATCACATTGTGTGGTGTATATACCAGTGTATCAGATTGCTCCACATCAATAAAATCCACAGTAATGTGGGTATAAACTTCTGTATATATCTGTTAAATTAGTCTGTGTAAAAAAAATACTTTCATCTTCTTCTAAATCATTCACTTACAGAAAGAGTAACTTAACCATTTCAATGCCAGAGGGGATGCAATGCATTGCTTACCCCCTGGCACTCAAAGGGTTAAAAATTCTCTAAAATACACCACCAGCCACGCCCCCAGTAACACCACCGAAAACACAAGTGTCCCTCTTTGGCCATATGAAATGTTGGGAGGTATGTTACTTACACTGCTCACACTGTATGTATTTATGTTCTGATTTGCAGCTGTGTGTCACTGTTTGTGTTGTCAGTGCATGTGTGTGTATATGTGTGTGTTGCATGTGTCTCTGTCTATCACTGTGTGTACCTTTCTGACACGTACACCCTACGCTATAATTCACTATCATAACATTTATTTACAAAAAAAAGAAACATTTCCTGCATAACATGACGGGCAACGCCGTCCCAAACTGCTAGTATATATATATATATATATATATATATATACACACACACACACACACACATATAAATAATTATGCGTTGCGTACCCCTCTTGCACTTAAAGGGTTAAGTGTTAATATCCCTTTAAATTGCATGTTATCAGTCATACAGAATATGGATAACTGTGTTATTTAACCCTTCGGACTGCAAAGTTATTGTCTGTAGGTAAGATGCAAATTTAAAGGGATAGTAATGTTTCATAATAAAAGCATCTCCAATTAATCTTCATAGTATTTGGACCATGGAGAGTGTTATATCAATACTGTCAGAGTTGTAGTACAAGAGTAATTGAATGATAAAGTATCCCCCTCCCGTCCCTTTTACCTAGTGTAACACTGGAATCTGGTGTCTTAACCGGACAGCTCACAGCAAGGGGACAATCTTCTTACTGTGAGAATAAGGAAATCCCTGCCCCCCTTGACAGTTTTTTCAGGTTTTTCCCTTATGCTCAGGAAGGTAAAAATGGAGGGGTGAAAGAGTTAAAATTAGCCATTTTGTTACCACTGACGTGCTCGTCGCAGAGGTGAAGGTGTTAAAAAACAAAAAAAAACAAAACAAAAAAAAAATAGCCATCTGGCTCCGGCTGTATAGAACACCCCAGGACTGACACTCGTTACCATTCACTGTATGTAATTGTGATATTGTAATGTGATGTATGAGAGAGGTGCTTGTACACAACTGTATGCTGAATAAGGACCTCTCTCATATGTCACGTATGGTGCATTAACCCCTTAACGACCCTTGACGGTCATAATACGTCATGGGTGATCTGAGTTAACGACTCATGACGTACTATGACCGTCATGGAATTCTGGGCTCCCCCCGCGGCTGCACGCCGTTCGCGGTCGGTCGTTAAGGGGTTAAAATATCACACTTCACCTCTCCACCTCATTGCATACATCTATGTCGCCTGGTTACTCAACATTCTGATGTCTCAACAACAGAATGTCGCCCTTTTCAACCAGGCGACATAGTTATATCACAGTTTCAATTCAAAAGTGAACCCAATTTCACACCCCACTAGTGCCGCAGGAGCGCTGTAAGTACAAAGTATGTGACGTGCCAGGGACGTCACCGGTTCTTCAGGGGGAAAAAACTGTGATGGTCCTAATGTGTCCCCAGTTGTTAAGGGGTTAACTTCATAGATTCTTTAGGTATCCAGTCTATTGCTTTGCAATGCATTGGGAGCATCTTTTGCTTCCATGGGGATAACTTGGTATCAGTATTAAATGTATTGATATTACAATTTGTACTGGAATTCTAATTTATAACTTAAAGGAGCAGTAAACTTTTTTTATGAAAAAATATATATTGTAGGGATTTTCCTATTGAGTAAAATAAGGATACTCCCACTGCCGAGAGATTTATATTTCCAGAGTTATTACAGTTTAAACCCATGTTTTTTTACATTAGCAGTGCCCTCTAGTGGTCAAATTCTAATTAGATTTTCTGTTAGATTGTAATGGAGAGGAAAGTCAGAAAAGTAAGAGACATACAGTTCTCCTCAGAATGTGATAGAAACTGCCTGTCACTTCCTGTCAGTTAGAACTATCAGGAAGTAAACACAGTAAAGTCACTTCCTGTCAGTTAGAACTATCAGGAAGTAAACACAGTAAAGTCACTTCCTGTCAGTCAGAACTATCAGGAAGTAAACACAGTAAAGTCACTTCCTGTCAGTTAGAACTATCAGGAAGTAAACACAGTAAATCCACTTCCTGTCAGTTAGAACTATCAGGAAGTAAACACAGTAAATTCACTTCCTAATTATTTAAACTGATATAGATTTTGAATAAAACATCTGACAACGATGGGGGTGACCTTGTTTTATTCAGCAGGAAAAGCTCTATAAAATACACGTTTTCATAAAAAAAAGTTTACTGCTCCTTTAAGTAAATATTTAGGCTAAAATTTCAGGTAATCTGTACCAGAAAGTCACAGAACCATACATACCCTGTGTGCTGCCCCATCCTTGTCCCATTGTCTCCGACATTTGTTCTTTGGACCTCTTCTCCCACTTTAGGGAACACTGGGGTTCCCCATATCACCATTTGCATACCTCCCAAGTGTCCCTCTTTTAGACCCAAAACCCTCTGTCCCTCTTTCTCACCCTGATGTCACTCTTTTTAGGAGATCAGATTGCATGGTGTGTGTATATAAGTGTATCATATTACTCTATAACTCAATAAAACTCACATTATTGTATATTTAAACATCAGTAACTGTGTTTATAAATTAGTCTGTGTAAATGAAATACTTTGGTCTTGTTATAAGTCATTTATTACATTACACAAGGAGGTGTCAATAGGTTATGAAATAGCCTGAAAATTATCGGTAATGCCCTGCCCACCAGTCACTCCCCCAGCAACACCCCCTAAAACACAAGTGTCCCTCTTTGGCAATTTGAAATGTTGGGAGGTATCCGTTTGAGAACCCCTGCATTAGAGGGTTGCAGTGAGAACCCCCTTCATGTCAGCTCTGTAGAACTCGTTGAGGATTCCCAAAGAGACTCTTGACTCCGTTTGTGCAAAGAGCTGCAGAAGCAAAAACCAACTCGATGAGTCAGGTCAGACTTCACTCGCTACCGGGCTTTATTAATGACCTCTCCAAACACCCTCTGGTTGATAAGCATAGATATATTTAGCGCCTTGTCCACCTTAAAAGTTTCCCAGATGCCCGCTTTGCAACTTAGCAAGTTTTAATCATTAATTAGTATGTCTGTGAGCCAGGGACCCTGCAGGGAAAATCACAATTCAGCAAGTTGTCGTCCATCTCGTTAGCAGCCATATTTGTACTGGGGCAAGTCAAATCTGTTATGGAAACACTCATTCGTGTGTCGACAGGCTGTCATGGGCTGTAATGCTTTTAACCAGTTTGAGTGCCAAAGGGGAACACGACGCACTGCTCTCACAATGTGTTGCATAGCCCTCTGGCACTGAACAGGGTTAATCTATTTTATTAACCACTTCACTGATGGTGTTGATTACAAAGTGACTTATTTTATGAAACTTAAAATCACCATTTCATGCATTTGTTGCGATCTACTTTTTCCTTATGTACTGCTTGATTCTGGACTATTTATAAAGAGCAGCAATTATGTAGACACTAAAAATGCTAATACATATTCTCTTACTAGTTACTTTGCTGTTAAAAAACAAAATACTGGTCTATCCATAACCTTGTGTCCCTCCTCGTTCAAGAGTTGACATTGCCACATGCAGCCTCATTCCTATTGGCTGTGGAGTTGGGTGGGACATAACAGCCAATAGGAATCATCGGCTGCCTCTCTGAGCTCACAGCACCTGCTTTGGGGAGGAGTAGCTGAGAAGGGATCTGTACAGTGAGGGGTGTAAGTGTGTACTTTCGGCTGTGTAGGTGAGTGTGATATCAAGGCAGTCCATGGCAATGATTAGCTGCCTCTATGAAGCTCACAGCAGAAGCTCAGAGGAGAAGGCCTGTGGACGTAGGGACGTAAGTGTATAATTCTCGTACTGTGAGATGTGGGACTAGCAGTGTCATCATCATTCTTCTTGACTGCGTTTGTGAGTGTGACATCACAGCAATCGGAATCATCAGCTGCCTCTCTGAAGCTCACGGCACCAACTTCTGGGAGGAGAAGCACGGACACCTGTATGTTTAGAATGCTGATACTGCCACAGGTGGGACTAGCAGTGTCAGCCACATTCCTATTGGCTGTGCAGGCAGGTGTGACATCACAGTAGTCAGTAGTAATCGTTAGCCTCTCGGGTGCTCACAGCACTGGATCAGGGGAGGAAAAGCCCAAAAAAGTACACTGTTGATAATGCTGCTATTGCCAGAGCCGGGACTAGTAACATCAGCCTCATTCCTGTTTGCTGTACAGATGGATGTGACATCACAGCAACCGACAGGGATCATCACAGCGCCAGGACTGTCGGGGGGTGAAGTTAAAGCGGAACTAACACCCCTACAAGATGTAGCCTCAATTAAGAGTGCTATAATGCGTGATAACTCGCTGTGTAATTATTTATTTATTTTAAACGTGTTATTAAAGAATAATCCGTAATTCCAAAAAGTACCTGGTGACGTCTTCCCCCCAGAAAAGCGCATTGCGCATGTCAGCACGGAGCCGGTTGGCTCCCTTGTAACTCCCCCCCGGCTACACGAAAACACCTACATCATCAGGTTTAGATTCTCGGACCAGCAGGAGAATCTAAAGCTGATGACGTATGTGTTTTCGTGTAGCCAGGGGAGTTACAAGAGAGCCGATCGGCTCCGTGCAGACATGCGCGATGCACTTTTCTGGGGGGAAGACGTCACCAGGTACTTTTGGGAATTACGGATTATTCTTTAATAACACGTTTAAAAAAAATAATAATTACACAGCGAGTTATCACGCATTATAGCACTCTAATTGAGGCTACATCTTGTAGGGGTGTTAGTTCTGCTTTAAATGGGAGAGTTTAATTTAAATGGCCCGCAGTGCTGCACTGACAGTGATGACTTTCCACCATACTGCTATCTCCTAAACTGCATCTGGGGGTTGTGGCTAACATGATGCATTGGCTGTGTTGAATGAAGTTTTCAGATATGATGTCATAACCAAAAAACTGTACTGCAGGATTTGGGCAGTCATATGAACACTTTACTGCAGGCTTTGGGCCTACGAGTTATCTTATGAGCATTTTACTGCAGGCTTTAGTTCTCTTGGAGTTATGCAAACACTTTACTGCAGGCTCTAGGCCTTTATAAGATGTAATGTGAGAACTCTACTGCAGGCTTTAGGCCTTTATAAGATGTTATGTAAGCACTCTACTGCAGGCTTTAGGCCTTTATAAGATGTCATGTGAGCACTCTACTGCAGGCTTTAGGCCTTTATAAGATGTCATGTGAGCACTCTACTGCAGGCTTTAGGCCTTTATAAGATGTCATGTGAGTACTCTACTGCAGGCTGTAGGCCTTTATAAAATGTCATGTGAGCACTCTACTTCAGGCTATAGGCTTTTATAAGATGTCATGTGAGCAATCTACTGCAGGCTGTAGGCCTTTATAAGATGTCATGTAAGCACTCTACTGCAGGCTGTAGGCCTTTATAAGATGTCATATGAGCACTCTACTGCAGGCTCTAGGCCGTTATAAGATGTTGTGAGTACTTTACTGCAGGCTCTATGACTCTAAGGAATGTCTTATGAGCCCTTTACTGCAGGCTTTTTTTTGGCATTATGTATACACTCTACTGCAGGCTGTAGGCATTTATGAGATGTCATGTGAACAATCTTCCTCAGGCTTTATATCAAGGATCATCCATTGTTGGACCTCCATCTGTTGGGAACTACATCTCCTGTCATCCCCAACCAGCCAGTAGCTGGACATCTAACAGTAACAGAGAAGGCTTTTTGGTTTCTGCATTTGGATACTATAGTATCTTTCTTTGTTTAGTTCTATTCCTTGTCCTGTCCTGTGTGGATATATATGTATCTAGTAGGGCTTTTTCCGTTTTGATCGATCTGTATTGTGATGACCGGTAAGGGGAGGAGTTCACAACAGTGGGATTTCCCTGTTTGGATTTTAACGTATCACTCTTTCACCGAGGTTACTTTAGTGGGATGGGTGTGTTAATGTTTTACTGAGTAAGCGCTATTCAGCGTGTAACATGTCAGACTAACGGGTCTTCTCTTTATGTGTCCTGCCTCACTTCCACCCCGTTCCGTTTTGTGATTCATGTGTTATATACCCTTTTATCCGAGGAACGATAAAGAAGATTTTTTTTATAGCGGGAGTGCATTATCCTTGTGTCTGAGTGCAGCCGAATTATTCTGTCTGTCTGTATTATATATTCGGAGTTTGGAGAACCAGATCGTCTGGCACCAGACCGCTGAAGTTCCTGACCCGGGTTTGGAGAAAATAATGGGATCATAAGGTACCATATTGTTATTTATTGACGTGTAGCGTGTCAGTATCCTTTTTCTGTGACATCTAACAGTTGTTTGCCCATACATTGTACCACGGTTTCTTGCTACTTTAAAACCCGGGATCAGATGGCTTCCTTCCTCAACAGACAAGGACCACTATGAAGGTCCATTACTTTTTTGTCTATTTACACACAGGACCAAATAAGTATTCCACAGACCGGCAAAGGTCCAAGGTCGATGGTTGCGAAACACTTTTATACCTTTGGGAGAGGGGTTGTGAGCACTGTAGTAGTGAATTTAAGGTAGGGGTAGATAACTCTCACCTCGAGAACTACAACACCCATGAAGAAAATTGTAGTTCATCAACAGCGGAAGAGACCTATGTATCCTACCACCTTGCTTTTATGGCTATCATATGTATATGTTTATTCGTATGGCACCACACTGCGTACGGAGTGCCTTACAACAATTAGTATTCTACTGCCAGATTTGGGTCTTTAAAAACAATTAAATGAAAGCAAGGACACGTATAAAGGTGGTTTTGAAATCTCATTTAAAGGGCATTACATCAAGTTCATTTTGTGAGATAGGTCATGTTTGTTGACAGTGTCCCCTCGTGAGGTTCAGCTTGCTCATCCAAGCCCTGGTTATGTTGTTTTGTATTTTCCTTTTGTGACATTTTGAGATCTCTGCATGAAACCCTCGGTCTCTCCACTCTGTACACCTCAAGTGAATTCACAAGGACAATTCTAATGAATCTCTTACAGGCATTTTTAATTTATAAGCAAACCTCACAAACAAAGACGGCTTTAAACAACGCTGCTGTTTGGCCACATTTCCATAATGAAAATGGCAATCTGAATCGTACTTCCAGGAGACCTTTAGATTGTTGTTTTCAGAGAGATTGTAGACCTGAAAGACAGGATTGGCTGGTTTAACTCTGTGTTGTACAGGCTGAGTGGATTCGCTCACTATTAAGTGCAAAGTAAAATAGGGAGCTTTAAAGGGATAGTAATACTTTGTTTTATCTTTATTTTATTTTGTAGGCATTAAAAAAACATGAAGAACGATACAAGTCTTATCTCTCAAACCTTTCTGGTTTAAAAGATATTCACAAACAAAGTATCCCCCCCTCCTGTTCAGCCAGATCAGAAGGGAGGTGCCCAGGTAGACTGCAGAGAGGGACAATCTTCAATTAAGATAAGGGAAAAACCTGAAAAACTTGTCAAGGGGGGCAGGGATTTCATTGTTCTCATAGGAAGAAGATTGTCCCCTTCTGTTATCTGTGGGGTCTATGGACTGCATTCCACATCTGAGAAGAGATGGCTTACACTAGGTAAAAGGGGCGGGAGGGGAAACTTTGCTTGTGAATATCTCTCAAACCATAAAGGTTTGAGAGATAAGACTTATATCATTCTTCATGTTTTTTTAATGCCTACAAAATAAAATAAAGTTAAAATGAAGTATTACTATCCCTTTAAAAACTTTAATGATTAAAAATTAATTTCCTGTAGGTGTTAAAATTGCGAACATGACTTTGTAACTATACATAACCAATAGGTGATTTTGACAGCATACCTCCCAACATTTGAAATTGCCAAAGCGGAACCCTTTCCCCTCACCCCCGGTCCCCGCTCCCCTCTCTTTGCAACACACTCCTGGTCCCTGCTCATTGCAACACACTCAGCCAGACTTGACTCAGTATCTGGTCAGGGAGGCTGGAGATGGTCTGATGATGCTGTTGGCATGGCTGTTGTCCTGATTAGAAAATGTGCTAAATTGTTCAGGTATCTACTACAATAATAATAATAATAATAATAATAACTAGTATTTATATAACGCCTTTCTCCCAGTGGGACTTAAAGCGCTGTCAGCGCACGCTCTCGGAATTAACCAAATCGGCAGCTGAAATAATAGGTGTTATTATTACCCAATCAATGGTGCTCAATCAATGGTGCTCAATCAATGGTACTCATTTATCGACCTCAGAAGGATGAAGGGCTGAGTTGGCCCTGCCGGGATTCGAACCTGCAACCCTGAGGTTGAATAGGCTGCATAGTCAGGGAATTTACCACTGAGCTATCTCATCCCCAGCCTGAACTTACTCTGATGCAGCCATGGGTGGAGTATAGCGTACGCGGCGTGCTCATATATGAAGCATGACGTGCATGTATTTTTTTTCGGCGTCTCACCACTCAGCACAACCACGGCTGAGAGGGTGTATGAACTGAAAGCTGCCGAAGCCGGACGAGCATAACTGGGAAGCAGGGCAGAAGCCTGGTAAGCGGGACATAGTTCTAATGCGGCAGGACAGCGGGGCTGGGCTCGAAAATCGGGACTATCCCGCTCAAATCGGGACAGTTGCCAGCTGTGTGATACCACTTTCAAAATCGCTTGTTACAAAGTGACAGTTCTACTTTAACCCTTTGAGTGCCAGAGAGGTATCCAACGCATTGCGTTACAATGTGTTGGATACCTCTCTGACACTTAAAGGGTTAATGTAGTAGCTGCCATTAAACAGCTACAGCAGTGGTTCTCAACCTTTCCAATGCCACGACCCTTTGATAAAATTTCCCAAGTCGTGGCGACCCCTAACAGTAAAATTATTTTGTTGCTCCTTCATCTCTGTAATTACTGAATTACTCCGTTATAAAGAAATCCTTACTGTTCCGAGGCCGGAAGCCAGGCACCAGCGCAGACATCTTGTCTGCGCGCCTGCGCTGTCCGTCCCGGCCTCCCGGACAATTACAAGTTTTACAGATTAAAATACACAAAAAAAAATTTTCTGTTGGTTTTAGGCGACCCCTGGCAAATCGTCATTCGACCCCCGAAGGGGTTGCGACCCACATGTTGAGAACCGCTGAGCTACAATTTAAAAGTAGAACCATACAAAAAGAAACTGGAATTGTACTGGGCTCCCCAGGAGCGGAATCTCTGTTTTTAGTTGATTAATTCCACTGTTATATCTCCTAGCTAATTGCACCACCAGGAATTAATTGAGAAATAATTGGCAAGCCTTTGAAACACACCTAATCACAGTATCTGATATAAGATGAAATCTGTACTAATTTTTTTTTTTTTTATTTAATCTTCAATGACTTTTTGAGATCAGGGAACACAAACTGTTTTATCTCTCTTTTATCCTTTGATCTCCCGGTATTTGTAGAGATCAGTGTTACTGCGGGGAAAATCCTGCCTGTGTGTCGTGTTTCTTTATAATGTGCTCTCTATTACCCTTCACATGTTTAAAGTAAAGGGTATGACACCGGTGTCCGGGAGGTTAAGAATCTTTGAACCCCTGACCTGTATGCTATCTGTAATGCGATCAATCAGAGCTGGGCTTCAGACACGCTCTCAGGTCTTTAGTGAAATGAAACCATAGAGTGCGGTTTAGTGAGGATCAGTTCTAGAACAAGCTGCCGGATCATTGTGTAGAACTGCAAATTACCAGCCGATTTTTATTCTCATGTTGAATGCTAGCGTGGTCTCAAACGCATTGCACCCAGAATTGCACCTTCTATAGCTCACAGAATTGCACCTTCTATAGCTCACAGAATTGCACCTTCTGTTGCTCATTGAATTATACCTTCAGTTTCATAAGAAAACATGCTTATCAGCCATTTAGGGCCTATGCATACACATTGACCTGGACGCGCCAGGTCATGTGCAGTCCTCGTCCATCATCCGAGAAGAGCCACTACAAGGGGAGGGCAAATTAACAAGATTGACAGGCTGGGGGCCGGAGTTGTACCCACAGTCTGAGAGCAGCTAACGTCACAAGGACGACTTTAAAAACTTTTATCTCAGCAACTACATGGTTAAAAATAAAAAACAAACAAACAAAGGGTTACTACTTCAACAGTGTTAACCCCTTAAGGACCCATGATGGTCCTGAACCATCATTGGTTGTTATACCCTTAAGGATGGAATTCCGGGCTCCCCGCGTGTCTTCACGCCGTTCAGGGAGTCCGGAATCAGATTCGGCAAAAAAACAAAAAACAAAAACAAAGGTCCCTGGTCCTTAAAGGGATAGCAATACTTCATTTTAACTTTATTTTATTTTGTAGGCATTAAAAAAACATGAAGAACGATATAAGTCTTATCTCTCAAACCTTTATGGTTTGAGAGATATTCACAAGCAAAGTTTCCCCTCCCGCCCCTTTTACCTAGTGTAAGCCATCTCTTCTCAGACGTGGAATGCAGTCCATAGACCAGACAGATAACAGCAGGAGACAATCTTCTTCCTATGAGAACAATGAAAGCCCTGCCCCCCTTGACAAGCTTTTCAGGTTTTTCCCTTATCTTAATTGAAGATTGTCCCTCTCTGCAGTCTACCTGGGCACCTCCCTTCTGCTCTGGCTGAGCAGTGTTACATCAGTAAAAGGGGCGGGAGGGGGATACTTTATCATTGAATTACTCTTGAACTACAACTCTGACAGAACTGCTATAACACTCTCCAAGGTCCAAATACTATGATGATTAATTAGAGCTGCTTTTATTATGAAACATTACTATTCCTTTTAAGTGACTGCCTCGTGCGTATGTGGCTGGTCCTTAAGGGGTTAAGCTACAAGAGGAAGTCAGTGTTGAACAAGGTGAGAGAACTCCTTAACCCCTTAAGTACAAGCGGTCCAGGGAAGTTACCTTCCCTTAAGGACCGCTTTGATCTTTGCCGACGCGCCGGTACACGTGACCTGTTACGCGTACTGGTGCACCGCTTGGAGGCCTAAGAGTGATCGCTCCGGTCTTGGAGCAATCAATTTTAGGCCCCGTTTTTACTTACAGCGCTCCCGGTAGAGCACTGTAAGTAAAAAGTACGTGACCGGTCATACCACGTCGCGTAGTCCTTAAGGGGTTAAAGCACATGTTGTGCAGTCAGAATGACTGAGTCACTAATTACCCACCTGTGACTGGGTTAAAATGTTAAAATGTGACCCGTTGAGCATAATTACAATAAACGTGGGTTTTTTTTAAACATTGCTATACCTTTAACCCTTTTCATGCCAGAATGGTATGCAACGCATTAGATAGATAGATAGATGTGAGATAGATAGATAGGCACAAGGGCAAAATTCTAGGGCCATTGAGATTTTTTGGCCGTAATAAATGAAGTGGGGGGTTATTAACTCATTAACGACCTTCCGCTCAGGCACGTTGCGGTCACTAAAGGACCACTGAGCTTTTTTTTTTTTTTTTTTTTTTTTTTTTTTGGGGGGGTGGGGCAATTTGGGTTCCAGACTCCCCGAACGGCGTGCAGCCGCTGGGGGAGCCAGGAATTCCATGACGGCCATAGCACATCATGGGTCGTTAAAGGGATAGTAATGTTTCATAGTAAAAGCAGCTCTAATTAATCATCATAGTATTTGGACTTTGGAGAGTGTTATTTCAATTCTGTCAGAGTTGTAGTTCAAGAGTAATTCAATGACAAAGTATCCCCCTCCCGCCCCTTTTACTGATGTAACACTGCTCAGCCAGATCAGAAGGGAGGTGCCCAGGTAGACTGCAGAGAGGGACAATCTTCAATTAAGATAAGGGACAAACCTGAAAAACTTGTCAAGGGGGGAGGGCTCTCATTGTTCTCTTAGGAAGAAGATTGTCCCCTTCTGTTATCTGTCTGGTCTATGGACTGCATTCCACATCTGAGAAGAGACGGCTTACACTAGGTAAAAGGGGCGGGAGGGGAAACTTTGCTTGTGAATATCTCTCAAACCATAAATGTTTGAGAGATAAGACTTGTATCATTATTCATGTTTTTTTAATGCCTACAAAATAAAATAAAGATAAAACAAAGTATTACTATCCCTTTAATGGTATAACAACCCATGACGTGCTATGACCGTCAAGGGTCGTTAAGGGGTTAAGAAGTGTTCCACCTTAACCCTGTGGCTGCTAGAGGTCACATGTTGGAGTATTCTGTAGCAGCTAAGAGGTTAATGTCATTTTTTCACCCGTTTAGGATCTTTAACCATAATGTTCCTCCCTTTGGTTGACACGAATGACTTAATTTGAATGTGGTTGTCGGTCACTGCCCTAGAACATCAGATTACTTGTATTTATGTACAACTCCATAAAGAACAGTGACCTATGATTAAACGCTGAAGTCCGCAGTGTTTCCGTTAGAAAGGAATTGGCATTTCCATAGATTCTCCCCATTTGCAGTTGTCTAGCGAGTAATTTTTCTAGAATTGAAAATAGATTACAGCGATAATCTAGTCCCATGAAGCAAAGGACGGGACTATATGAATGTGTCCATTCTCATTGAACAGTCCGCCTGCTCGTTGTGCCATGATAATGACCATATCGACTTGGATATCATATAGGAAATGAACCTGAAATTGCAAAAGTAAGGTCTCCTTACGGCAAGTACGAGTCATTAACTTCTTAACACCCGCGTGCCGTGCTATGACCTTCACACGCTTTTTGCGTTAAGGACCGTGACTGCCTCTGGGAGCGCTGTAAGTAAGACTGGAGGGGTCTCTCTCAGTCCCCAGTGCTGCTTGCCGGTATGCTTCACAGGTCACGTGTACCGGCACACTGGAAACATCAAAGCGGTCCTTAAGGGAATGTTAGTTCCCAGGACCCTAGACGTTGAGGGGTTAAAGGAGAAGTAATGACACACACAAACCCTAATGGCCTCTATAAATTTATCTTTGTGTCTTTGACTTCTTCAAGACGGACATGACAGTTGGTGGCAGGACCTTAAATACTGGCAATGGCAGTCTTAACCCTTTAAGGACTAGAGAAATGGGCAGCGCTTTGCTTCACACTGTGTTGAACTTCTGTCTGGTCCTTAAAAGTTTGAGTGGGCTGCACTCTGCCTGTTTTAGTTTGAAATAACTATCAGCAACTGTCATGTCGGCCTCCACGGACTAACTCAATATGTTATCTGCTGAACGAAGCAACAAGGAAGGATTCATAGGGGCTGTTAGGATTTTACGTCCATGGTAATGTAAGTAGCGGTTTATTATTAGGTGGTGGTATTTGTCCTGTAAAAGTACTAAGAAGCACATCAGGTTATCCCTTACAGTGAGATACTAGCTGTGGAGATGTGGGGACATTTGTGCTTTCTCTCCCTGGATGATGCTGCGCTCAGAAGTAAGCTGCGGACTCCGAGTTGGAAGAGGTTTTATATCGCCCGGCTCCTGTTCTAATCACCCATACTGAATACGCACTGCCCAGGAACACTCGGCAGGTCTGACAGGCTGTCATTGTCATCCTAACACCCTGCTTACTGCTCGGGATTCGTGTCTCTGGTCACATAGAAGCTCATGTTTTATGAACTGCAGCAAATCAAGTGTGTCACATGAGACAAATCAAAATCTCGATTGATTTAAATGGGGAATTTAACCCCTTGAGTAAAAGAGAGGTCTCCAGTAAATGTGTTGTCGACCTCTCTGTCCTTGAAGGTGTTAAGCCCCATTTACATATTTCAGGGTGTAACAGATACTATGCTCCAGCATTGCACATCCTTAGATTACCGCGTGCGGCTCACAAAACTAAAGTCAGGCAGTTCTGGGAGCAAACCACATGTCCCTTACGAGACAAATTAAAATCCCATTGATTTAAATGGGGCTTTTAACTTCTTGTATACTAGCGAGACCTCCGATGCATTGCTTCTCAATGCATTGGACAGCTTTTCAGCATTGAAGGAGATAAAAGCCTATTTAAATGAGGGTGGATTTGGGGGATTATAATTTCTCCCCTATAGTTCAGATTGATTGCTCTGGCGTTCCTCCTCTTTTCCTTTCTACACAAGGCCCTTTATTTCTAGATTGGATACGTGCAGCACGGAGAACACATTCACATGGTGCTAATCACATTAGTAGATGTCATGACTGGCCGCTGTGAGTGCGCAAGTTAATATTCAGTATATTAATACGTGTTCATTTTTTGTGTTTCAGTGCAAAATCGCACGGACAAGTAAAAACACAATAAATTAGATCAGCGACTCTCAGCTCCAGTCTTCTGGACATACCAACAGGGGAGGTTTTCAGAATATCCCCAATTAAGTACAAATGGCTCCATCACAATGACTGATTCTGTGGAACTCACCTGGGATTAAGCAGGAATATCCTGAAAAGCTGACCTGTTGTGTCCCCCAAAGACTAACATTAAGAATTACTGCTTCGGATTTTTATAATGTAGTTACTGTTACCGAAGTAAAAATATTTCTTAACTCCTTAAGGACCCGTGATGTGCGGACCACCACTGGTGTCCTTGCCTAAAGGACGGGTGACGCTCCTGGCACGTCATGTATTTTGTGCGAGAGTGCTATGAGCACTAGCAGTGTATGAAACTGATCCCTCCAAGACCAGATCGGTCACTGTCAGACCCCCGTTTGGCGCACCGGTGCCCCTGACCAGTCACGTGTGCCTGTTCATTTTTTTTTTTCTCTAAGGAACTATTTACTCAAACAGCTGAGCTAAAAACAAGAGGTCATCCATTAAAGCGGAACTACCACCCGACACAATCTTTACCTTCACTAAGTCCCCATCTGGTGACTAGCTGCTTAGTAGTGATAGTCGCCAGAATAATTACCTTATTTAATAGATTTCTCCCCTCTTCCATGGGTGACAGGCAGGACGGAGTGCGGACATCTTGCCATTGTGACGTCCATGCGCCTGCGCTGTCAGTCCCAGCCGGGTCTAGGAGGCGTTGCTAGGAGCCATTTGGCTCAGGCTGGGACTGACAGCGCAGGTGCGCGGACGTCACAATGGCAAGATGTCCGCGCTTTGTCCTGTCTGTCACCCATGGAAGAGAGCAGAAATCTATTAAATAAGGTAATTATTCTGGCGACTAGCGCTACTAAGCAGCTAGCAGCCAGATGGGGTATTAGTTAAGCTAAAGATTTTGTTGGGTGGTAGTTCCGCTTTAAGACTAGCGGAAAGGTTATCTTGATTAAAACAAGGGCAGTAATGTTTTACAGTAAGGACAGTAAAGTTATGCAACTCTTTGCCTCAGGATTTTATGTTTGCAGATACTGTAGTTGCTTTCAAAAAAGTAATAGATGCCTTTCTAGATCAGAACAATACTGAAAATTCTGACTGTTTGTTTCAAAGCAGATAGTATGTTGATACAGGGAAATATCCCTCTGCCTTTTTGGGCTTCAAATTACTTAAAAAGCGAGATTTTTTTTTCCTCTCTTCCACTGGTTCAGCAATCGAGATGTGGCGCGGACTCAAGTTGATAGACGCAGATCTTTTCCGCCCCATCAACTCTCTTAGTATGTTACTGTAATGCAATAAGAAGGCCATTTAACCCTTAGAGTGCCAGAGTGGTACGCAACGCATTGCAAAGCAATGCGTTGCATACCACTCTGGCACTCAAAGGGTTAATGTGGGACACTAATTCAATACAAACACTGGTCTGGAACCAGTATGTATTGAATCATCTGTAGGACTATTTCGGGTGTAATGTTAAAGCAATAGTAAAGATTTTTTTTAATGAAAACTATATGGTACATTGTAAAGCTTTTGCTGTGGAGAAAATAGTTATCCCCACTGCTGGCAGACTGTTTATTCAAAAGTCATTACAGCTCAAGATAGTGCCTGTGGAGGCAATTACAGTTTATTGACTGAAATTATCCATAGGGACTATTAAACAGCAGCACCTAGTGGTCAGCTTTTGTATTACTTAAATGGGAAAAAATGAAAGGCAAGATATCAAACAAGTTTGAGCTGTAATAACTCTTGGATTATCTTAAAGCAGTAAGGGTGCCATTGTTTTATTTAGAAGGAAAACACTGTAAGTGTCACTATATGAGGGGATACTGAAAAATGTTAAAGAAGGTACACAGGCAGTTGGCCTTCAAACAGTAGTCGGTTATATTCTTATACATTTTTTTTACATTTGATCTTTCTGTGATCTTCTTCTAGTCAGTTTCAGTTAATAATCTGATAAAGACAATTGGCCCATATGAACCATTCAGGATTTTGAAGCGCATTGTTTGCTGTGAAGAGACTTCAGCTAAGAGTATGTAGTGGCAACTGTAAATACAATTATATAAAATATACAGACATAATAAACTGCTGTATGATGGTCTTCTACCTAGATATACTGTCTTGTTACACACAGTAATTATATAGATACGCCTGACTGCTGTATGATGGACTCCTACCTAGGTAAGTACTTCTGTCACACACAGTAATTATATAGATACATCTGACCGCTGTGTGATGGACTCCTACCTAGGTAAGTGCTTCTGTTACACACAGTAATCATATAGATACGCCTGACTGCTGTGTGACGGACTCCTACCTAGGTAAGTGCTTCTGTTACACACAGTAATTATATAGATACACCTGACTGCTGTATGATGGACTCCTACCTAGGTAAGTGCTTCTGTTACACACAGTAATTATATAGATACGCCTGACTGCTGTGTGATGGACTCCTACCTAGGTAAGTGCTTCTGTTACACACAGTAAATATATAGATACGCCTGACTGCTGTGTGATGGACTCCTACCTAGGTAAGTGCTTCTGTTACACACAGTAAATATATAGATACGCCTGACTGCTGTGTGATGGACTCCTACCTAGGTAAGTGCTTCTGTTACACACAGTAAATATATAGATACGCCTGACTGCTGTGTGATGGACTCCTACCTAGGTAAGTGCTTCTGTTACACACAGTAATTATATAGATACGCCTGACTGCTGTGTGATGGACTCTAACCTAGGTAAGTGTTTCTGTTACACACAGTAATTATATAGATATACCTGACTGCTGTATGATGGACTCCTACCTAGGTAAGTGCTTCTGTTACACACAGAGTAATTATATAGATACACCTGACTGCTGTATGATGGACTCCTACCTAGGTAAGTGCTTCTGTTACACACAGTAATTATATAGATACACCTGACTGCTGTGTGATGGACTCCTACCTAGGTAAGTGCTTCTGTGACACACAGTAATTATATAGATATACCTGACTGCTGTATGATGGACTCCTACCTAGGTAAGTCCTTCTGTTACACACAGTAATTGTATAGATACACCTGACTGCTGTATGATGGACTCCTACCTAGGTAAGTCCTTCTGTTACACACAGTAATTATATAGATACGCCTGACTGCTGTGTGATGGACTCCTACCTAGGTAAGTACTTCTGTTACACACAGTAATTGTATAGATACACCTGACTACTGTATAAAGCAGACTTACATAAGTAAGTGTTTAAATAAACATATTAAGTGTCACTTATTTCTTGAGTTATAATTCCCTTTAAGTTTCATTAAGAAGCCATATCTTCTGGGCATGTGTATCCTCTGAACACCATAACAATTAATAAAACAGACATTTTTGTATGCTAATGAACTCAACTTGTCTCACTTTAAAAGGTGGTAGATGGGAATATAGACAAGTCCATTAAAACTGGCTTACGCTTAAAACCTGTTTCAATAAGTTTGTTTCTTGTCAGGCTTTTGAAGTACCTGAAATTGGTCTTGCAGCACTTAATCGCATGATTTGAATTATTAATGAAGTCGGAGCGGAAAGTGACGAACTTTATCAGCTCCTGTCCTGAGCAGGAAAATGGGGTGTTGGGCCTTAAAGGGGAACTAACACTCCGCATAAAATTTCCCGTGAAGAATTAACCATGTGGCGACTAGCTGATCAATCGTACTAGTCACCAGAATTATTACCTCCTTACAGAGAATTCATACTGCTTCCGAGATTGACAGCCAGGCAACAGCGAAGACATCTTTGCATAGTGACGTTGGTCAGTGTGCTCTAGCGGGCATTGCTTCGTACCTTAAGGTACCGGAAGGGACTGACTGCGTAGGCGCGCAGATTCTTCTAAAGTTCTGTTTCCTGGCCGTCAGTCTCGGGAGCAGTTCGTTATTGACTTAAAGGGATAGTAATACTTCGTTTTAACTTTATTTTATTTTGTAGGCATTAAAAAAACATGAAGAATGATATAAGTCTTATCTCTCACGCATTTATGGTTTAAGAGATATTCACAAGCAAAGTGTCCCCCTCCCGCCCCTTTTACTGATGTAACACTTTTCAGCCAGGGCAGAAGGGAGGTGCCCAGGTACACTGCAGAGAGGGACAATCTTCAATTAAGATAAGGGAAAAACCTGAAAAGCTTGTCAAGGGGGGCAGGGCTTTCATTGTTCTCATAGGAAGAAGATTGTCCCCTTCTGTTATCTGTCTGGTCTATGGACTGCATTCCACATCTGAGAAGAGATTGTTTACACTAGGTAAAAGGGACGGGAGAGGGAAACTTTGCTTGTGAATATCTCATAAACCATAAAGGTTTGAGAGATAAGACTTATACCATTCTTCATGTTTTTTTAATGCCTACAAAATAAAATAAAGTTAAAACGAATTATTACTATCCCTTTAAATGTGGGTTTTACCCTTGAATACTAGACAGTTCTACAGTGAAATACTTTCCAATATGTTGGAGAGGTATCCAAAATGAATGGCGTTAAAAACCCCATTGAAATGACTGAGAGCTTCCTCCAGTCCCCTATGGTACATTTTTGTTCAGAACTGCACCTCTGTAGCTTACTAAATACGGATATTTAGGGTTTAATCCAATAAGCCAATTGTTTACTTGTGCTTGTTTTTTCCTTTTGTTTTGTGTGAACAGAGTGATTTATAATGGCTGTGAGCGGGGGGCGTAACTGTGTTGCCTGAATGTGCAAATTGCATTTGACGTGTCTGTGAGGAAGTGTCAGTGTGTGTGATCAGTTAGTAATGCGGTGCTTGTGTGTGGAGAGTGGAGGTGCCATCTGCATGGAGAGTAAATCTGTAGTTTCACTGTATCAAGAGTAAATGTGTAATGTCAGTGTATAGAGATATCTGTAGTGTTAGTGTATGAAGAGTATCTGTTGTGTTAGTGTATGAAAAGTATCTGTTGTGTTAGTGTATGAAGAGTATTAGTGTATGAAGAGTATCTGTAGTGTTAGTGTATGAAGAGTATCTGTAGTATTAGTGTATGAAGACTATCTGTAGTGTTAGTGTATGAAGAGTACCTGTAGTGTTAGTGTATGAAGAGTATCTGTAGTGTTAGTTTATGAAGAATATTAGTGTATGAAGTGTATCTGTAGTGTTAGTGTATGAAGAGTATTAGTGTATGAAGAGTATTTGTAGTGTTAGTGTATGAAGAGTATTCGTGTATGAAGAGTATCTGTAGTGTTAGTGTATGAAGAGTATTAGTGTATGAAGAGTATCTGTAGTGTTAGTGTATGAAGAGTATTCGTGTATGAAGAGTATCTGTAGTGTTAGTGTATGAAGAGTATTAGTGTATGAAGAGTATTAGTGTATGTTAGTGTATGAAGAGTATCTGTAGTTTTAGTGTATGAAGTGTATTAATGTATGAAGAGTATCTGTTGTGTTAGTGTATGAAGAGTATTAGTGTATGAAGAGTATCTGTAGTGTTAGTGTATGAAGAGTATTAGTGTATGAAGAGTATCTGTTGTGTTAGTGTATGAAGAGTATTAGTGTATGAAGAGTATCTGTAGTTTTAGTGTATGAAGTGTATTAATGTATGAGGAGTATCTGTACTGTTAGTGTATGAAGAGTATTAGTGTATGAAGAGTATCTGTAGTGTTAGTGTATGAAGAGTATTAGTGTATGAAGAGTATTAGTGTATGAAGAGTATTAGTGTATGTTAGTGTATGAAGAGTATCTGTTGTGTTAGTGTATGAAGAGTATTAGTGTATGAAGAGTATCTGTTGTGTTAGTGTATGAAGAGTATTAGTGTATGAAGAGTATCTGTTGTGTTAGTGTATGAAGAGTATTAGTGTATGAAGAGTATCTGTAGTGTTAGTGTATGAAGAGTATCTGTAGTTTTAGTGTATGAAGTGTATTAATGTATGAGGAGTATCTGTACTGTTAGTGTATGAAGAGTATTAGTGTATGAAGAGTATCTGTAGTGTTAGTGTATGAAGAGTATTAGTGTATGAACAGTATCTGTAGTGTTAGTGTATGAAGAGTATTAGTGTATGAGGACTATCTGTAGTGTTAGTGTATGAAGAGTATTAGTGTATGAAGAGTATCTGTAGTTTTAGTGTATGAAGAGTATTAGTGTATGAAGAATATCTGTAGTGTTAGTGTATGAAGAGTATTAGTGTATGAAGAGTATCTGTAGTGTTAGTGTATGAAGAGTATTAGTGTATGAAGACTATCTGTAGTGTTAGTGTATGAAGAGTATTAGTGTATGAAGACTATCTGTAGTGTTAGTGTCTGAAAAGTATTAGTGTATGAAGAGTATCTGTAGTGTTAGTGTATGAAGAGTATTAGTGTATGAAGAGTATCTGTAGTGTTAGTGTATGAAAAGTATTAGTGTATGAAGAGTATCTGTAGTGTTAGTGTATGAAAAGTATTAGTGTATGAAGAGTATCTGTAGTGTTAGTGTATGAAAAGTATTAGTGTATGAAGAGTATCTGTAGTGTTAGTATATGAAGAGTATTAGTGTATGAAGACTATCTGTAGTGTTAGTGTATGAAAAGTATTAATGTTTGAACAGTATCTGTAGTGTTAGTGTATGAAAAGTATTAGTGTATGAAGAGTATCTGTAGTGTTAGTGTATGAAAAGTATTAGTGTTTGAAGAGTATCTGTAGTGTTAGTGTATGAAAAGTATTAGTGTTTGAAGAGTATCTGTAGTGTTAGTGTATGAAGAGTATCTGTAGTGTTAGTGTATGAAGCACTAGCGAGCAGCAAAAAGCGAGCACGCCGCGGCCATCTTTGTGAATTCGTTCCGCCTGTCAGTCACCTAGGATGTTCCTGCCCACAGCTGTATTTTTTTTTTTTTTTTTCTTGCACGCTCACACTAAGTTTTGAGGACCTGAAAGGAGTGCGCCAGGTCAGGTGGTACTGTGGGCAATGACGCAGAATGAATAGGCCATACGGAGGGAGGAACAACAGAGCCTTTAGGCTCCATAACGAACATGCGCATTGAGGATTTGGCTGGGAAAGACGTCACACGTTGTATTATGCTGTTTGTTCCTTTATAACGCGTTAAAAAAAAAAAACAACCAACACAGCGCTTATACACGATGGTTGAGGATGTCGTACAGGCTGAATCATGATGGGGTGGTGGTTCCACCTTAACCTATTGGTAAACTTGCCTGGTTATTTGGAAACAGCCCACCTCAATCACATGGGATGCAGAATGAAGAAAGAGAGGAGCAATACATTTTTTGTCAAGACAAAAATAAATCTCGTGATTCTTTTCCACCCGAGTAAAGCACGTTAAGGGGGCTCACCGCTGGGAAATTTTTCATTCAAATGGCCGAAGGGGTGATTTCTAATGGCCCCCTGTAACAACAACAACAAAAAAAAAGGAGTAATTCGGTAACACGCCAACTGCACTCTATAGGGGAGAAATAAAGCCCCTACTAATTTAAATGGAGCTTGTTAACCTCTTGAATACTGGATAGGCCTTGGCATATTGCTTCACAATGCATCGGAGATCTGTCTAGCATTGAAGTGGTTAAAAGCTCAATTTAACCCTTTGAGTACCAGAACGTCCCCCTCTGGCAGTCAAAGGGTTAATCTGTGGGTTTGCTTCTGTCTTTTTGTGAGAGTCCCTAAGGTTCTGTAACAAAGTAACAATTCTCTAAGTGTGTGTTTTAACAATTTGAATACTATAGAGAACCCCAATGCATTCAAAGGGTTAAACACGCCACTCAAATCAACGGGACATTTTATTTCACCCCTTCGGTGCAGAATTTTCCCAGTTGATTTTGGGGGACGTTAGTTCTTTGATCTGTGAGCAGAGAACATGACAGGGTGTGACTGGTACAATAACCTGCCCTTTCACAGAAGGCAGATCGTGTCTCCTTAATTGGTGGCAAACATGCCTCTTCCTGTTGTGTCAGTGACACTGCTTCATGTTTGCCTCTTGTTATAAACAAAATGCAAATGTCCCTCATTTAAACGGCATCTTGTTGTGGCAGTCACATCCTCTGCTCACAGATCACGAAGGCGTGTAGGTAAAAATGTTCTCCAAAATGCTCAACAGCAGCAGTTTAAAGGAGCAGTTGACCTTTATGTGAAATGTATGTATATAGCAAAAAAAGAAAGAGTGGAGAGACGCTAAATAGTTATAAAGAATATATATATATATATATATATATATATATATATATATATATATATATATATAGACTTCCTTATGCAATAGTTGATGGACAAAAAAGAACATACCAAAAATAAGAAGAAAAGGCGGTCTGAGTTCAAATAATAAAAAAAAAAAAAAAATTTTTATTTTAATTCTATTCCATATTTGAATAATTAGTAAAATACCCAACTTATAAAATATATATATATATAAATATATCATTCTGGAACCAGAAAATGTGTAGTGATGTCACTTATAGAACGAAAAATAGAATAGACAGAAAACATCCAATATTAATTATACAATAATACAATATATGCAGTGTAAAAAACAAGTGTATATGCCCGGATGATATAAAAGTCGGTTCTCACTATCACAAAATAAGGTAGTCACTGTATAGCTTAATTTCTCTGTCGTCCAATAAAGGTTATTGGTAACTTTGGGTAGGGGATCTGCCCCTTTAAGTAGGCAGGAACAATTCTAGAAGTGAATGCAGGGGTGGAGCCTACCTTCTCTCTTTGGCTGCAGCTAGCCAATCAGCTCCAGTAAGATTTGTTCCTTGGTGAAGATGCAGGCTAGAGAACAGTTCTGCTATAGCTTTAGATTATTTTTTATTTTTCTGTTAGATATGAAATACCACCATTAGGTGGATTAGGGCACTTCTTTGTTTGGGGCAGAACTTAAGGATCTGATTAGTGAGGCCACAGGGGGCATGAGTACCCTTCTGCCTATGGTCTCTGTGAAGACTTCTATCAAGCATAATCGGCTTTTTCGTTCCTTCTGGACTGAGACACGTCTGGTGAACCAGACAGTTCCCTCAGCTCCGAGTTCCTCCTCCAAGCTCAAACAACAATGGAAGCCTCAGGCCTCCATCAAGCCCAAGGCTTCCAAGCCTTCTTCGGCATGACTCGCCGAACCCAGGTCCCCACTCTGCCATGGGTGGCCATCTGCTTCACTACCACAGTGTGTGGGAGGACTCAGTGGTGGACTCATGAGTTTTGCAGGTAGTGGAGGAAGGTTACAGGATCCCTTTCACCTCTCTTCCTCCCTTCCGGTTTTTCCCTTCTCACACGGGATGTAGAGAAACCTGTCTGTTCAACTGTGCCATCCCGGTCCTTCTGGACAAGGAGGTTCTGGAACCGGTTCCCGTTCAGGACAGGGTTTGGGTTTTTACTCAAACCTGTTTGTGGTTTCCAAGAAGGACGGTGGCTGTCGTCCAATTTTGGACCTGAAGGATCTCAACTCCTTTGTGGTCAAGACTCAGTATCACCAGGAGTCTCTAAGGACGGTGATTGCTGCCATGTGCCCTGGGGAATTACTTGCTTCTCTGGGTCTTCAGGACGCGTATCTGCGCATCGCCATTCATCCAGAGAGCCGTCAGTACCTCAGATTTGCTTGTGACCAAGGGCATTTTCAGTTTTCTGCTCTATCTTTTGGTCTGACTACAGCTCCTCAAGTCTTCAGTCGTGTCCTGGGAGGCTTAGTGTCCATCCTCCATCAGAACGGCATCTGAGTCACTCCATACATGGACGACCTGCTTCTGAAAGCCCCTTCTCCGGAGCTCCTTCATCAGCAGGTTCAGGACTGCATTCATGCACTCACCCATCACTGGTGGATCCTCAACATGGACAAGTTGGATCTTGTGCCATCCCAGTGACTGGTCTTCCTGGGCCTTCTCTTCGACACTCAGCAGAGCATAGTGTTTCGATTGGACGAGGTGGCTCACCAGATCATCCACAGGGTTTTCGCCGTTCTGGCTCATGATCCAGTTCCAGCCAAGAAGTTGTCCTCTCTAGCGGGGAAGTTCATTTCCACCATAGAAGCAGTCCCGTTTGCCATGGGTCACACCAGGGAACTCCAGAAGTTGGTGATTCAGGGGTGCAGGGTCAACTGGACCTCCTGCAGATGTTGGTGTCCTTCCCTTTTCATGTGGAACGGAGTCTGTCGTGGTGGCTCAACCTCTCCAATCTGCTGAAGGGAAAGCCCTTCCTGGTGTCCTTCTGGACCTCTGTGTCCTATCCGGCTGGGGAGCGGTTTTGGGTAACCTGAATACTTGGGGGCGGTGGTCTCCAGAGGGATCTCTCCTTCCCATCAACGTGTAGGAATTTGAGGCAATATTTCATTCCCTTCACCACTGGACGCGCCAGCTGGCGGACTGCTTGGTCCGGGTCCAGTCCGACAATGCCACGGCAGTAGCTTACATCAACAAGCAAGGTGAAACAAGAAGTCTCGCAGCTTGTTTAGAGGTCAAGGCTATTTTGTCCTGGGCAGAATAACATGTTCCTGCCATATCCCCAGTTCACATTCCCGACTTAGACAACGTCCTGGCAGACTTCCTCAGTCGACACACTGTGGACAGTGGAGAGTGGGAACTGCATCCAGAAGTGTTCAGCCTCATTGTTTAGAGGTGGGGTCTTCCATGCATCGACCTGATGGTGACAAGACACAACCAGAAGATACCGACGTTCTGCTCTAGCTGGAGGGATCCTCCTAGCTCTAGCTGTGGATGCCATGTCCATTCCTTGGTTATTTCCTCTGGCTTACATCTTTCCTCCCATCCCCATGTTGCACAGGGTGATAAAGAAACTGTGACTGGAGCACTGTCCAGTCATTCTGATTATTCCGTACTGGCCTAGGCAGGCTTGGTTTCCGGAGCTTTTGGATCTATCAGTGGCGGATCCATTCCGGATCTCCCTTGCAGTCCGGATCTTCTTCTATAGGGTTACCTGTGGAAGGAGGATGTTCCTCGTCTAGCTTTGACGGCTTGGAAATTGAATCCTCAATACTGAGGAAGGAGGTTTTTCTTCTGGTGTGGTGGCTACTATGCTTAGTGCCCGCAAGCCTGTTTCTTCTAAGGCATACCATCGTGTCTAGTCAGCCTTTCTTTCTTGGTGTGCAGATAGGAACCTATCTCAGGATTTTGATCTGTCTACGGTCCCGGCCTTTTTGCAGGACGGTGTGGATAAGGGCCTCAGTTTGAGGTCCCTTAAGGTTCAGACATCCGCGCTCTCTGTTTTCTTTCAGAGGCTCATTGTCATCCTTCCTGATGTCAAGGTTTTCTTCCAGGGCGTCGCTCATACTCGTCCTGTTTTTAAGACTTCTGCTCCTCAGTGGGATCTTAATTTGGTTTTGGGTGTCCTTCAGCACCCTCCCTTTGAGCCCTTGTTTACTATTTCTCCAAGCCTGCTGACGTGGAAAATGTCTTTTCTCCTGGTGATCGTGTCTGTTCTCCGTGTCGCGGAGTTGCATGCTCTGTCTTGCAGACCACCCTTTTTGGTGCTTCACACTTCTCAGGAGTTTCTCCCGAAGGTGGTTTCTGAGTTCCACATTAATCAAGAGATTGTGGTGCCTTCTTTCTGCCCTGACCCTACCTCTGACAAGGAGAGGGATCTCTATATGTTAGACATGGTGCGTTGTCTCAAGTTTTATGTACATCGCACTGTTTGTCATTCCTGAGGGTCCCAGGGCAGGGAGACCTGCATCCAAAGTGACCGTTGTGTCTTGGAGTAAGTCCACTATTCGTAAAGGCTTACGAGCTAAGGAAGAAGCCTGTTCCCTTTCGGGTCCCGGCTCATTTTACAAGATTCATTGGGGATTCTTGGGCTTACAAGAATCAGGCCTCCGCTGATCAGTTGCGCAAGGGTAGCACTTGGTCCTCTGTGCACACCTTTTCGAAGCACTACCGTGTTGATGTGTTGGCATCGGCTGATGCCAGCTTTGGGAGGAAGATCCTAGAGGCAGTCTTGCCTGTCTAGGATCTCCTTTTTGGTTCTTCAGTGCTCTTTCACTTTTGAGTCCTGTTGGCTCTAGTTCAGTGTGCTGTGTAACAGTTCCTGGGGTGTTGTTACCCCTGTTAAGTGTCCATTGACACTTCATTTGTTTTGTTGGGCTATCTATGATCAGATGGTTCATATCTGCTGTGGTGACTTTGGGGGCCTTGCCTTCCTTCCTGCCTCTGGGACACTCAATGGTTGGACATCCCAAAGTTACCAGTAACCTGTATTGGACAACAGAGGAAAGAGGATTTTAGTCTTACCTGTTAAATCATTTTCTCTTAGTCCATACAGGTTACTGGTCTCCCACCCTGTCAAGGGATCATGCTTGGCTCTCCTGTGGCAGACTGTGGTGGTCCTTTGGGTTCATGCTCACAGGAGTCTTCTTTCCCTTCTACTATCTAGTCAATAGTTAGTGTCTCAAATCTTACTGGAGCTGATTGGCTAGCTGCCAAGGAAGGAAGGTAGGCTCCACCCCTGCATTCACTTATAGAATTGTTCCTGCCTACTTAAAGGGGCTGATTGCCTACCCAAAGTTACAATAACCTGTATGGACTAAGAGAAAAGGATTTAACAGGTAAGACTAAAATCCTCTTATGTGGCTATTCCAATATAACTGTCATTGAATAGCTTCTATGTAGTGAGCAGTTTAGCGGGCAGGTATAGCCAAATAACTTACGTTATAGACGTGCTTACTCTCCCGTCCTTGTGGAGTGATGTGTATCCCACTGTGTTTAGTACTTGAGCTCCACAATGCGATTCAACAGCAGGCTTCAAGATGTTAGCTCATAATTGTCTTTACACAGGGAATATATTTCCTCTCCAGCGGGCAGAGTCCACTACTGCTATAATGATATTAAACACCTCCCATCTAGCACATAGACAGGTAAATTGTACCGTGAGTGATAGATGAACCGGAAATATAGCGGGCAATCACTGAACACCTACTGCGTGTTTGGATGTAATAAAAATATAGGATAAAACAAATCAATGCGTTTCGTATCATAAGACACTTCCTCTTTGGACACTTTTAGCCACTGACTGCAGTTCTGAATAGAATAACAGAAACCACTTTTTGTTACTTTGTGGCAGTTTGAACCATTATAGCTTTTGGATAAAGCATCTCCCAGCAGTGGGCGTATCTGTGTATTAGGAAAGGCCCTGTAATATGTTTCAATAATAATACTTTACTGATCTTTTAACATTCTAACAAGATCATTTCTTGTGTAAATGTGTAAATCCCGCGAGTGACTTGTATGTAAGGCATCAGCGTCCTTTTAATTTCTTTGTTTGTAGCGTCCACACAATTAACCTTTTAAACAGATAGTAATGTTTTCAATTAAGTAGATCGCTGAGTCATCTTTATTGTAAATTTAACACTTTGGGCTATATTTAACAACTTACTTTTATGTAGTTCTCAGGATATTAAATGGAGAAGGAACCCCCCCGCCCCTGTCCCTGTGTCACTCTGCCGCTCAGTCTGGTCCGGATGGAGTACACCAAGGGACAATCTTCAGTAAGCAAAGGAAAATCCTGTCCTTCTTCGCCAAGGAGGTGGGGTTTTCTTATACTTACTGACTGAAGATTGTCCCTCGCTGCATCCGTCTGGTCCCGGGACCAGACTGCAAATTCAGTGGGAGGCGGCCAGAAGGGGCGGGAGAGGGATCCTCCTACATTTAATATCACGCTTCTGTGTAGCACGCAAAGAGATATTGCAGTTCACACATTATTGTTGTTATGATTGTTGTTATTTGTGTTAACCCTTTGAACGCCACAGGGATATGCAACGCATTGCTTTGCGGTGGGTTGTGTACCCCTCTGATATTCAATGGGCTAATCAGACTTTGCAACAGCACCATCTGGAGTCCAAAAACATTTTTTTTTAAATTGCATTCTGTGGAAGAACTTGAGCCATAGACTACGTCTCTACATAGTAAGTGATGGGAATAGCACCACTTGGGGACCACAACAGAAAATTGCAATTCCACAAAAAAATAAGTTTGAGATGTAATAACTTTTGATTTAACCCTTGAAGTGGACCAGTCACCTCAAGATAACGATAGTTTGAATTACTGAGATGTAAAATGTTCCTGAATATTATAGTAGAGGCGCGGGATGGCATTGCCCATCTGTTTTGTTTTTTTATCCTTGTATTCAGTTATGGGGGGTGGAATTTTTGAACACAAGTGTGTTGTGAAGGGTGTGTCACGATGCAGTGCTTATTATTAAAGGGATAGAATTGTCTAATTAAAAAAAAAAAATGTAAACTTGTAGCCATTAAAAAAAATAAACTAAACTATCCCAGTCTTATCTCTCAAACCTTTATGGTTTGAGAGATATTCACAGCTAAAGTCCCCCCCCCTTCCCTGACGTCAGAGTTCTAGCTGACTGCAGAAGAATCCGGTCCCGGGATTGGCAGAGGCTCTTCAGCAGAGCCGAGATCGTGAGATATAAAAAGAACTACTTCATTGGAACGGTCTACAAAGTGTGCTTGCAAACCAGGCCCACTTTGTAGACCGTTCCAATGAAGTATTACTTTTCATATCTCGCGATCTCGGTTCTCACTAAGAGCCTCCGTCGGTTCCGGGACCGGATTCCCCTGCAGTCAGCTAGAGAGCTGTACTCAGGGAAAGGGGAGGGAGGGGGAATTTTAGCTGCGAATATCTATCAAACCATAAAGGTTTGAGAGATAGGACTGGGATTGTTTCGTTTGTTTTTTTAATGGCTACAAGATTAAAATGTTTTAAAATTAGACAATACTATCCCTTAACTTTTAAAGTGCCAAAAGGGTATCCAACAAAATGCAATAGATACTTATGTTGCACTCAGAGGGTCACGTTTGTTTTATCAGTTGTAGAAATATTGGATTCATTTCATGTCCATCATTCCTCATACTCATGAAGGTGGTGGAACTTGGGGAGATCTATACCGTACAGTGTAAGGAGAGCATGGTTCAATATTGACCGGTCAGTAAGGGATGTGAAATAAAAAAATTAATTCCCATTAATTCCATTTTTATTGTCATCTACCTTTAAAGGGATAGTAATACTTGAAAATAAGTTTTATATTGTAGCCCTTAAAAAACATGAAAAATGATATAAGTCTTATCTCCCAAACCTTTATGGTTTGGGAGATATTCAGAAGTAAAGTTTCCCCTGGAGTGACGTCATTGCTCCACCCTTCAGATTTGGAATCCGGTCCCGGGACCGGCTGTGCCTCTCCTGAAGTGCTGAGATCACCATCTTTAAAAAGAATTTCTTAATTGGAATGGTCTACAAAGTGTACTTTCAAGCCAGGCACACTTTGTACACAGTTCCAGTGAAGTAGTTCTTTTCAAAGATCGTGATCTCAGCACTGCTAAAGAGCTGCCAGTTGCTCTGTGGACCGAATTCCAAATCTGTCCACTAGATGGCAGACTTGGCTAAAACAGCCAGGAAAAGAGAACTTTACTATATTTTACATGTGAATATCTCCCAAACCATAAAGGTTTGGGAGATGAGACTTATATCATTTTTCATGTTTTTTTAAGGGCTACAATATAAAATAAACTTATTTTCAAGTATTACTATCCCTTTAAGAAAATATTTGACTCACTTACAGCAGTGGAAATATTCATATCAGTTTGAGTACAAAATACATTTTTGATTACATAGGTTTTGACAGTATATAATATAGTGAACTACTGTACGAGTTACATACAATAAAATGAAGTGTTTACGCATATGTGAACACATTACTTAATAGGTATTAGCTCTGTAAAGATTGTATATTTTTATTTACATAATTATTACCTTGTATTTTATTGTTCGTTCATTTCCAATAGGAGGTTGACAGATTTACGTGCAGCCTCAGTTTAAATAAATGTGATTATTGTTTTTCTATTAATAAATGCATCAACTGTAGTGGATGATTTGTTGGCTTGCAAAGCAATGCATTGCGTACCGCTCTGGCACTCAAACTGTTATGTTTAAAGGGATAGTAACACATTTAACAACCCTGCATCTTATAGCACTTTATAAAAGAAATTAAAGGGGAACTTTCACCTCCTCATTATCATTGTTGTATCCCTTCCTTTGTGTCCCCTCTGTACATTGCGGTGTTTCTTTTTGCCTAAAAATCTGTTTAAATGAAGAAAAAAGATACTGAATTGTGTACCTCATGACGTTAGCAGCCGCACAGCCGCGCACCGTATGGTGCAGAAGACACTCCCACAGCCTCAGCTCCTTTCACTTGCCCCAGCATCCTCCGATGACGGAGGTGTTCTGTTAGTAAGCTGGAGAGAGATCTCATTGGCTAGATATCGATATCTAGCCAATGAGATCTCTCTCCAACTTACTAACAGAACGCCTCCGTCGGAGGAGGATGCTGGGGCAAGTGAAAGGAGCTGAGGCTGTGGGAGTGTCTTCTGCACCATACGGTGCGCGGCTGTGCGGCTGCTAACGTCATCAGGTACAAAATTCAAGTATCTTTTTGCTTCATTTAAACAGATTTTTAGGCAAAAAGAAACACCGCAATGTACAGAGGGGACACAAAGGAAGGGATACAACAATGATAATGCAGAGGTGAAAGTTCCCCTTTAAATGCTCCCCAGTGCCTTCCGCTTTCAAAGTTCCCTCTCCCCTGACGTTAACATTTTAGCTGACTGTAGGGGAATCCGGTCCCGGAACCGGCAGAGGCTCTACAGCAGAGGCGAGATCACATTAAAGGAGCAGTAAACTTTTTTTATGAAAAAATATATATTGTAGGGATTTTCCTATTGAGTAATATAAGGGTGCTCCCAATGCCGAGAGATTCATATTAACAGAGTTATTACAGTTTAAATCCATGTTTTTTGACATTAGCAGTGCCCTCTAGTGGTCAGATTCTAATGGAGAGGAAAGTCAGAAAAGTCAGAGACATACAGTTCTTCACAGAATGTGATAGTCAGTTAGAACTATCAGGAAGTAAACACACAGTAAAATCACTTCCTGTCAGTTAGAACTATCAGGAAGTAAACACAGTAAATTCACTTCCTGTCAGTTAGAACAATCAGGAAGTAAACACAGTAAATTCACTTCCTGGTTATTTGAACTACTATAAATTTTGAATAAAACATCTGACAGCGATGGGAGTGACCTTGTTTTATTCAGCAAGAAATGCTCTGTAAAATATGTGTTTTCGTAAAAAAGTTTACTGCTGCTTTAATGAAAAAGAAATCCTTCACTGGAACGGTCTTCTACATGCTCTTGCAAACCAAGCACACATAGCAGGCCGTTCCAGTGAAGTATTTATTTTGCAATAATGCGATCTCAGCTCTGCCGGTCCCGGGTCCGGATTCCCCTGCGGTCAGCTAGAGAGCTGACGTCAAGGAGTGGGGAACTTCGAAAGCGGATATCTCTCAAACCATAAAGGCATTGGGGGCCTTTAATTTCTTTTATAAAGGGCTACAAGATGCAGAGTTGTTAAATATGTTACTATCCCTTTACCCGAAAAAAAAACAAAAAACTGATTCTTTAATCCTTTGGAATGAAGAGACATCTCTAGCACATTGCTTTAACAACGCGTTTAAAACACCTGGCATCCTAGGGGTTAAAAAGAATAAAGCAATTTTCGTCTGCAAAAAAAAAAAGTTTTCCTGATACTCCCACGGAATAGCTGATGATTTGTACGGCACACTCTGGGGAAACATACCGGGCTGGCAGTAGCGCAAAGAAATATGTGAGATTTGTTTTTGTTAAGCTAGCAGTTTCCATTAAACTGTTCACGTAGACCGCTCAAATGGCTCTTAAAAAGCCGCACACGTCGCTCCGGCACGGTGTGGAAGTTTTTATCACTTCTCGGCACTTGTTCCTTTATGTGAAGATAAAGCGACTGAAAATTACAGGAAATGATTGGGCCGAGGGGATCTGTCGGATCGCTCACAAAGCAACTTATTGTGTTCCTCTCTTTAATAATAATAATCCTAATACTGCTGTTGCACAAAAGGTTCTGTGCACTGCTAGACATGCATCATAACATCATGTCATCTGGTGGAGATAAACGTTATTTAGAGCAGTGTAGATTTTAAATGAATATTAGTATTTTACCTTGACTCTTATTTTAGTAGTGTGAGTCGTTTACCGTTATTATGAAAACTTACAGTTTAGGGGCTTTCCTGCTGAGTAAAACATGGTGCCCACACCATTGGGAGATGTTTTGTTCCAAAGTTATAACAATTTAATAAATTAATTATTGTCCTGTGGTATCAGGTCACCTGGAAAAGGTGCATTAAAGAAGCAGTAAACTTTTTTTTATGAAAACACATATTTTATAGAGCATTTCCTGCTGAATAAAACAAGGTCATTCCCACAGCTGTCAGGTGTTTTATTCAAAATTTATAACAGTTCAAATAATCAGGAAGTGAATTTACTGTGTTTACTTCCTGATAATTCTAACTGATAGGAAGTCAATTTACTGTGTTTACGTCCTGATAGTTCTAACTGACAGGAAGTGACTCAGCAGTTTCTATCACATTCTATGGAGAACTGTATGTCTCTGACTTTTCTGACTTTCCTCTCCATTAGAATCTAACAGGAAATCTAATTAGAATTTGACCACTAGAGGGCACTGCTAATGTAAAAAAACATGGGTTTAAACTGTAATAACTCTGGAAATATAAATCTCTCGGCAGTGGGAGTACCCTTATTTTATTCAATAGGAAAATCCCTACAACATGTATTTTTTCATAAAAAAAGTTTACTGCTCCTTTAAGGTATGATAAGGAGGAGATTAAGTGGAGATCATTTATTCAGCTTGATAACTCTATTAGTCTGTTAGATCAGTGGTTCTCAATCTTTTTTTGCTCGGGGCACCCCTAACACATAATCTAGAACCTTCTGAGCACCCCTAACATATTTAATGTACTTTATCAAGGACATAATGAAGGGTACAATACATACATATACAGTTATTATTAGGTTTTACAATCATAGTAACAAAATTAAACATATTGTACAGAACAATTTCTATTAACCCTTTGAGTGCCAGAGGGGTATGCAATGCATTGTGTACCCCTATGGCACTCAAAGGGTTAAAGGGATAGTAACCCCCCCCCCCCGAAAAATGTGAAGCCAAATGCTAGGAATCATCAAAATATACTTAACTCCCATATTCCCATCTCTCAAACTGTTATGGTCTGGGAGATGTAAGAGAAGAAAGATCTCCGCTCCCTCCCACTTCTCATGCATCCGCTGTATAGCGGACATCATGAGATCCTGCTTCCCGGACCAGACAGCGGCTCTTCAGCAGCTCTGTCATCTAGATATCTAACTATAATTACTTCATCGGAATGGTCTAAAACGTGTGCCTGGCTTGCAAGCACATGTTGTAGACCATTCCGATGAAGTAATTATAGTTAGATATCCCGATGCCAGCACTTCTGAAGAGCCGTTGTAAGTCGGGTGAACAGATTCTGCCGCTGACAGTTTTACAGCTCATCAGGCAGAAAGGGGAGGGAGCGGAGGTCTTTTTTTTCTTACATCTCTCAAACCATAACGGTTTGAGAGATGGGAATAAGGGAGTTAAGTATGTTTTGATGATTCCTAGCATTTGGCTTCACGTTTTTCGGGGGGGTTACTATCCCTTTAATTTTTATTTAAAAGTCCATTTTTCCATTAGTCTTCATAGAAAATGTGGGGCACACACGAAAGTGCCACTGCACCCTGGTTAAGAATCACTGACTTAGATTGTTCCATCTTGGCATAGCACCATAAAATAGGACTTAGAGAATTTATAACACTGGAGAAGTCATCTCCACTGTATCAGCTTTTTATCATCTCTTTATCGCACCTTAGTGCATCTGCCCCCCAATTGTTACATTCTTTGCGAGAGGTGAGGTTCTGACTACAGGTTGCTATAGAATGTGATTGTAACAGCTTCATTACTTCCTGATATCTTCTGAATAAAATACCTTCCAGCAATGGTAGTGGTCTTGTTTTACTTAAAGGGATAGTCATGTTTGAAAATAAAAGCAGCTCTAATTAATCATCATAGTATTTGGACTTTGGAGAGTGTTATTTCAATACTGTCAGAGTTGTAGTACAAGAGTAATTGAATGATAAAGTACCCTCCCTCCTCCCCTTTTACCTAGCGAAAGACTCCTCCCCTCAGATGTGGAATCTGGTCACTTGACCGGACAGCTCATAGAAAGGGACAATCTTCTTACTATGATCATAAGGAAAACCCTGCCCCCCTTGACAGGTTTTTCCTTATGATCACTGAAGATTGTCCCTCTCTGGGATCCATGCAGACAGTCTTGCTGCTCTGAGGTGAGCAGTGTTACATCAGTAAAAGGGGCGGGAGGGGGATACTTTATCATTCAATGACTCTTGTACTACAACTCTGACAGAATTGAAATCACACTCTCCATGGCCCAAATACTATAATGATTAATTAGAGCTGATTTTATTTTGAAACGTTACTGTTCCTTTAACAGGAAAAGTACTGCAATGTACTTTATATACATGCAGTCGCTAAAATGAGTTTGATTCACGTGTGCCTTGAGTGGGTCATAAGTGGTCTCTGTGTGTTATCCTTGTGCACGGTCTCCTTATGTTACATATGTAGGACTGTCCTACAATATTTAGGGAGGAATGTAGTCACCGAGCAGTGGGTGCTTATTTCTGGTCACAGAGTCATCCGTAATATTCCAGAATTCCTATACACTTCCATACTGCATACCATCTGGAAGGATTGTTGTAAAGAGTTATTTTTGGTGTAAATACAGGGACCGATTGATGGTCTGATGGCCTGGAGTTGCAATGGGTGTATTCTGTTGGAAGGCTGTAGAATTGGCCTGGAGATACGGTGTAGATGATTGCAAAGTACAACACGCACAAGGATGGTTTAAATACTAATTCAGTTTTGTTAAAACCTTCAGTCAGCATTAAGCAGTAAAGTTGTGGTTCTTCTTCTGGACCAGATAGTGGCTCACTCACTACTTGTGACAATAGGTTCAGTGTTTTCGTTAGGCCTGGAGTTGTTGCTCCATCATCCTCCTCGTTAGTCAGATCTGTAGTAAATGGCAGCAGGCAGGCAAAGCACACAGAGAACGTTTCCTCTGCCTGATTTAATACAGAACTACATTTGTACATTCACTCTGCAGTGTTATCATAGGGACCATTCCAGAACAAAATTGTCTAGTACCGGGTCCATTTTGGTACATACTGTTCTATCACTGGGTCATTTTCAGTACATACTGGTCTAGCGCTGGGTCCATTCTGGTACATACTGGTCTATCACTGGGTCCATTCTGGTACATACTGGTCTATCACTGGGTCCATTCTGGTACATACTGGTCTAGCACTGGGTCTATTCTGGTACATACTGGTCTATCACTGGGTCATTTTCAGTACATACTGGTCTAGCACTGGGTCCATACCGGTACATACTGGTCTATCACTGGGTCCATTCTGGTACATACTGGTCTAGCACTGGGTCCATTCTGGTACATACTGGTCTATCACTGGGTCCATTCTGGTACATACTGGTCTAGCACTGGGTCCATTCCGGTACATACTGGTCTAGCACTGGGTCCATTCTGGTACATACTGGTCTAGCACTGGGTCTATTCTGGTACATACTGGTCTATCACTGGGTCATTTTCAGTACATACTGGTCTAGCACTGGGTCCATACCGGTACATACTGGTCTAGCACTGGGTCCATTCCGGTACATACTGGTCTATCACTGGGTCCATTCCGGTACATACTGGTCTAGCACTGGGTCCATTCCGGTACATACTGGTCTAGCACTGGGTCCATTCTGGTACATACTGGTCTATCACTGGGTCCATACCAGTACATACTGGTCTATCACTGGGTCCATTCTGGTACATACTGGTCTATCACTGGGTCCATACCGGTACATACTGATCTAGCACTGGGTCCATACCGGTACATACTGGTCTAGCACTGGGTCATTTTCAGTACATACTGGTCTAGCACTGGGTCCATACCGGTACATACTGGTCTAGCACTGGGTCCATACCGGTACATACTGGTCTATCACTGGGTCCATACCGGTACATACTGGTCTATCACTGGGTCCATTCCGGTACATACTGGTCTAGCACTGGGTCCATTCTGGTACATACTGGTCTAGCACTGGGTCCATACCGGTACATACTGGTCTAGCACTGGGTCCATACCGGTACATACTGGTCTAGCACTGGGTCCATACCGGTACATACTGGTCTAGCACTGGGTCCATTCCGGTACATACTGGTCTATCACTGGGTCCGTACCGGTACATACTGGTCTAGCACTGGGTCCATTCCGGTACATACTGGTCTAGCACTGGGTCCATTCTGGTACATACTGGTCTAGCACTGGGTCCATTCTGGTACATACTGGTCTAGCACTGGGTCCATTCCAGTACATACTGGTCTATCACTGGGTCCATTCCGGTACATACTGGTCTAGCACTGGGTCCATTCTGGTACATACTGGTCTAGCACTGGGTCCATTCTGGTACATACTGGTCTATCACTGGGTCCATTCTGGTACATACTGGTCTAGCACTGGGTCCATACCGGTACATACTGGTCTAGCACTGGGTCCATTCTGGTACATACTGGTCTAGCACTGGGTCCATTCTGGTACATACTGGTCTAGCACTGGGTCCATTCTGGTACATACTGGTCTAGCACTGGGTCCATACCGGTACATACTGGTCTAGCACTGGGTCCATTCTGGTACATACTGGTCTATCACTGGGTCCATTCTGGTACATACTGGTCTAGCACTGGGTCCATACCGGTACATACTGGTCTAGCACTGGGTCCATTCTGGTACATACTGGTCTAGCACTGGGTCCATTCTGGTACATACTGGTCTAGCACTGGGTCCATTCCGGTACATACTGGTCTAGCACTGGGTCCATTCCGGTACATACTGGTCTAGCACTGGGTCCATTCTGGTACATACTGGTCTAGCACTGGGTCCATTCCGGTACATACTGGTCTATCACTGGGTCCATTCTGGTACATACTGGTCTATCACTGGGTCCATTCCGGTACATACTGGTCTATCACTGGGTCCATTCCGGTACATACTGGTCTAGCACTGGGTCCATTCTGGTACATACTGGTCTAGCACTGGGTCCATTCTGGTACATACTGGTCTATCACTGGGTCCATTCTGGTACATACTGGTCTATCACTGGGTCCATTCTGGTACATACTGGTCTATCACTGGGTCCATTCTGGTACATACTGGTCTATCACTGGGTCCATACCGGTACATACTGGTCTAGCACTGGGTCCATACCGGTACATACTGGTCTATCACTGGGTCCATACCGGTACATACTGGTCTAGCGCTGGGTCCATACCGGTACATACTGGTCTAGCACTGGGTCCATTCTGGTACATACTGGTCTAGCACTGGGTCCATTCTGGTACATACTGGTCTAGCACTGGGTCCATACCGGTACATACTGGTCTAGCACTGGGTCCATACCGGTACATACTGGTCTAGCACTGGGTCCATACCGGTACATACTGGTCTAGCACTGGGTCCATACCGGTACATACTGGTCTAGCACTGGGTCCATTCTGGTACATACTGGTCTATCACTGGGTCCATTCTGGTACATACTGGTCTAGCACTGGGTCCATTCTGGTACATACTGGTCTAGCACTGGGTCCATACCGGTACATACTGGTCTATCACTGGGTCCATACCGGTACATACTGGTCTATCACTGGGTCCATACCGGTACATACTGGTCTAGCACTGGGTCCATACCGGTACATACTGGTCTAGCACTGGGTCCATACCGGTACATACTGGTCTAGCACTTGATCCATTCTGGTACATACTGGTCTAGCGCTGGGTCCATTCTGGTACATACTGGTCTAGCACTGGGTCCATACCGGTACATACTGGTCTAGCACTGGGTCCATTCTGGTACATACTGGTCTAGCACTGGGTCCATTCCGGTACATACTGGTCTAGCACTGGGTCCATTCCGGTACATACTGGTCTAGCACTGGGTCCATTCCGGTACATACTGGTCTAGCACTGGATCCATACCGGTACATACTGGTCTAGCACTGGGTCCATTCTGGTACATACTGGTCTAGCGCTGGGTCCATTCTGGTACATACTGGTCTAGCACTGGGTCCATTCCGGTACATACTGGTCTAGCACTGGGTCCATTCCATTACATACTGGTCTAGCACTGGGTCCATACCGGTACATACTGGTCTATCACTGGGTCCATTCTGGTACATACTGGTCTAGCACTGGATCCATACCGGTACATACTGGTCTAGCACTGGGTCCATACCGGTACATACTGGTCTAGCGCTGGGTCCATTCTGGTACATACTGGTCTAGCACTGGGTCCATACCGGTACATACTGGTCTAGCGCTGGGTCCATTCTGGTACATACTGGTCTAGCACTGGGTCCATACCGGTACATACTGGTCTAGCACTGGGTCCATTCCGGTACATACTGGTCTAGCACTGGGTCCATACCGGTACATACTGGTCTAGCACTGGGTCCATACCGGTACATACTGGTCTAGCACTGGGTCCATACCGGTACATACTGGTCTATCACTGGGTCCATTCTGGTACATACTGGTCTAGCACTGGGTCCATTCTGGTACATACTGGTCTATCACTGGGTCCATTCCGGTACATACTGGTCTAGCACTGGGTCCATACCGGTACATACTGGTCTATCACTGGGTCCATACCGGTACATACTGGTCTATCACTGGGTCCATACCGGTACATACTGGTCTATCACTGGGTCCATACCGGTACATACTGGTCTAGCACTGGGTCCATACCGGTACATACTGGTGTAGCACTGGGTCAATTCCGGTACATACTGGTCTAGCGCTGGGTCAATTCCAGTACATACTGGTCTATCACTGGGTCCATACCGGTACATACTGGTCTAGCGCTGGGTCCATTCTGGTACATACTGGTCTAGCACTGGGTCCATTCTGGTACATACTGGTCTAGCACTGCGTCCATTCTGGTACATACTGGTCTAGTACTGGGTCCATTCCGGTACATACTGGTCTAGCACTGGGTCCATACTGGTACATACTGGTCTATCACTGGGTCCATACTGGTACATACTGGTCTAGCACTGGGTCCATACTGGTACATACTGGTCTAGCACTGGGTCAATTCCAGTACATACTGGTTTATCACTGGGTCCATTCCGGTACATACTGGTCTAGCACTGCGTCCATTCTGGTACATACTGGTCTAGTACTGGGTCCATTCCGGTACATACTGGTCTAGCACTGGGTCCATACTGGTACATACTGGTCTATCACTGGGTCCATTCTGGTACATACTGGTCTAGCACTGCGTCCATTCTGGTACATACTGGTCTAGTACTGGGTCCATTCCGGTACATACTGGTCTAGCACTGGGTCCATACTGGTACATACTGGTCTATCACTGGGTCCATTCTGGTACATACTGGTCTAGCACTGGGTCCATACTGGTACATACTGGTCTAGCACTGGGTCAATTCCAGTACATACTGGTTTATCACTGGGTCCATACCGGTACATACTGGTCTAGCACTGCGTCCATTCCAGTACATACTGGTCTAGCACTGGGTCCATACTGGTACATACTGGTCTAGCACTGGGTCAATTCCAGTACATACTGGTTTATCACTGGGTCCATACCGGTACATACTGGTCTAGCACTGGGTCCATACCGGTACATACTGGTCTAGTACTGGGTCCATTCCGGTACATACTGGTCTAGCACTGGGTCCATACTGGTACATACTGGTCTAGCACTGGGTCAATTCCAGTACATACTGGTCTATCACTGGGTCCATACCGGTACATACTGGTCTATCACTGGGTCCATACCAGTACATACTGTTCTAGCACTGGGTCCATTCTGGTACATACTGGTCTATCACTGGGTCCATTCTGGTACATACTGGTCTAGCACTGGGTCCATTCTGGTACATACTGGTCTAGCACTGGGTCCATTCTGGTACATACTGGTCTAGCACTGGGTCCATTCTGGTACATACTGGTCTAGCACTGGGTCCATTCTGGTACATACTGGTCTATCACTGGGTCCATTCTGGTACATACTGGTCTATCACTGGGTCCATTCTGGTACATACTGGTCTAGCACTGGGTCCATTCTGGTACATACTGGTCTATCACTGGGTCCATTCTGGTACATACTGGTCTATCACTGGGTCCATTCTGGTACATACTGGTCTAGCACTGGGTCCATTCCGGTACATACTGGTCTAGCACTGGGTCCATTCCGGTACATACTGGTCTATCACTGGGTCCATTCCGGTACATACTGGTCTAGCACTGGGTCCATTCTGGTACATACTGGTCTAGCACTGGGTCCATTCTGGTACATACTGGTCTAGCACTGGGTCCATTCTGGTACATACTGGTCTAGCACTGGGTCCATTCCGGTACATACTGGTCTATCACTGGGTCCATTCCGGTACATACTGGTCTATCACTGGGTCCATTCCGGTACATACTGGTCTAGCGCTGGGTCCATTCTGGTACATACTGGTCTATCACTGGGTCCATTCTGGTACATACTGGTCTAGCACTGGGTCCATTCTGGTACATACTGGTCTATCACTGGGTCCATTCTGGTACATACTGGTCTATCACTGGGTCCATTCTGGTACATACTGGTCTAGCACTGGGTCCATTCCGGTACATACTGGTCTAGCACTGGGTCCATTCCGGTACATACTGGTCTATCACTGGGTCCATTCCGGTACATACTGGTCTAGCACTGGGTCCATTCTGGTACATACTGGTCTAGCACTGGGTCCATTCTGGTACATACTGGTCTAGCACTGGGTCCATTCCGGTACATACTGGTCTATCACTGGGTCCATTCCGGTACATACTGGTCTATCACTGGGTCCATTCCGGTACATACTGGTCTAGCGCTGGGTCCATTCTGGTACATACTGGTCTAGCGCTGGGTCCATTCTGGTACATACTGGTCTAGCACTGGGTCCATTCTGGTACATACTGGTCTAGCACTGGGTCCGTACCGGTACATACTGGTCTAGCACTGGGTCCATTCTGGTACATACTGTTCTAGCACTGGGTCCATTCCGGTACATACTGGTCTAGCACTGGGTCCATACCGGTACATACTGGTCTAGCACTGGGTCCATTCTGGTACATACTGGTCTAGCACTGGGTCCATTCTGGTACATACTGGTCTAGCACTGGGTCCATTCTGGTACATACTGGTCTAGCACTGGGTCCATTCTGGTACATACTGGTCTATCACTGGGTCCATTCTGGTACATACTGGTCTATCACTGGGTCCATTCTGGTACATACTGGTCTAGCACTGGGTCCATTCTGGTACATACTGGTCTATCACTGGGTCCATTCTGGTACATACTGGTCTATCACTGGGTCCATTCTGGTACATACTGGTCTAGCACTGGGTCCATTCCGGTACATACTGGTCTAGCACTGGGTCCATTCCGGTACATACTGGTCTATCACTGGGTCCATTCCGGTACATACTGGTCTAGCACTGGGTCCATTCTGGTACATACTGGTCTAGCACTGGGTCCATTCTGGTACATACTGGTCTAGCACTGGGTCCATTCTGGTACATACTGGTCTAGCACTGGGTCCATTCCGGTACATACTGGTCTATCACTGGGTCCATTCCGGTACATACTGGTCTATCACTGGGTCCATTCCGGTACATACTGGTCTAGCGCTGGGTCCATTCTGGTACATACTGGTCTATCACTGGGTCCATTCTGGTACATACTGGTCTAGCACTGGGTCCATTCTGGTACATACTGGTCTATCACTGGGTCCATTCTGGTACATACTGGTCTATCACTGGGTCCATTCTGGTACATACTGGTCTAGCACTGGGTCCATTCCGGTACATACTGGTCTAGCACTGGGTCCATTCCGGTACATACTGGTCTATCACTGGGTCCATTCCGGTACATACTGGTCTAGCACTGGGTCCATTCTGGTACATACTGGTCTAGCACTGGGTCCATTCTGGTACATACTGGTCTAGCACTGGGTCCATTCCGGTACATACTGGTCTATCACTGGGTCCATTCCGGTACATACTGGTCTATCACTGGGTCCATTCCGGTACATACTGGTCTAGCGCTGGGTCCATTCTGGTACATACTGGTCTAGCGCTGGGTCCATTCTGGTACATACTGGTCTAGCACTGGGTCCATTCTGGTACATACTGGTCTAGCACTGGGTCCGTACCGGTACATACTGGTCTATCACTGGGTCCATACCGGTACATACTGGTCTAGCACTGGGTCCATTCTGGTACATACTGTTCTAGCACTGGGTCCATTCCGGTACATACTGGTCTATCACTGGGTCCATACCGGTACATACTGGTCTATCACTGGGTCCATACCGGTACATACTGGTCTAGCGCTGGGTCCATTCCGGTACATACTGGTCTAGCACTGGGTCCATTCCGGTACATACTGGTCTAGCACTGGGTCCATTCCGGTACATACTGGTCTATCACTGGGTCCATTCTGGTACATACTGGTCTATCACTGGGTCCATTCTGGTACATACTGGTCTAGCGCTGGGTCCATTCTGGTACATACTGGTCTAGCACTGGGTCCATTCTGGTACATACTGGTCTATCACTGGGTCCATTCTGGTACATACTGGTCTATCACTGGGTCCATTCCGGTACATACTGGTCTAGCGCTGGGTCCATTCTGGTACATACTGGTCTATCACTGGGTCCATTCCGGTACATACTGGTCTAGCACTGGGTCCATTCCGGTACATACTGGTCTATCACTGGGTCCATTCTGGTACATACTGGTCTAGCACTGGGTCCATTCCGGTACATACTGGTCTAGCACTGGGTCCATACCGGTACATACTGGTCTATCACTGGGTCCATACCGGTACATACTGGTCTATCACTGGGTCCATTCCGGTACATACTGGTCTAGCACTGGGTCCATTCTGGTACATACTGGTCTATCACTGGGTCCATTCCGGTACATACTGGTCTAGCACTGGGTCCATTCCGGTACATACTGGTCTAGCACTGGGTCCATTCTGGTACATACTGGTCTATCACTGGGTCCATACCGGTACATACTGGTCTAGCGCTGGGTCCATTCCGGTACATACTGGTCTATCACTGGGTCCATTCCGGTACATACTGGTCTATCACTGGGTCCATTCCGGTACATACTGGTCTATCACTGGGTCCATTCCGGTACGTACTGGTCTATCACTGGGTCCATTCCGGTACGTACTGGTCTATCACTGGGTCCATACCGGTACATACTGGTCTATCACTGGGTCCATTCCGGTACATACTGGTCTAGCGCTGGGTCCATTCCGGTACATACTGGTCTATCACTGGGTCCATTCCGGTACATACTGGTCTATCACTGGGTCCATACCGGTACATACTGGTCTAGCACTGGGTCCATACCGGTACATACTGGTCTATCACTGGGTCCATTCTGGTACATACTGGTCTAGCACTGGGTCCATACCGGTACATACTGGTCTAGCACTGGGTCCATTCCGGTACATACTGGTCTAGCACTGGGTCCATTCTGGTACATACTGGTCTATCACTGGGTCCATTCTGGTACATACTGGTCTAGCACTGGGTCCATTCTGGTACATACTGGTCTAGCACTGGGTCCATTCTGGTACATACTGGTCTAGCACTGGGTCCATTCTGGTACATACTGGTCTAGCACTGGGTCCATTCCGGTATATACTGGTCTAGCACTGGGTCCATACTGGTACATACTGGTCTATCACTGGGTCCATTCTGGTACATACTGGTCTAGCGCTGGGTCCATTCTAGTACATACTGGTCTAGCACTGGGTCCATACCGGTACATACTGGTCTAGCACTGGGTCCATTCTGGTACATACTGGTCTATCACTGGGTCCATTCTGGTACATACTGGTCTAGCACTGGGTCCATTCTGGTACATACTGGTCTATCACTGGGTCCATTCTGGTACATACTGGTCTAGCACTGGGTCCATTCCGGTACATACTGGTCTAGCACTGGGTCCATTCCGGTACATACTGGTCTAGCACTGGGTCCATTCCGGTACATACTGGTCTATCACTGGGTCCGTACCGGTACATACTGGTCTAGCACTGGGTCCATTCTGGTACATACTGGTCTATCACTGGGTCCATTCTGGTACATACTGGTCTATCACTGGGTCCATTCCGGTACATACTGGTCTAGCACTGGGTCCATTCTGGTACATACTGGTCTAGCGCTGGGTCCATACCGGTACATACTGGTCTAGCGCTGGGTCCATTCTGGTACATACTGGTCTATCACTGGGTCCATACCGGTACATACTGGTCTAGCACTGGGTCCATTCCGGTACATACTGTTCTAGCACTGGGTCCATTCTGGTACATACTGGTCTAGCACTGGGTCCATTCCGGTACATACTGGTCTATCACTGGGTCCATTCTGGTACATACTGGTCTATCACTGGGTCCATTCCGGTACATACTGTTCTAGCACTGGGTCCATTCTGGTACATACTGGTCTAGCACTGGGTCCATTCTGGTACATACTGGTCTAGCACTGGGTCCATTCCGGTACATACTGGTCTAGCACTGGGTCCATTCTGGTACATACTGTTCTAGCACTGGGTCCATTCTGGTACATACTGGTCTAGCACTGGGTCCATTCTGGTACATACTGGTCTATCACTGGGTCCATTCCATTACATACTGGTCTATCACTGGGTCCATTCTGGTACATACTGGTCTATCACTGGGTCCATTCTGGTACATACTGGTCTAGCACTGGGTCCATTCTGGTACATACTGGTCTAGCGCTGGGTCCATACCAGTACATACTGATCTAGCACTGGGTCCATTCCGGTATATACTGGTCTAGCACTGGGTCCATACTGGTACATACTGGTCTATCACTGGGTCCATTCTGGTACATACTGGTCTAGCACTGGGTCCATTCCGGTACATACTGGTCTAGCACTGGGTCCATTCTGGTACATACTGGTCTAGCACTGGGTCCATTCTGGTACATACTGGTCTATCACTGGGTCCATACCGGTACATACTGGTCTAGCACTGGGTCCATTCTGGTACATACTGGTCTAGCACTGGGTCCATTCCGGTACATACTGGTCTAGCACTGGGTCCATTCCATTACATACTGGTCTAGCACTGGGTCCATTCCGGTACATACTGGTCTATCACTGGGTCCATTCCGGTACATACTGGTCTAGCACTGGGTCCATTCCGGTACATACTGGTCTAGCACTGGGTCCATTCCGGTACATACTGGTCTAGCACTGGGTCCATTCCGGTACATACTGGTCTAGCACTGGGTCCATTCTGGTACATACTGGTCTATCACTGGGTCCATTCTGGTACATACTGGTCTATCACTGGGTCCATTCTGGTACATACTGGTCTAGCACTGGGTCCATTCTGGTACATACTGGTCTAGCACTGGGTCCATTCTGGTACATACTGGTCTAGCGCTGGGTCCATACCAGTACATACTGATCTAGCACTGGGTCCATTCCGGTATATACTGGTCTAGCACTGGGTCCATATTGGTACATACTGGTCTATCACTGGGTCCATTCTGGTACATACTGGTCTAGCGCTGGGTCCATTCCGGTACATACTGGTCTAGCGCTGGGTCCATTCTGGTACATACTGGTCTAGCGCTGGGTCCATTCCGGTACATACTGGTCTATCACTGGGTCCATTCTGGTACATACTGGTCTATCACTGGGTCCATTCCAGTACATACTGGTCTAGCGCTGGGTCCATTCCGGTACATACTGGTCTAGCGCTGGGTCCATTCCGGTACATACTGGTCTAGCACTGGGTCCGTACCGGTACATACTGGTCTATCACTGGGTCCATTCCGGTACACACTGGACTAGTGCTGGGTCCATTCTGGTACATACTGGTCTAGTGCTGGGTCCATTCTGGTACATACTGGTCTAGCACTGGGTCCATTCTGGTACATACTGGTCTAGCACTTGATCCATACTGATACATACTGGTCTAGCACTGGGTCCATTCCGGTACATACTGGTCTATCACTGGGTCCATTCCAGTACATACTGGTCTAGCACTTGATCCATACTGGTACATACTGGTCTAGCACTGGGTCCATACCGGTACATACTGGGTTAGCGTTGGGTCCATCCCAGTACATACTGGGTTAGCGTGGGTCCATTCCTAGTACATACTGGGTTAGCGTGGGTCCATCCCAGTAAATACTGTATCAATATTGGATCCATCCCAGTAAATACTGGGTTAGCGTTGGGTCCATCCCAGTAAATACTGGGTTAGCTTTGGGTCCATCCCAGTACATAGTATGTTTGCATTGAGTTCTTTTTTTTGTCCACACTGTGTTTAATTGTGTCCATTTTGGGGTAATACTGGGTCAGCGTTTTGACCATTTCAGCCTATTATGTTCGCTTTGGTTTTGTTCCATACAATGTTGTACATTATTAGTTCCCAAACTGGGGGTGGTGGTGGGGGTTGAGGCACTTCCTGAAGGGGAGGGGGTTGGCACAAGGCTTTTTTTCAGCACCAACCCATCTGCATTCTTATGCAACATAACATTAACCGTACTAATTAAAAGAAAGACAGAAAAATAAATAATAATATAAATTCTGCAAAGGGTTACGTTTATTATTTCACTAATAACGTTATTGAAAACCAAAATGGTGTCTCGTGTCAAAAAGTTCACAAACCACTGTTACACATTTTACTTTTTAATTATAAAGTTATTAAATCAAAATATACAGAGGCACGTTGAGTTTTCTTTCACCTGGGGTGATGCACTAATAAAACTGGTATAATTCTGGTGCATATCAGCTCCACTATAATATTTCTGAAACCTTCCATTGATTTAAGAGGAACTTTTTACCCCTTGAAGTGCTAGCGATATGCACCAGGATTGCAAAATTTTCTTAGGGTATCCGCCTCCGTATGTTTATGATATACAGTTCTGTGCAGAATGCAGAGCTGTCAGTGTGTAATGATTTCTGCGACATCCATCTTCTTCGTGACATCGGTTGTTTTGGTAAGCCGTAAAACATGTCAACGTTACCGTAGTCCTCTGCGTTTCCAAACTATTGACCTTGACTCCGGCAGAGACGACATTGAGGAGAGAGATACATTACATTAGAAAGTGAATCGGTCTGCCAGTCTTCTCTTAATTTATTTCTGCTTCCAAATTATTCTCAAGGGCAACTCAGCGCTGTGTAAGAGTTTATAACATTTTACTAGGTTGTGCGGCTGCGCAGTTTATTATTGCATGTCCCTCCTGAACCATAACTAAACAAAAACTTGATGTTCTGTTCATATTGATAATTTAAATGATCCGTAAATACATATATTGTATTGCTTCTCCTGCTCTTTAAAATATGGGTTCTCCCAGTACGGACGGTTGGTTAACTGAAAAGTTATTGCAACTCAGACGGCCTAAAAGTGATGAATCTGTTACTGTCACATTCTTTGCAGTATTTTAAACAGTGGCTCCCCTCTCCCATAGAATATAATATAATCACTGTAAATGAACTATCTGATCACCAAGTGGCAGCGTTAATATAAAAACAACTGCAGTTTAAACTGTAATAACCTTATAACAAGGCATCTTCCAAGCGTATTCTTGTTTTCACACTGCAGAAAAAAGCCCTACAGTATGTTTTTTTTCTTCATAATCAAGTTTTACTACTCTATTAATTCATATAATCCTCTTTATTGTTATATATTTACTAGAATCAAAGCACTTTGTTGTCTGTGAGAGACTTATTCAGGAGGGAGGTTGGGAGACGAGAGCCCAAGACCCAGAGGATGACAGCGGAGAGCAGTGTAAGGGAGGGTGGGGGAGGAGAGCAGGAGTGGGGAAAGGGAGGGAGAGAGAGGAGAGCAGGAGTGGGGAAAGGGAGGGAGAGGAGAGCAGGAGTGGGGAAAGGGAGGGAGAGGAGAGCGGGAGTAGGGAAATGGAGGGAGAGAGAGGAGAGCAGGAGTGGGGAAAGGGAGGGAGAGAAAGGTAGAAAGAGGAAAGCGGGAGTGGGGAAAGGGAGGGAGAGGGGAGTGGGGAAAGAGAGAGGGAGAGGAGAGCGGGAGTGGGGAAAGAGAGAGGGAGAGGAGAGCGGGAGTGGGGAAAGAGAGAGGGAGAGGCGAGCGGGAGTGGGGAAAGAGGGAAGGAGAGGAGAGTGGGAGTGGGGAAAGAGGTAAGGAGAGGAGAGCGGGAGTGGGGAAAGGGAGAGAGAGGAGAACGGGAGTGGGGAAAAAGAGGGAGAAGAGAGCAGGAGTGGGGAAAAGGAGGGAGCAGGGAACAGGGGCGGTGGGAGGGAGAGGAGAGCAGGAGTAGGTAAAGGGAGGGAGAGGAGAACAGTAGCGGGGAAAGGGAGGTGAGGAGAACAGGAGCGGGGAAAGGGAGGAGAGCAGGAGTTGGGAAAGGGAGGGAGAGGAGAACAGGAGTGGGGAAAGGGAGGAGAGCAGGAGCGGTGAATGGGAGGGAGAGGAAAGCAGGAGCGGGGAAAGGGAGGGAGAGGAGAGCAGGAGCGGTGAATGGGAGGGAGAGGAGAGCAGGAGCGTGAATGGGAGGAGAGGAGAGCAGGAGCGGTGAAAAGAAGAGAGAGGAGAGCAGGAGCGGTGAAAAAGAGGGAGAGGAGAGCAGAAAAAATGAAAACGAGGGTAGGGGAGGAGAGCAGGAGCAGTGAAAGGGAGGGAGAGGAGAGCAGGAGCTGTGAAAAAGAGGGAGTAGACAGCAGGAGTGGTGAAAAGGAGGGAGAGAAGAGCAGGAGCTGTGAAAAGGAGAGAGAGGAGAGCAGGAACAATGAAAACAAGGGTGGGAGAGAAGAGCAGGAGCAGTGAAAAGGAGGGAGAATAGAGCAAGAGCGGTGAAAGGGAGGGAGAGGGGAGTGGTGAAAGGGAGGGAGTGGAGTACAGGAGTGAAAGGGAGGGAGAGGAGAGCAGGAGCAGTGAAAAGGAGGGAGAGGAGAGTAGGAACAATGCAAACGAGGGAGGGAGAGCAGGAGCAGTGAAAGGGAGGGAGAGGAGAGCAGGAGTGGGGAAAGGGAGAGAGGGAGAGGAAAAAAGGAGTGGGTAAAGGGAGGGAGAGGAGAACAGGAGCGGTGAAAAGGAGGGAGAGGAGAGCAGGAATGGTGAAAGGGAGGAAGAGGAGAGCAGGAACAGTGAAAGGGAGAGCAGGAGGGGTGAAAGGAAGGGAGAGGAGAACAGGAGCGGTGAAAGGGAGGGAGAGGAGAGCAGGAGCGGTGAAAGGAAGGGAGAGGGGGATCAGGAGCGGTGAAAGGGAGGGAGAGGAGAGCAGGAGCGGTGAAAGGGAAGGAGAGGAGAACAGGAGCGGGGAAAGGGAGGGAGAGCAGGAGCGGTGAATGGGAGGGAGAGGAAAGCAGGAGCGGGGAAAGGGAGGGAGAGGAGAGCAGGAGAGGTGAATGGGAGGGAGAGGAGAACAGGAGCGGTGAAAGGGAGGGAGAGGAGAGCAGGAGCGGTGAATGGGAGGGAGAGGAGAGCAGGAGAGGTGAATGGGAGGTAGAGGAGAACAGGAGCGGTGAAAGGGAGGGAGAGGAGAGCAGGAGCGGTGAATGGGAGGGAGAGGAGAACAGGAGCGGTGAATGGGAGGGAGAGGAGAGCAGGAGCGGTGAAAAGAGAGAGGAGAGCAGGAGCGGTGAAAAAGAGGGAGAGGAGAGCAGGAAAAATGAAAACGAGGGTAGGGGAGGAGAGCAGGAGCAGTGAAAGGGAGGGAGAGGAGAGCAGGAGCTGTGAAAAAGAGGGAGTAGACAGCAGGAGTGGTGAAAAGGAGGGAGAGAAGAGCAGGAGCTGTGAAAAGGAGAGAGAGGAGAGCAGGAGCAGAGAGAGGGAGAGGAGAGCAGGAGCAGTGAAAAGGAGGGAGAGGAGAGCAGGAAATTGGAATTTTAAGTGTTGCTGCGCTGTATTCGTTTGTCTGTCTGCGATCCTGACATCCGGAGGATATCGATCTTCCCCGAGTGGAGACGGGAGTATATTCTCCATATGCTAAGTTGTTGGATATACTGATATCCGTAATCCGACCATTGAAACAAGCGAGTGCTACTATCTTTTATATCTATTCTTGTATTTGTTGGTACAGTATTACACTATTGGGCGCCTGCGCTTTTTGTGTTTTTCTATGAGTCTTGGGTTTCTCATACCGTTCGGGGAGAGAGTGTAAGAGGAGAGCAGCACAACAACGGAATACTGCGTCTGAGGGCAGTTATTTACCTCCACTGCGATTTGACTAGCATTGTCATAAGCCATTCGCTAGCATTTTCTTTTGTGAGTACACACATTTGGGTGTAGGTGGTGGCCATTTGAAGTCTGATTATCCTAACCAGGGGCGCTTGTGGGTGTCCTTTTCCTCCCTCCCTATTTTGTATTGTAATATATGTATGTAGCTTAGTAAATCTGCATTAGGCAGCTGAGGCACAATAAATAATTTCCTGCCCATATTTTAGCACAGAATCACATTTCTACATCTCCCTGTTCCTAAACCCATCGGAGGACAGCGAGGCCTCTGACGCTTTGCAATGTGCCGAGACCTCTCTCGCATCCAAGAGAATAAGAAAACTAATCTCTGTTGAATTGTGTTTAGCCAACATCTTTGCTGCAGCAATTACACCCCTCGCTATTCCTCAAGGTGCACTGCAGGAGACAGAAAAGTTTGCAGTGGGAAATATATAGAAAGTGCTTGAGCCAAGTCAGCGAATAAAGAGACACAAACTCTGTAATTACTAACTGGGATTAAAAATGGCTTTAATATCAGGTACAGAATTTGTGGCATCAGTCAGAGTTTTGCTTGCGGTGCAGAAGGTGGTGGACTTGGCGCTCAGCAGTAATATGCACTGAAAGTTTTGTGCTGTTTGAGAGACAAGTTTTAGGGGTGGAATTACAAACAAGGAGTGGGAAAGAAAAGACATAAAGACATAAAAAGGAACGAGGTAACTATGAGATGTAGATTGTAATTATCAATATCAACGTGCCGGGAGCCTGGAGTACAATTTTGGGCGCCTGTTCTAAAAAAAGACATTACTGAACTGGAAAAGGTGCAACAAAACTGATAAAGGGATTGGAGGATCTGAGTTATAAAGAGAGACTAGCCAAACTGGGTTTGTTTACATTAGAAAAGAGATGTCTAAGGGGTGATATGATTACCATTTACACATATATATTCAAGGTCAATACAAAGAACTATCCAATGAATTATTTATGCAAAGAGCTGAGCTAAGAACAAGAGGTCATCCATTAAGACTTGAGGAAAGGCGCTTTCGACTAAAACACAGGCAGGGATTCTTTACAGTAAGGGCGGTAAGGCTATGGAATTCTTTGCCTCGGGATGCTGTGCTTGCAGATAATGTAACTGCATTCAAACAAGCAATGGATGCCTATCTAGCACAGAACAATATTGATAGGATATTGAGCTGGGGAACTATTTCACACACACACACACACACACACACACACACACACACACACACACACACACACACACACACACACACACACACACACACACCTCTCTCTCTCTCTCTCTCTCTCTCTCTCTCTCTCTCTCTCTCTCTCTCTCTACACTGGAAATTGCTCCAGAGGGCTTTTTTGTTGCCTTCCTCTGGATCAACAGGGGTGTTATTGGCATGGGCTGGACTTGATGGACGCATGTCTTTTTTCAGCCTTATCTACTATGTTACCACCTGGGACTCTCCTATAGATCAGCAATCAGAGACATGGTACCCTGTTACGCCTAACAGTCTAGGCATGTGAACATTTCCGCGTTTGAGTGCTGCTGCGTGATTAGTGGGTCAATCAGATCAATGCACTTGTGCGCAGGCAGGGAGATTTTAACCAGCGGTCTCGGGGTGTGTTGTCCTTTAAGGACCAGATAGGAAAGTTTGACGTGCCGTCCCACATGACTGATCACGTGTGCCGGCACGCCGAACGGGGGACTGAGAGAGATCTCTCTGGTCTTGGAACGATCAACTTCAGTCCCCGGTATTACTCACCGCGCTCCTGCAGGAGAAAAAGTACGTGACGTACCAGTACTGTCACTGGTCCTTAAGTGCCGGACCAGCGTGACGGTTCGGGTGCATCATCGGTCCTTAAGAGGTTAAATTGAGTTCTAGATATGTATCCAAAGCATTGCGTTACTATAGACAAAGCATTCCACCACGGTCTCCAGTTTTTGTGAACCACAGTAAAATGTAGGTTTATTACGACCACGTTTCTGTTCTACATATACTTTTTTAAAGGGGTTAGTAATGTCTTTAAAAAAATGTAATATTTCAGCTATTAAAAAGTAAACTAAACGATCCCAGTCCCATCTCTCAAACCTTATAGAAGGCTAAAGTCCCCCCCCCTTCCCTTTCCCTGATGTAAGCTGTAAAGCTGACAGCAGGAGATTCGTGACGGCCGACTCGAGGTGGCTCTTCAGGCGGCTTGAGGCAGCTCTTCAGCAGAGCTGAAATACAGCAAAAAGAAATACTTTGTTGGAATGGTCTACAAAGTGTGCCTGGTTTGTAGACCGTTCCACTGAAGTATTTATTTTTACACTGCAGTATGTCGGCTCTGCTGAAGAGCCACCTGCCGGTCCCGGGACCAGGATCTCCTGCCGTCAGCTTAAAGCTGACGTCCGTAAAAGGGGAGGGAGGTGAACTTTATCACCATATATCTCTCAAACCATAAAGATTTGAGAGATGGGACTGGGATCGTTTAGTTTATTTTTGTAATAGCTGCAATATTACATTTTTTAAATAAAAACATTACTAACCCTTTAACCCTTTTGAGTGGAAAAGAAAAGTATTCAGTGTAACACATATGTGTTCACTGAAATTAGGCAGGAGGGATGTGGCACTACCCCAACTACAGTATACGTGATGATCCAATGGAACATGGCACTACCCCAACTACAGTATACGTGATGATCCAATGGAACATGGCACTACCCCAACTACAGTATACGTGATGATCCACTGGAACATGGCACTACCCCAACTACAGTATACGTGATGATCCCCTGGGCATGGCACTACCCCAACTACAGTATACGTGATGATCCAATGGAACATGGCACTTACCCCAACTACAGTATACGTGATGATCCACTGGAACATGGCACTACCCCAACTACAGTATACGTGATAATCCAATGGAACATGGCACTACCCCAACTACAGTATACGTGATGATCCAATGGAACATGGCACTACCCCAACTACAGTATACGTGATGATCCACTGGAACATGGCACTACCCCAACTACAGTATACGTGATGATCCTCTGGAACATGGCACTGCCCCAACTACAGTATACGTGATGATCCAATGGAACATGGCACTGCCCCAACTACAGTATACATAATGATCCACTGGAACATGGCACTACCCCGACTACAGTATACGTGATGATCCACTGGAAAATGGCACTACCCCGACTACAGTATACGTGATGATCCACTGGTACATGGCACTACCCCGACTACAGTATACGTGATGATCCACTGGAACATGGCACTACCCCAACTACAGTATACGTGATAATCCAATGGAACATGGCACTACCCCAACTACAGTATACGTGATGATCCAATGGAACATGGCACTACCCCAACTACAGTATACGTGATGATCCACTGGCACATGGCACTACCCCAACTACAGTATACGTGATGATCCACTGGAACATGGCACTACCCCAACTACAGTATACTTGATGATCCACTGGAACATTGCACTACCCCGACTACAGTATACGTGATGATCCACTGGAACATGGCACTACCCCGACTACAGTATACGTGATGATCCACTGGAACATGGCACTACCCCGACTACAGTATACGTGATGATCCACTGGAACATGGCACTACCCCAACTACAGTATACGTGATGATCCACTGGAACATGGCACTACCCCAACTACAGTATACGTGATGATCCAATGGAACATGGCACTACCCCAACTACAGTATATGTGATGATCCACTGGAACATGGCACTACCTCAACTACAGTATACGTGATGATCCACTGGAACATGGCACTACCCCAACTACAGTATACGTGATGATCCACTGGAACATGGCACTACCCCAACTACAGTATACGTGATGATCCACTAGAACATGGCACTACCCCAACTACAGTATACGTGATGATCCAATGGAACATGGCACTACCCAACTACAGTATACGTGATGATCCACTGGAACATGGCACTGCCCCAACTACAGTATACGTGATGATCCACTGGAACATGGCACTACCCCAACTACAGTATATGTGATGATCCAATGGGACATGGCACTACCCCAACTACAGTATACGTGATGATCCACTGAAACATGGCACTGCCCCAACTACAGTATACGTGATGATCCACTGGAACATGGCACTACCCCAACTACAGTATACGTGATGATCCACAGGAACATGGCACTACCCCAACTACAGTATACGTGATGATCCACTGGAACATGGCACTACCCCAACTACAGTATACGTGATGATCCACTGGAACATGGCACTACCCCAACTGCAGTATATGTGATGATCCACTGGAACATGGCACTACCCCAACTACAGTATACGTGATGATCCACAGGAACATGGCACTACCCCAACTACAGTATATGTGATGTTCCAATGGAACATGGCACTACCCCGACTACAGTATACGTGATGATCCACTGGAACATGGTACTACCCCAACTACAGTATACGTGATGATCCAATGGGACATGGCACTACCCCGACTACAGTATACGTGATGATCCACTGGAACATGGCACTACCCCAACTACAGTATACGTGATGATCCACTGGAACATGGCACTACCCCAACTACAGTATACGTGATGATCCAATGGAACATGGCAGTACCCCAACTACAGTATACGTGATGATCCAATGGAACATGGCACTATCACAACTACAGTATACGTGATGATCCACTGGAACACGGCGCTACCCTAACTACAGTATACGTGATGATCCACTGGAACATGGCACTACCCCAACTACAGTATACGTGATGATCCACTGGAACACGGCACTACCCCAACTACAGTATATGTGATGATCCACTGGAACATGGCACTACCCCAACTACAGTATACGTGATGATCCACTGGAACATGGCACTACCCCAACTACAGTATACGTGACGATCCACTGGAACATGGCACTACCCCAACTACAGTATACGTGACGATCCACTGGAACATGGCACTACCCTAACTACAGTATACGTGATGATCCACTGGAACATGGCACTACCCCAACTACAGTATACGTGATGATCCAATGGAACACGGCACTACCCCAACTACAGTATATGTGATGATCCACTGGAACATGGCACTACCCCAACTACAGTATATGTGATGATCCACTGGAACATGGCACTACCCCAACTACAGTATACGTGACGATCCACTGGAACATGGCACTACCCAAATACAGTATACGTGACGATCCACTGGAACATGGCACTACCCCAACTGCAGTATACGTGATGATCCACTGGAACATGGCACTACCCCAACTACAGTATACGTGATGATCCAATGGAACATGGCACTACCCCAACTACAGTATACGTGATGATCCACTGGAACATGGCACTACCCCAACTACAGTATACGTGAGGATCCACTGGGACATGGCACTACCCCAACTACAGTATACGTGATGATCCACTGGAACATGGCACTACCCCAACTACAGTATACGTGATGATTCAATGGAACATGGCACTACCCAACTACAGTATACGTGATGATCCAATGGAACATGGCACTACCCCAACTACAGTATACGTGATGATCCACTGGAACATGGCACTACCCCAACTACAGTATACGTGATGATCCACTGGAACATGGCACTACCCCAACTACAGTATACGTGATGATCCAATGGAACATGGCACTACTTACGTTTCGCAGCATACACTGCTTCATCAGAAATCTGCTCATCCCACTACTACAGTTGTTGTAGTTTCTCCCTAACCCTTTGAGTGCCAGAGAGGTATTGAACACATACCTTTCTGCAACTCAAAGGGTTACAGTGCTATAAATAAGGTGGAAATAGCCCTGAAATATCCTATATACTAATTCGCTAAATGTGTGTTTGTCAGAAGCCGTCATGCTCAGTAGAGACGACTTCACGTGCTGTAGTCATTCGCACTACAGACTGCCTGCGCCGCTGCTGATAACGGAATGGTGCTCCAAAGTCAGACCGTTTCGGTGCGCAGAGGACTACAGTCTGAATTCGGAGCACTCCTCTCCATATCAGCTGGGGGCATGCAGTCTCTATTGTGTTTGACTGCACCAAGGCCATTGCTGGGTGGCACAGTGGCCCGTGTACAACTAGTCAACTATAAAACGACACTTGATTGTGGTCAGTCCAGTTTTTTTTGCCTGCGCAATTCTGAGATGCACAGATCCAGATTTCAGATTAGCTGGCAACCATTTTGGAGAAGATATTCATGACGGGCGCCATGTCTGTACTGGCCACACCCTCCATGCTCAGTTGTGGGCGTGACCAGCGGAATCTCAATGTCACTGCACCAATCGCCTGATCCTGAGTTCTGGTGCGCCTTCACTTTACCAGTTTTATATTCTGCTACAATGTCCACTTTATATTCTAATTTGGACAGTTTATTTATCCCTTGTATATTGCCGTAATGTCCAAGTTATATATAAATGTAACCAGTTTGTTTACCATTTTTGTATTGCTGTAATGTCCAAGTTATTTACTGATATTTTCATTTTATTTAACAGTTTTATATATATATATGTGTATATATATATATATATATCCTATATAATAATTTGTTAAAAGTTTGTAATGACGCAGTCATGCGCAGTAGAGACTGCCCATCATGTGGCTGATTAGCAGCGGGGCACTTTGAATTCAGGCTGTGGTCCTCTCTGTACACCGAATTCTGAGCGCCCCTCTCCGTATCAGCCGCGTCACCCGCAGTCTCTACTGCTAATGACTGCACCACGACCGGCCGGCTCTTTTGCCTGTGTACACAGGCTCTTAACTAGGATAAAATATTATACTAACGCTGAATACAGGCAATGGCACACCAATAAATAATCAAAATTGAACATTAGAAATAAGGTGCACGTCCCATAAAGATATACTCTCAGATCTTGAGTGTGTGCCGTCTCTTCACTGCCGCTCAAGCTGAGTGTATATATATATATATATATTTGTAATGTCCAGATTATATACTAATTTGAGTGATATAGTTACCATTTATATACTGCTGTGAAGTCCAGTTTATTCATCAGTGTATAAATTGGTGTAATATCCAGTTCATATACTATTGTAGCTAGTTTATTTAACAGATTATAACCCTTTCAGTGCCAGAGAGGTATCTACTGCATTGCAGCTCAATGCCTTGGACGCCTTTCTGGCACTCAAAGGGATAAACTTATGCGGCCAGTTTACCGATTTATAAATTGCTGTAAAATCCGGTTTATATACTAATTTAATACTAGTTTATTTCCCACTTCATATATATTGCTGTAATGCCCAGTCTGTGTTCTAATTCAGCCTAGAAAATAAGAGCGCAGGAAGATTCCATCTAAAAGCCCTATTTTATTATATACAACATGTTACAGAGTTGATTGTACTCACCAGATGTAATTGTAATCACTGGCATACTTACATTTGCTGCCGCTACCAGCATTGCCCTGTGTTGGAAGTGAAGGGGGTGAGGAGCAGGAGGGTAAGCTGGAAGCGGCTTGTGTGGCAGCAGAAATATATATTTTTTCCTTTTGTGTAATACACACACGAGTATTATATGTAAGACTTTACTGTACTTACAAGTTTGGCGTCATGACGTTGTCAGGAGCTTGCCTGCGGTACAAGCTGCACCACAGCATAGGCTGGCTTTCCTCTAAAGCTGTGCTGGCCCCCAGCTAGAAAACATGGCTTGATAGCGCGCCCTGAATCCGACCCCTGAGAGAAGAGGCAGGTACAAACGGGCATTAGGGTGGGGGAGCACTGCCAATCATGCTCTACCCAGACGAGATGGCCTCGTTCTCCTCACTGATCTCTCGGAGCAGGTTCAAACAATGGAAACATTTATTGAAGCTAACACGGTCCGTTTTGGACTACTGTAAAATCTCAGGTATAATACGCACCTGTATATAATACACAGGTGTACATTATACCCAAGATTTTAGGGGAAATCAAGAGTGCCTATGTATAATACGCACCCGTTTTCCCCTGTCACACACAAAAAAAGTCCACTGCTGCACTATTTACCTCCCTCCCTGCTTACCGATAGCCTCCTCCTCTGTAGTTCAAATGCGGCAGTCTGACAGGGTCCCAGCGGGCGGCATGCTTACATGTGCCACTCACTTCGAGCTATGTGCATTGGATCCATGGTATCGCCCTGTGAGGACCCTGCGGTCTTTTCAAGACATTACCATTGGCTACAAAGAAGAGGTCCTGCTGGAAGCGGGAGACAGATGCAAGCATTCCGCCCGCTGGGAACCTGTCCGGCTGCCACATTTGCACTACAGAGGGACAGAGAAGGAGGCTACGGGGAGGGAAGACGTGGCAATGAATTTTTTTTTTCAAATTTATTCTCATATATAATACCCCTCCCCCACTTCACATAATGTCAATAAGGGCAAAATTGTGCGTGTTATACACAATATTTTATGGTAATATAACGGTTTCAAAGTATTGGGGGGGGTTAAGATAGGCGATAGTTCTGCTTTAAGGCTGTAAAATGAGTCAAATATAAAAGCAACCCACAAAATAAAAAAAAAGAGTAAAAACAAATATTTACTGTCCACATACGGATGGTTTATAATCTAACTTTAAAGGCCACACAGAACAATGTTCTGCCTGAGGGCATTAATCTGATTAATACCCCTTGGGCTCCCCCCTATCGTTACCGGAGTGCCTGTGACTCACGACTTGTTCCTTTAATGGTAGTTCATCCATTCCTGTGTCGCTCTTTCTCACTTTTACGGCCGTTATAATGATCGATGCTTTGAAGTAGCTTCTCATTAAGCTCTTGCAGTTTTTTGTCATCGTGGACATAAAGCGAGAGCCGGTCGTGTCCTACACGTCATTCTGCTGAGAGACATCCCAGGATCTCTTATTACTAAAGAGAGATGTGTCCGGACTTCCTCAGAGCGACACACGACAATCATTTACAGTGGGACAATTCTGGAGCAATAGTGCTGTACCATAGGGGACAAATGACAATTCCCACTAACGTTACCCTTTGAATGCCAGAGGGGTATGCAACGCATTGCAAAGCAATGCATTGCGCACCCTTCTTGCACGCAAAGGGTTAAGTGGTCGGTTCTAAAGAGACACCGAAGCTCCTTGTTGACTCGACATATTATACACTTGACAAGTAATATATAATTTTTATTTATTTATGTATTTATTTTTTTTCATCTTGACCTGTTTTATCGAACTTCTATTCCTGACTGCGGTCACCCTAGATTTCTATTTTCATGGAATTTTCAGTCCAGTGCTGTGAAAGTGAGGGTAGTGATACAATGTAACACGATCCCTGCATCGCTGAGTGCTCTGTATGCTGGTATGTGGTGTTTGGATACTAATGCATTGTATCACTGTCCCTGCCAGAAAGCTTTCTGGAAAAAGAGACTCAGGAGATCTCTGTATAACAAATAGATATGTAAAATAAATACATATATACTGCAGAATTTAGACTGCCGAGTAAAACATGAGTGCTCCCACTGCTGGGAGGTGCTTTATTTAATAGTTAATGCAGCTGAAACTTGATACTTTTTGATGCAGCCTCTCAGTGGCCTGAAATTGTACAGTGATGCTGTTGCTACACCATCTTATGGATATTTATAGTCAAATAACCAGAGCTGTCCATAGGATGGTGTAGTGCCTAGGGAATACAGCTGCACCTCACTGACAAGGCCCCAACTAGACCGAAACATACGTCTGGGGTTAGCTGGTGTTTCCTTGCCGATGATTTTGGAACTGGACCTCCCTGTTGGGCGAGATTAGTCTAATATGTAAATGGTAATTTCTCCTCTGTAATGGCACTACAGAGTTAATACGTGATGCTTCTGAGCAGTGACTAGCCGGAGAACAGGCCATTTATTTGTTCATCCTCAGTAGCTTCTCAAGTAGATGGTGTAGCAACAGCGCCACTGTGAAATATCAGGCCATTAACCCTTTGAGTACCAGAGCGGTACGCAATGCATTACAAAGCACTCAGAGGGTTAAGATATTGCAAATAAAAAGTTCAGGCTGCAGTAACTTTTGAATAAAAGCTCTCTCAGCATTGGGAGTACCCATATTTTACTCAGTACCCCAGCCACACTTTATAGACCGTTCCAATGAACGTTCCCAGGACCAGAATCCCCTGCTGTCAGCTAGAGCGCTGACGTCAGTGCAAGGGGAGGGGGGGGAACTTTAGCTGCTTAAATCTCTCAAACCATAAAGAGATTTATTTTTTTAATGGCTACAAGATTACATTTTGTTTAAAATTGATCTAATACTATCCCTTTTAGGATATGTGACATACCGGGACCGTCACGCCTGTTCGGACATTAAGGATTAGTTTGTGATTGCTGTGATTACAGAGCTCCCCTCCCTCGGACTGGGCAGTCCTTAAGGGTTTAAAGGGATAGCAATGTTTCAAAATAAAAACAGCTTCAATTAATCTTCATAGTATTTGGGCCATGGAGAGTGTTATTTCAGTACTGTCAGAGTTGTAGTACAAGAGTAATTGAATGATAAAGTATCTCCCTCCCGCCCCTTTTACCTAGTGTAAGCTAACTCCCCGCAGATGTGGAATCTGGTCCACAGACCAGACAGATCACAGCAAGGGACAACCTTCTTACTGTGAGAACAATGAAAACCCTGCCCCCCTTGACTGGTTTTTCCTTATGATGACTGAAGATTGTCCCTTTCTGTGATCCATCCGGACAGTCTTGCTGCTCTGAGGTGAGCAGTGTTACATCAGTAAAAGGGGCGGGAGGGGGAGAATCCGAGGGAGGGGAGCTCTGTGCTCACAGTGATCACAAGCTAGTCCTTAATTCCCTGACGGGCATGAAGGTCCTGGTACTTGCTTATGGTAGTTATGTTCCAGACCAAACTCTGCCTAGATCCATTCATAACACAGTATGTGGACTCTGTCTAGATCCATTCATATCACAGTGTGTGGACTCTGCCTAGATCCATTCATATCACAGTGTGTGGACTTGTCTGGATTCATTCATATTGCAGTGTGTGGACTCTGCCTAGATCCAATCATATCACAGTGTGTGGACTCTGTCTAGATCCATTCATATCACAGTGTGTGGACTCTGCCTAGATCCATTCATATCACAGTGTGTGGACTTGTCTGGATTCATTCATATTGCAGTGTGTGGACTCTGCCTAGATCCAATCATATCACAGTGTGTGGACTCTGTCTAGATCCATTCATATCACAGTGTGTGGACTAGATCCATTCATATCACAGTGTGTGGACTAGATCCATTCATATCACAGTGTGTGGACTCTGTCTAGATCCATTCATATTGAAGTGTGTGGGCTCTGCCTAGATCCATTCATATCACAGTGTGTGGACTAGATCCATTCATATCACAGTGTGTGGACTAGATCCATTCATATCACAGTGTGTGGACTCTGCCTAGATCCATTCATATAACAGTGTGTGGACTATGCCTAGATCCATTCATATCACAGTGTGTAGACTCTGCCAAGATCCATTCATTTCACAGTGTATGGACTCTGTCTAGATTCATTCATATCACAGTGTGTGTGTACTAGATCCATTCATATCACAGTGTGTGGACTCTGTCTAGATCCATTCATATCACAGTGTGTGGACTCTGCCTAGATCCATTCATATCACAGTGTGTGGACTCTGCCTAGATCCATTCATATCACAGTGTGTGGACTAGATCCATTCATATCACAGTGTATGGACTCTGTCTAGATCCATTCATATCACAGTGTGTGGACTCTGCCTAGATCCATTCATATCACAGTGTTTGGACTCTGCCTAGATCCATTCATATCACAGTGTGTGGACTCTGCCTAGATCCATTCATATCACAGTGTTTGGACTCTGCCTAGATCCATTCATATCACAGTGTGTGGACTCTGCCTAGATCCAGTCATATCACAGTGTGTGGACTCTGTCTAGATCCATTCATATCACAGTGTGTGGACTCTGCCTAGATCCATTCATATCACAGTGTTTGGACTCTGCCTAGATCCATTCATATCACAGTGTGTAGACTAGATTCATTCATATCACAGTGTGTGGGCTAGATTCATTCATATCACAGTGTGTGTACTAGATCCATTCATATCACAGTGTGTGGACTCTGCCTAGATCCATTCATATCACAGTGTGTGGACTCTGTCTAGATCCATTCATATCACAGTGTGTGTGCACTCTGTCTAGATCCATTCATATCACAGTGTGTGGACTCTGTCTAGATCCATTCATATCTAGATCCATTCATATCACAGTGTGTGGACTCTGTCTAGATCCATTCATATCTAGATCCATTCATATCACAGTGTGTGGACTCTACCTAGATCAATTCATAGCACAGTGTTTGGACTCTGCCTAGATTCATTCATATCACAGTGTGTGTACTAGATCCATTCATATCACAGTGTGTGGACTCTGTCTAGATCCATTCATATCACAGTGTGTGGACTCTGTCTAGATCCATTCATATCTAGATCCATTCATATCACAGTGTGTGGACTCTGCCAAGATCCATTCATGTCACAGTGTGTGGACTCTGCCTAGATCCATTCATAGCACAGTGTTTGGACTCTACCTAGATCCATTCATATCTAGATCCATTCATATCACAGTGTGTGGACTCTGCCAAGATCCATTCATGTCACAGTGTGTGGACTCTGTCTAGATCCATTCATATCACAGTGTGTGGACTCTGCCTAGATCCATTCATATCACAGTGTGTGGACTGTACCTAGATCCATTCATATCACAGTGTGTGGACTAGATCCATTCATATCACAGTGTGTGTACTCTGCCTAGATCCATTCATATCACAATGTGTGGACTCTGCCTAGATCCATTCATATCACAGTGTGTAGACTAGATTCATTCATATCACAGTGTGTGTACTAGATCCATTCATATCACAGTGTGTGGACTCTGTCTAGATCCATTCATATCACAGTGTGTGGACTCTGTCTAGATCCATTCATATCTAGATCCATTCATATCACAGTGTGTGAACTCTGCCAAGATCCATTCATACCACAGTGTGTGGACTCTGTCTAGATCCATTCATATCACAGTGTGTGGACTCTGCCTAGATCCATTCATATCACAGTGTTTGGACTCTGCCTAGATTAATTCATATCACAATGTGTGTACTAGATCCATTCATATCACAGTGTGTGGACTCTGTCTAGATCCATTCATATCACAGTGTGTGGACTCTGTCTAGATCCATTCATATCTAGATCCATTCATATCACAGTGTGTGGACTCTGCCAAGATCCATTCATGTCACAGTGTGTGTACTCTGTCTAGATCCATTCATATCACAGTGTGTGGACTCTGCCTAGATCCATTCATATCACAGTGTGTGGACTCTACCTAGATCAATTCATAGCACAGTGTTTGGACTCTGCCTAGATCCATTCATATCTAGATCCATTCATATCACAGTGTGTGGACTCTGCCAAGATCCATTCATGTCACAGTGTGTGGACTCTGCCAAGATCCATTCATTTCACAGTGTATGGACTCTGTCTAGATCCATTCATATCACAGTGTGTGGACTCTGCCTAGATCCATTCATATCACAGTGTGTGGACTGTACCTAGATCCATTCATATCACAGTGTGTGGACTAGATCCATTCATGTCACAGTATGTGTACTCTGCCTAGATCCATTCATATCACAGTGTGTGGACTCTGTCTAGATCAATTCATATCACAGTGTGTGGACTCTACCTAGATCAATTCATATCACAGTGTGTGGACTCTACCTAGATCAATTCATAGCACAGTGTGTGGACTCTGCCTAGAAGCAGGTTGGAGGGAGCTCAGAGTGAAACATTAGTATCTGTCTTCCAGGGAGAGTCGGGTGGGAGGAAGAGCAGTGTGGAATGTTAGTATCTGGCTGAGATAGAGTAGCAGGTGTGGAAGAGAGTGGAATGTGGAATGTTAGTGTCTAACCGGTAGGGATAGATAGGTGGGAGGGAGATCAGCGTGGAATCTGAGTATCTGGCTGGTAGTGAGTGAAGGAGGGAAGAGAATATTTTATAAGGTTAGTATCTGCCTGGCAGGAAGTTATAGGTGGGAAGCACGGAGAGACCTGGGTCAGATTTCAGCAACAAAGTGGAAAAATTATGAGAAAGTACTTTAAAAGGAGTCTGATGTTGCTTTGGGAAACTACTTGGGGAATCCTCATTAGAGAAAGATTTAGAAGTTCTGATAGACAATAGACTTCACAGCAGTGTGCAGAGTCACTCAGCTGCTGCAAGAGCAAATAGAGTACTAGCCTGCATAAAAAGAGGTGTAGGTGCACGGGATGCTAATATTATCCTACCTCTGTATAAATCCTTTGTTAGGCCTCATCTAGAATATGGAGTACAATTTGAGGCACTAGTTCTTAACCATTTGAGTGACCCCTCTGGCACGCAAAAGGGTAAAAAACAAACCAGAAAAAATATTATTGAACTGTAAAAAATACAGAGACGTGCAACAAAACTGATCTTTTATTTATAAAGACCGTCCAACTGGGTTTGTTTACATTAGAGATGAGATATATAAGTAGGATATGATAACCATTTACACATAGATTTGAAGGCAAAACAGAGAACTCTCCTGGGAACAATTCAGTCAACAAGTTGAGCAACAAACAAGCGACAATCCAATTAGACTAGGAAAGGTGCTATCATTCAATCCAGACTGAGACTGAGCGCTCCGGTACAGGAGCGTTCAGTCTCAGCCCCTGTCAGTTGTGCCAGGTCGTACCGGCATTCTGAACGAATGAGGCAGTATGCTTTCCATACTGCCTCTGTGTCTCCTCTCTGTCCCTTACGATGAAAGTAAGGGACAGAGAAGGAGAGAGGAGACACCTAGTGGGGAAAAAAATGCAGCAGCTGGGAGTATTAACCCCTTCACTGCAGGTACAGGAGGCTGGCTGGATGCAGGTCAATTTCTGTTTAAAAAACATAACACAATTTTGTTTTACAAAAAAAAAAAATGTTATTAAAAAATAACGTCATTAAACAATATTGGGAGTTTGATTGTTGTGGAGCCATGTAATACATTTCTGCACACCGCCAATGCTCAACAATAAAAAAGTGGCAAAATAGGGGGGGAAATGGGACATGGGAATTTTCACCCGGGGGGGCAGCGCCCACTTAAAACTGCCCATTTTGTAGGTATGACTGACCGGTCATACCTTTCATGCAGTCTCCATACGAATTTAACCCAGTGTGCACAAATGATCCCAAGAGGGAAAAAAAAATGGTGTTTTCTTTAATTTTACTATAATAAGTGGTGGGCTATCCATATAAGTGTGGTAGTAAAAGAAAGCCCTATATGTGCGTAAAGAAACGGTATATAATTTTCATGGATAAAATAAAGTACTTAGAGGGAAAACACTGTTGAACAAAGACCTAGTCAAAAAGGCCTCAAGGGCCGGTGCGCACCACCGGCACTTGAGGACCAGGGGCTTTTTTTTTTCGTTTCCAGTTCAGGGCTTCCGGAGCGGCGTGCAGCCGCGCCGGGAGCCCTGAACTCCATGCCGTCCCAGGACCGTCACTGGTCCTTAAAGGGATAGTAATACTTCATTTTAACTTTATTTTATTTTGTAGGCATTAAAAAAACATGAAGAATGATATAAGTCTTATCTCTGAAACCTTTATGGTTTAAGAGATATTCACAAACAAAGTATCCCCCCCCTGTTCAACCAGATCAGAAGGGAGGTGCCCAGGTAGACTGCAGAGAGGGACAATCTTCAATTAAGATAATGGAAAAAGCTGAAAAACTTGTCAAGGGGGGAAGGGCTTTCATTGTTTTCATACAAAGAAAATTGTCCCCTTCTGTTATCTGTACTGTCATACAACCAGACTCACATCTGAGAAGAGATGGCTTACACTAGGTAAAAGGGGCGGGGAGGGGAACTTTGCTTGTGAATATCTCATAAACCATAAAGGTTTGAGAGATAAGACTTATATCATTCTTCATGTTTTTTTAATGCTTACAAAATAAAATAAAGTTAAAACAAAGTATTACTATCCCTTTAAGTGCTGGACCGCCGTGACAGTCCTGGCACGGCAATGGTCCTTAAGGTGTTAAGTTAAATCCACCTCAGATTCTCCCGGTCATTAAAGGGTTAAATTGTATTCAGTACCTTTCTAGGTTCTAACAATATTGGTAATTATGACCATCGGTTTCAGTGCAGTTAAATATATTCCTGGATCAGTATCCTAGCGACCTTTGGAGTCGAAGGACTTTTTACCTGCTTGAAGCGTAATTGGAAATGTTTTTTTCCCTCTGGGTCCACAAGTGAGGGATGACTACAGGCTGAACTTGATAGATGTATCAGTTCTGAATAACAAACTATGTCATTTTGTTTTTATAAATAAGACCCTCTGTTATTTTACAATAGCATCTCTGTTGATAAATGTGCCCCAAATAAATGTATAATGTTTTATTCTATATACAGACTCCTTTACTGCTGACATGTGGAGTTTAGTGCTGCTGAATCACCGTGCAGTTGTCTGTTACTGCAGCTGATCTACTGGGAATATTGTCCCTTGTTATTTATCACTGGTGACACTTGATGGCGCTGAAGCTCTGTTGAATGTGTGCATTTCTGCTGTGCTAACCCCCCCTGTACTTCAAGGGTTAAATTACCTGCATGTTTCCTCATTCTGAGGGGATACATTTGAACATTGTGTGAGCACTGCAGTGTTAACCTGTTATACTCCTAATGTAGACAGTAGGTGGCAGTAGCTCTCTATTTTGTGGCAATGGGAAGAGATCAGCGAGTGTACAATCTTAGAGCCATACGAACAATGCAAAATACTGCAAACCAACTGCAGTGAATGGATGGAGTTCTCCTTGATTTAAATTGGGCGTTTAACCCCTGTGAAAGCTAGTGATTGTTCATGAGTAACGAACCTATTACAACCAGACCTTGCTTCTTCTTCCGAGTGTGCTCATGCTTGATATGACTCCTCCCCAGTCTAATATATCAATTAACATTCTTACAGGCACATTCAGCCTAACACACAGACAGACATAGTAACATAGTAATTTAGGTTGAAAAAAGACTTGCGTCCATCTAGTTCAACCTTTTTCCTATTCCTGTTTACCATTGTTGATCCAAAGGAAGGCAAAAAACCCCCCCTCAATATAGCAATTTAAAATTCTGCCTTGAATGGGGGGGGGATTCCTTCTTGATTCCAAATAACAATCAGATTTCTTCTTGGATCAACAAGCACTAACTAAATATTAATCCCAATACTAACGTGCATAGCCCTCTATGTTCTGCTCTTTTTAATAAGTATCCAGGCCCCTTTTAAAGGCATCTAATGTATTCGATAGCACCACCTCCTCAGGCAGTGAATTCCATACTTTTATTGTCCTTACTGTAAAGAATCCCTTCCGCTGTTGTAGATTAAATCTCCTTTCCTCAAGTCTAAGCGGGTGGCCCCTTGTCCTGTGTACTGTTCTGTTAATGAACAGGTCTTTGGAGAGCCCTTTGTATGGGCCTTGAACATATTTATATAGTGTTATCATATCCCCTCTAAGATGCCGTTTCAGACACACACACCAGCACATTCAGCCTAACACATGGGCACAGACACAAACACACCTGCACATTCAGCCTTGCACACACACACACCAGCACATTCAGCCTAACACACAGACACACACATACACACACACACACACCAGCACATTCAGCCTTGCACACACACACACCAGCACATTCAGCCTAACACATAGACAGACACACACACGCACATTCAGCCTAACACATGGGCACAGACACAAACACACCTGCACATTCAGCCTTGCACACACACACACCAGCACATTCAGCCTAACACATAGACACACACATACACACACACACACACAGACACAAACACACCTGCACATTCAGCCTTGCACACACACACACACATTCAGCCTAATACATGGGCACAGACACAAACACACAGACAGATACACACCAGCTCAGACTGATGGCCAGGCTTCTTCCTGTAGAGCCGTCTTCACACCCGCGCCGTCAGTCCCTTCCTCTGCCGTAACCCTTTGAGTGTCAGATGGGTACGGAATGCATTGCTTTGCAATGCAATCCGTACCCCTCTGGCACTCAGAGGGTTAAGGCACAGTGCAACGCCTCCTAGAGTAGACCGGGACACACAGTGCAGGAGCGCAGACGTCTCTAAGACAAGATGTCTGCGCTGATGCCTGGCCTCCCATCTCAGGAGGGTTACTTCAGATTGTGGTACTTGCGCCGGATAATATCACTGTTAGGAAGCTAATCGGAATATGCGTAATGATTGGGGGGGGACTTGATAATAGGGTGAAAGTTCCGCTTTCGGTGTAGAGGATGTCAATGGTACTTCTCCTTCTAGAACTGACAGATAACTTTCCTCAGGCCTGCAGATCATGGAGACCTGCAGGTGGAAAGTAGAGGAAATGGGGGCGTTTTAAGCTGAGGGAACTCATGTGCTGGATGTTGTGCATTGTCTCAAGTTCTGTGTGCATCGCTCTGAGTCCTTGAGGCAGTCTGACACTGTTTTTGTCATTCCTGAGGGTCCTAGGGCAGGGAAGCCCACTTCCAAGGTTACCATCGCTTCTTGGATCAAGTCCAGGATTCGTAAGGCTTATGAACTTCGGTAGAAACCTGTTCCCTTCAGGATCACGGCTCATTCTGCGAGGTCTGTTGGGGCTTCTTGAGCCTACAGCTGATCAGCTGTGCAAGGTGGCCCCTTGGTCATCTGTGCACACCTTTTCTAAACACTATCGTTTGGATGTGCTGGCATCGTCTGATGCCAGTTTTGAGAAGAGGATACTGGAGGCAGCCTTGCCTGTCTAGGATCTCTTTAGTCTGTCTGTACTCGTTCACTTTCGAGCCCTGTTGGCTCTAGTTCAGTGTGGTGTGCTACAGTTCCTGGGGTCTGTTTTACCCCTGTTTAGTGTCCATTGATACTTTGCAGTTAGTGTTGAGCTATTCATGATCTGTTGGTACACTGGTGCTCTGGTGACTTTGGGTGGCCTGCGCCTGGTCCTTGCCTTTCTTCCCACCCTGGGGAACTGGTTGGACATCCCAAAGTTACCAGTAACCTGTATTGGACGACAGAGAAAAGAGGATTTTAGTCTTACCTGTTAAATCCATACAGGTTACTGGACTCCCACCCTGTCAAGGGACCATGCTTGGCTCTCCTGTGACAGAACATGGGGGACCACTTTTGGGTTCATGCTCACAGGAGTCTTCTGTTTCCTCGCGAACTACTTGTTGTAGCTTGTTCCAAACTGATGCTAACAGGAAGCTGCAGCTAAGGTTAGAGGGGAGGCTCCACCCCTGCACTCCTCAGAATTGTTCCTGCCTATTTAAAAGGGCAGAGCGCCTACCCAAAGTTACCAGTAACCTCTATGGACTAAGAGAAAAGGATTTAACAGGTAAGACTAAAATACTATTTTTTAATAAATGTGTATTATTTTTTACACTAATGCACACTAATACATATTACACTTTCTGTGCTATTAACAGTTTTATCGCTTTCATATGATTGATGTAGTCTGTTGTGTGACCTGGAGGGAGGAACAGGTTTTTTGTCTGGAGCTGCTTTTTTGTTTAGTTTAAAGATACTGGTACACTCCTTTAGCTCCGCAAATCAGTCTGTGTAGATAAAACCAACTGGTACCATAAGGGGAAAATGCACGTTATCATTGGTTTAAATAGGGCTTTTAACCTATTGAATGCTAGAGAGGTGTCCAATGCACCTTTCTAGCATTCAAGGGGTTAAACATCCTATTTAAATCAATGGGGATTTTCAGCATTTTAAATTGAGTCCGAGCAAGTGAAAACACTTTAATCCCTTGGTTGTTAGAGAGATCTGAAACGCGTTGTTTTACAGTTCATTAGAAATGTCTTTACCATCCAAGGAGTTGAATAATAACCTGTAAAGGAACATTGAGGTTCCTCTGGCTGCACCCGCAATTCAGATTATGGGAGTTGTCAGCACAGCAGTCACGCCCCTCAGAATGCACAGTTCTGGGCAGTTGCCTACTCTGTCTATTGGGAAATCCAGCCCTGGGTAATACCACATTTTTATTGGTTCTTTTTAATAGAATTTGCAGGAAGGGCGAGATTGGCCATGCCAGGAGGCCACAGTTTGGATATTCCTGGTTTAACATATATGAAATCAGGGGAGGGCTGGCAACATACGGCCCAGGGGGCAAATACAATTAAGTGGCCCATATCAACTATCGTCCATGCCCATTGTCCCAGCCCACCCCTGTTTCCTTAATTTTAAAATTGTCCTTAATGCAGTGAATTAAAGCAAGTGATACCACAGAGCTTACTGTTGAAGTGGGGCTACATTAGTGATACTACAGTGCTTACAATTTAACTCTGTGAGTGGCAGAGGGGTACACAACACATTGCTTTTTCAATGCGTTGTGTACCCCTCTGGCACTAAAATGGTTAAGTAAAGATCGAATAGTGAGAGGGAAATGGATTATGCTACTAGTGCAGCTATGTTTGGATTGTAGCTCTGCGGTATCACTTGCATATAGATTCATTTCATAAGTTCTGTGGTATCACTAGCGTAGCTCCATTTACAGCAGCAAGTGGGGGATTGAGTGAGGCACTGGCCCACCAGCCCAGACACATGGGCCGCCCAGGGGGCAATTGCCCCCCTACCCTCCAGGCCAGCCCTCCCCTGTATGAAATCCCTTTCATTTTATAGTACAAGAATAGATGTTATTTTCCAAGAACTGCATTTTTTTTCTCCTAAAGCAACATATTGCCTATTAACATAGAGGTGAGGCACCTCATCGGACACCGGTGGAAAGATATATCTTCTGCTCAAAAAATCCTTACTATGAAATGGAGGGCTATCCATCTTGGCCCTCTATAAATTGTTATAAAGTCATCTAGGATTCGCTGTTTTAGGTGAAAGGCAAACCAAGGTTAGTTAGATGAAGAGGCACGGTGCCCTTGTAGATTCTTACACACCGGCTTTATAGAAGTTATAATAAAATCTTAAAAGAATCGCTTCGCTAACAAATGTCTGTTCCCATCTGGACATCATCACAATCCTTATCCCTCGTGGACAAACGGTTTTCCAGCATCACACACACTTATTCAGTCAATAACATTCAGGACACGCCAAACCGTTAAATTGCTCCTCCATCTCGGTGTCTCATCTCCCTGTCTTGAACTAATTTGATGCTTTCTGCTTTAGCTCGTTAAGAGAAACCTGTAGACGGCTTTTTTTTCGGTTCTGCAGAGGTGGAAGAGTAATGGGGAGAGCGACACAAACAAGCTGATTCACATCAAACCCACAATGAAGGACACAACCAATGGCATTCGTTTTAAAGGGATAGTAACGCTGAACGTGGAAACTACAGATTACATGACTGATACTGCTGAGTAAAACAGGGGCTCTCCCACTGCTGAGATGTTTTATTCAAAAGTTATTGCAGCTCAAATCCGCATTTTTTTTTTTATTATTTATTTTTTTCTTCGATCAATTCTTCCATGGCCTGAAATTTTCTGCTGCTCTAGAGGTCTATAGGTATCTTTGATTAGCTGACCGTAAGCGCCAACATTTCAGACCATGGTTAAATGCAAGATTGAGCTGCAATTATTTTTGAATAAAACATCTGTCAGTATTGGAACTATCCTAATATTTTTTTTTTACAGGATTGATCCTGCAATATGTATTTTTTCAGTTTTAAGAATTGACCTTTTGAGTGCCAGAGGGGTACGCAACGCATTGCTTTGCTGAGTAGTGTCAGTGAGTGGGGAGGTAATGTAGGTATAAGACAGGAAATCAGTGCTAGGGGAGGTGGGTAATGCATTGCTGATCAGTGTCAGTGAGTGGGAGAGGTAATGTAGGGATAAGACAGGAAGTCAGTACTAGGAGAGGTGGGTAATGCATTGCTGAGCAGTGTCAGTGAGTGGGGAGGTAATGTAGGGATAAGACAGGAAGTCAGTGCTAGGGGAGGTAGGTAATGCATTGCTGAGCAGTGTCAGTGAGTGGAGGAGGTAATGTAGGGATAAGACAGGAAGTCAGTACTAGGAGAGGTGGGTAATGCATTGCTGAGCAGTGTCAGTGAGTGGGGAGGTAATGTAGGGATAAGACAGGAAGTCAGTGCTAGGGGAGGTAGGTAATGCATTGCTGAGCAGTGTCAGTGAGTGGAGGAGGTAATGTAGGGATAAGACAGGAAGTCAGTACTAGGAGAGGTGGGTAATGCATTGCTGAGCAGTGTCAGTGAGTGGGGAGGTAATGTAGGGATAAGACAGGAAGTCAGTGATAGGGGAGGAGGGTAATGCATTACTGAGCAGTGTCAGTGAGTGGGGAAGTAATGTAGAGATAAGACAGGAAGTCAGTGCTAGGGGAGGAGGGTAATGCATTGCTGAGCAGTGTTAGTGAGTGGGGGAGGTAATGTAGGGATAAGACTGGAAGTCAGTGCTAGGGGAGGAGGGTAATGCATTGCTGAGCAGTGTCAGTGAGTGGGGACGTAATGTAGAGATAAGACAGGAAGTCAGTGCTAGGGGAGGTGGGTAATACATTGCTGAGCAGTGTCAGTGAATGGGGGAGGTAATGTAGTGATAAGACAGGAAGTCAGTGCTAGGGGAGGTGGGTAATGTATTGCTGAGCAGTGTCAGTGAGTGGGGAGGTAATGTAGAGATAAGATAGGAAGTCAGTGCTAGGGGAGGAGGGTAATGCATTGCTGAGCAGTGTCAGTGAGTGGGGAGGTAATGTAGGGATAAGACAGGAAGTCAGTGCTAGGGGAGGAGGGTAATGCATTACTGAGCAGTGTCAGTGAGTGGGGAGGTAATGTAGGGATAAGACATGAAGTCAGTGTTAGGGGAGGTGGGTAATGTATTGCTGAGTAGTGTCAGTGAGTGGGGAGGTAATATAGGGATAAGACAGGAAGTCAGTGCTAGAGGAGGTAGGTAATGCATTGCTGAGAAGTGTCAGTGAGTGGGGAGGTAATGTAGGGATAAAACAGGAAGTCAGTGCTAGGGGAGGTGGGTAATGCATTGCTGAGCAGTGTCAGTGAGTGGGGGAGGTAATGTAGGGATAAGACATGAAGTCAGTGCTAGGGGAGGTGGGTAATGCATTGCTGAGCACTGTCAGTGACTGGGGAGGTAATGTAGGGATAAGACAGGAAGTCAGTACTAGGGGAGGTGGGTAATGCATTACTGAGCAGTGTCAGTGAGTAGGGAGGTAATGTAGGGATAAGACAGGAAGTCAGTACTAGGAGAGGTGGGTAATGCATTGCTGAGCAGTGTCAGTGAGTGGGAGGTAATGTAGGGATAAGACAGGAAGTCAGTACTAGGGGAGGTGGGTAATGCATTACTGAGCAGTGTCAGTGACTGGGGAGGTAATGTAGGGATAAGACAGGAAGTCAGTACTAGGGGAGGTGGGTAATGCATTACTGAGCAGTGTCAGTGAGTAGGGAGGTAATGTAGGGATAAGACATGAAGTCAGTGCTAGGGGAGGTGGGTAATGCATTGCTGAGAAGTGTCAGTGAGTGGGGAGGTAATGTAGGGATAAAACAGGAAGTCAGTGCTAGGGGAGGTGGGTAATGCATTGCTGAGCAGTGTCAGTGAGTGGGGGAGGTAATGTAGGGATAAGACATGAAGTCAGTGCTAGGGGAGGTGGGTAATGCATTGCTGAGAAGTGTCAGTGAGTGGGGAGGTAATGTAGGGATAAAACAGGAAGTCAGTGCTAGGGGAGGTGGGTAATGCATTGCTGAGCAGTGTCAGTGAGTGGGGGAGGTAATGTAGGGATAAGACAGGAAGTCAGTACTAGGGGAGGTGGGTAATACATTACTGAGTAGTGTCAGTGAGTGGAGGAGGTAATGTAGGAATAAGACAGGAAGTCAGTGCTAGGGGAGGTGGGTAATACATTGCTGAGCAGTGTCAGTGAGTGGAGGAGGTAATGTAGGGATAAGACAGGAAGTCAGTACTAGGGGAGGTGGGTAATGCATTGCTGAGCAGTGTCAGTGAGTGGAGAGGTAATGTAGGTTTAAGACAGGAAGTCAGTGCTAGAGGAGGTGGGTAATGCATTGCTGAGCAGTGTCAGTGAGTGGGGAGGTAATGTAGGGATAAGACAGGAAGTCAGTGCTAGTGGAGGTGGGATAATGCATTGCTGAGCAGTGTCAGTAAGTGAGGAGGTAATGTAGGGATAAGACAGGTAGTCAGTGCTAGGGGAGGTGGGTAATGCATTGCTGAGCAATGTCAGTGAGTGGGGGAGGTAATGTAGAGATAAGACATGAAGTCAGTGCTAGGGGAGGTGGGTAATGCATTACTGATCAGTGTCAGTGAGTGGGGAGGTAATGTAGGGATAATACAGGAAGTCAGTGTTAGGGGAGGTGGGTAATACATTGCTGATCAGTGTCAGTGAGTGGGGAGGTAATGTAGGGATAAGACAGGAAGTCAGTGCTAGGGGAGGTGGGCAATGCATTACTGAGCAGTGTCAGTGAGTGGGGAGGTAATGTATGGATAAGACAGGAAGTCAGTGCTAGGGGAGGTGGGTAATACATTGCTGCGCAGTGTCAGTGAGTGGGGAGATAATGTAGGGATAAGACAAGAAGTCAGTGCTAGGAGAGGTGGGTAATGCATTGCTGAGCAGTGTCAGTGAGTGGGGAGGTAATGTAGGAATACGACAGGAAGTCAGTGCTAGGGGAGGTGGGCAATGCATTACTGAGCAGTGTCAGTGAGTGGGGAGGTAATGTAGGGAGAAGACAGGAAGTCAGTGCTAGGGGAGGTGGGTAATACATTGCTGCGCAGTGTCAGTGAGTGGGGAGATAATGTAGGGATAAGACAGGAAGTCAGTGCTAGGAGAGGTGGGTAATGTATTGCCGAGCAGTGTCAGTGAGTGGGGAGGTAATGTAGGGATAAGACAGGAAGTCAGTGCTAGGAGAGGTGGGTAATGCATTGCTGAGCAGTGTCAGTGGGTGGGGAGGTAATGTAGGGATAAGACAGGAAGTCAGTGCTAGAGAAGGTGGGTAATGCATTGCTGAGCAGTGTCAGTGAGTGGGGAGGTAATGTAGGGATAAGACAGGAAGTCAGTGCTAGGGGAGGTGGGTAATACATTGCTGAGCAGTGTCAGTGATTGGGGAGGTAATGTAGGGATAAGTCAGGAAGTCAGTGCTAGAGGAGGTTGGTAATGCATTACTGAGCGAGGTAAGGTAGGGATAAGACAGGAAGTCAGTGCTAGGGGAGGTGGGTAATACATTACTGAGCAGTGTCAGTGAGTGGGGAGGTAATGTATGGATAAGACAGGAAGTCAGTACTAGGGGAGGTGGGTAATGCATTGCTGAGCAGTGTCAGTGAGTGGGGGAGATAATGTAGGGATAAGACAGGAAGTCAGTACTAGGGGAGGTGGGTAATCCATTGCTGAGCAGTGTCAGTGAGTGGGGGAGATAATGTAGGGATAAGACAGGAAGTCAGTACTAGGGGAGGTTGGTAATACATTGCCGAGCAGTGTCAGTGAGTGGGGAGGTAATGTAGGGATAAGACAGGAAGTCAGTGGTAGGGGAGGTGGGTAATGCACTGTTGAGCAGCGTCAGTGAGGGGGGGAGGTAATGTAGGGATAAAACAGGAAGTCAGTGATAGGGGAGGTGGGTAATGCATTGCTGAGAAGTGTCAGGGAGTGGAGAGGTAATGTAGAGATAAGACAGGAAGTCAGTGCTAGGGGAGGTGGGTAATGTATTGCTGAGCAGTGTCAGTGAGTGGGGACGTAATGTAGGGATAAGACAGGAGGTCAGTACTAGGGGAGGTGGGTAATGCATTGCTGAGCAGTGTCAGTGAGTGGAGAGGTAATGTAGGGATAAGACAGGAAGTCAGTACTAGGGGAGGTGGGTAATGCATTGCTGAGCAGTATCAGTGAGTGGTGGAGGTAATGTAAGGATAAGACAGGAAGTCAGTGCTAGGGGAGGTGGGTAATGCTTTACTGAGCAGTGTCAGTGAGTGGGGAGGTAATGTAGGGATAAGATAGGAAATCAGTGCTAGGGGAGGTGGGTAATGCATTGCTGAGCAGTGTCAGTGGGTGGGGAGGTAATGTAGGGATAAGACAGGAAGTCAGTGCTAGGGGAGGTGGGTAATACATTACTGAGCAGTGTCAGTGAGTGGGGGAGGTAATGTAGGGATAAGACAGGAAGTCAGTGCTAGGGGAGGTGGGATAATGCATTGCTGAGCAGTGTCAGTGAGTGGGGGAGGTAATGTAGGGATAAGACAGGAAGTCAGTGCTAGGGGAGGTGGGTAATGCATTACTGAGCAGTGTCAGTGCGTTGGGAGGTAATGTAGGTATAAGGTAGGAAGTCAGGGCTAGGGGAGGTGGGATAATGCATTGCTGAGCAGTGTCAGTGAGTGGGGAGGTAATGTAGGGATAAGACAGGAAGTCACTACTAGGGGAGGTGGGATAATGCATTGCTGAGCAGTGTCAGTGAGTGGGGAGGTAATGTAGGGATAAGACAGGAAGTCAGTGCTAGGGGAGGTGGGATAATGCATTGCTGAGCAGTGTCAGTGAGTGGGGAGGTAATGTAGGGATAAGACAGGAAGTCAGTGCTAGGGGAGGTGGGTAATGCATTACTGAGCAGTGTCAGTCAGTGGGGGAGGTAATGTAGGGATAAGACAGGAAGTCAGTGCTAGGGGAGGTGGGTAATGCATTGCTGAGCAGTGTCAGTGAGTGGGGAGGTAATGTAGGGATAAGACAGGAAGTCAGTGCTAGGGGAGGTGTGTAATACATTGTTGAGCAGTGTCAGTGAGTGGGGGAGGTAATGTGGGGATAAGACAGGAAGTCAGTGCTAGGGGAGGTGGGTAATGCATTGCTGAGCAGTGTCAGTGAGTGGGGAGGTAATGTAGGGATAAGACATGAAGACAGTACTAGGGGAGGTGGGTAATGCATTACTGAGCAGTGTCAGTGAGTGGGGAGGTAATGTAGGGATAAGACAGGAAGTCAGTGCTAGGGGAGGTGGGATAATGCATTGCTGAGCAGTGTCAGTGAGTGGGGGAGGTAATGTAGGGATAAGACAGGAAGTCAGTGCTAGGGGAGGTGGGTAATGCATTACTGAGCAGTGTCAGTGCGTTGGGAGGTAATGTAGGTATAAGGTAGGAAGTCAGGGCTAGGGGAGGTGGGATAATGCATTGCTGAGCAGTGTCAGTGAGTGGGGAGGTAATGTAGGGATAAGACAGGAAGTCACTACTAGGGGAGGTGGGATAATGCATTGCTGAGCAGTGTCAGTGAGTGGGGAGGTAATGTAGGGATAAGACAGGAAGTCAGTGCTAGGGGAGGTGGGATAATGCATTGCTGAGCAGTGTCAGTGAGTGGGGAGGTAATGTAGGGATAAGACAGGAAGTCAGTGCTAGGGGAGGTGGGTAATGCATTACTGAGCAGTGTCAGTCAGTGGGGGAGGTAATGTAGGGATAAGACAGGAAGTCAGTGCTAGGGGAGGTGGGTAATGCATTGCTGATCAGTGTCAGTGAGTGGGGGAGGTAATGTAGGGATAAGACAGGAAGTCAGTGCTAGGGGAGGTGGGTAATGCATTACTGAGCAGTGTCAGTGAGTGGGGAGGTAATGTAGGGATAAGACAGGAAGTCAGTGCTAGGGGAGGTGGGTAATGCATTGCTGAGCAGTGTCAGTGAGTGGGGGAGGTAATGTAGGGATAAGACAGGAAGTCAGTGCTAGGGGAGGTTGGTAATACATTGTTGAGCAGTGTCAGTGAGTGGGGGAGGTAATGTGGGGATAAGACAGGAAGTCAGTGCTAGGGGAGGTGGGTAATGCATTGCTGAGCAGTGTCAGTGAGTGGGGTGGTAATGTAGGGATAAGACATGAAGTCAGTACTAGGGAAGGTGGGTAATGCATTACTGAGCAGTGTCAGTGAGTGGGGAGGTAATGTGGACAAGGTCTGGGAGAGGAATGAAATCGCTGTCCTGGTTTGTGTTCTAGGCCATAAAGGATAAAGGAGCAGTTCTGGTGCAAATCAGCTTTAACATGGGGAACAAATAAAAATTCCCCAAATTGCCATTGATTTAAATGGACCTTTCAAACCCCCCTCCCCCCTAGAATGCTAGAAATATCTATTGGAGTCCATTCTAGCATTCAAGGAGTTAAAGAGGAACAATCAGACAAATTAAATTCACCCCCAAATAATTATGTACATAACGATACTCCTATCCAGCGTTATAGCGAAATCCAACTCGTTCTGAGACGGTCAGACAGACATCAGAGCAGACATCTTTCCAAAGGGTCATCTGCGTGCCTGCGCTGTCCGTCCAGGTCTCCTCTAGGAGGAGTTGCATTGTACCTTAAGGTACAGGAAGGGACTGATTGCACAGACGCACAGATGCCTCTACAGCATGATGCCTGCCTGACTGTCTCAGAACAAGCTGGATTTCTCAATAACACTGGACCTATTCTGGATAATACTAGTATGGATATCATTGTGTGCATAATTATTTGAGGGCACTTTAATTTGCGTGATAATTCCGCTTTAAGAATCCTATTTAAATAAACATGACTATTACTTCTCCCCAACCCCCACGCCTTCATTATGCTTCCGATTTGATTCAGAACTGATCGTCTTTTACTGTCTGCCTTAAAGTGGATCTATCACCACTTTACACGTTATACTCAATAGGTAGATTACTTGGCAAATAAGCTCCATAGTAACATAGTAGATGAGGCTGAAAAAAGACATGCGTCCATCAAGTCCAGCCCATGCCAAAAACACCCCTGTTGATCCAGAGGAAGGCAAAAACAAAAGCTCTCTGAAGCCGTTTCCAATTTATCCCCAAGTGGGTAAAAAAATTCCTTTCTGACTCCAAATGGCAGTCATATATTTCCCTGGATCAACACCCTTTGAAGCCATCTGTCTTAATTTTCAATATTGTTCTGTGCTAGATAGGCATCCATTGCTTTTTTGAAAGCAGTTGCATTATCTGCAAGTACAACATCCAGAGGGAAAGAATTCCATAGCCTTACCGCCCTTACTGTAAAGAATCCCTGCCTTTGTTTGTCAGAAGCGCCTTAATAGATGACCTCTTGTTCTTAGCTCAGCTCTTTACATAAATAATTCATTGGATAGTTCTTTGTATTGACCTTGAATGTAAAAAAAACTTTTTTTTTTTTTTTTTTTTATGTTATTTGCGCGAAAATTATGGTTTAAAGTGTGTCCTGCATCCTATTTCCGGGTAAACTGCTCTTGCCGCAGTTTGCCGCTCTGCCTCTGCTCCCGTCCTTCTACCCAGCATCCTCCAATGACTGAGGAGTTCTATTAATAAGCTGTAGCGATCTCATTGGCAGAGGTCAATATCTAGCCATAGAGATAGCTCCAGAATGCCTCCGTCATCGTAGGGTGCTGGGTAGATGGACGGGAGCAGAGGCAGAGCGGCAAACTGTGGCAAGAGCATTTTACCCAGAAGTAGGATGCAGGGCACACTTCAAACCTTAATTTGCGTGTAAATAACATTTTTTTATTTTATTTTATTTTTAAAGAAAAGCTTATTCACTAAGTAATCTACCTAATGTGGATAGATCCACTTTGAATTTCATATTTTTATTATTTTATTTAGAGTTGTTAGCATGTTACGTTTTCTAATATATAATCTGCGTCAGGTGGATTCGCAGGCGGAATTATCCATTAACCCCTTGGAAGCCGGAGTAGGCTCCCTGTGCGTTTCTTTGCATTATTTTGGGGAGCTCTCTGGCATCTAGTGGGTTAAAACAATTCTTTTCCAATTTCAATGCCTTTTAATGTGGGAAGAGAAAGCCGTTCGGCCAGGGTTTCTTTTACACTAATAACTGAGACTCCCCGTCCTTATTAACCTCTGAACTGTCACGTCTGTTCAGGAGATAAGGGTAGCGCAGACCGCTCCGAGGTTCATTTGCACTTAGATCAAGCGAATCCTCCGAGGGGTCTGGAAAAGGGGAAGAGTTTGTAGAGGGAGACATACGCTCCACTCATCTCTGTGCTGGAGGTCAAGAGGACAGACACGGCCGAGTTCAGACAACACTCGGGGGCAGCCCTGTGCTGCAGAACATCATCCAGAGGAGGAACGATTAAAGAAGCAGTAACAACTCCTAATAATAAAAATGTTCTACCTACCTTTCTGTGGTCAGAAAATCCTAGTGGCCCCTTCGAATCTTTCTCTTGATTCAAGAAAGAACATATTCAATAAGTCCTCGGTGTCAGACACGACAAATGATAGCTGGATCATAGATCACAAACCTCTCCCATAGTCCATGGTAATGTTAACCCTTTAAGAACCAGAGGCGTGTGCAACGCATTGCGCATTGCACACCCCTCTCGTCCTTAAAGGGTAAAAGCGCACACCCCTCTGGTCCTTGAAGGAACACTTATGTCCCATAAAAATGATTATCCTTTTGTCATTGAAAAAATATATATATATTTGAAGCAACTCCCATCTCTCAGACCTTTATGGTTTGAGAGATATTCGCCAGGAAAGTTATCCCCTTTTCCTGACATCGTCCAGGCACCAGCTGGCGGCTCTGCAGCAGAGCCGAAATCGTGTTATTGGAAAATAATTAATTAATTGGAAAGGTCTACAAAGTGCACCTGGTTTGCAAGCACACTTTGTAGACCGTTCCAATGAAGTAGTTCTTTGTAACTAAAGCGATTTCGGCTCTGCTGAAGAGCCTCCTCGAGTCGGCCGACGCTGATCTCCTGCTGTCAGCTTTACAGCTGACATCATGAGCATGGCGGTTTGAGAGATGGGAGTTGCTTCAAATAATGTATTTATTTTTTTCAACTACAAAACGAGAATCATTTTTTATGGGACATTACTGTGCCTTTAAAGGGTTAAAGCGGAACTATCACCCTAAATAAAGTCCTCCCCCCCTCAATAATTGGGCATATAGCGATATGCTTACAAACAGTGCTGTTATCGAGCATAAGTACCGCGTTATGAATACATTCTTCTTCTGAAACTGGTGGCCAGGCTCGCACGCAGACATCCTGGCTTACAGACACCTGCGCTCCTGCTCTGTCCTTCCCGGTCTCCTGCATTGTACCTTAAGGTAACAGGAAGTGACTGATGACGCAGGGGAGCAGATGCCCCTAAAGCAAGAAGCCTGGATGTCAGTCTCAGAAGAAGAAGTAATTCTTAATAACGCGGTACTTATGCGCAATAATAGCACTGTTTCTAAGCTTATCTCTATACTAATTATTATTGGGGGGGGGGCTTTATTTACGATGATCGTTCTGCTTTAACCCCTTAACGACCAGCGGTCGCGGTGTGTGTGGTCCTTTATGGACCCGATAGGGAATTTCGGCGTGCCGCCCCACGTGACTGATCACGTGGGGCGGCACGCCGAACTGAGGGACTGAAAGAGATCGCTCCGGTCTTGGAGCAATCAAATTCACTCCCCGGAATTACTCACCACACTCCTACAGGAGCGCGGTGAGTAATAGTACGTGACGTACCAGGACCGTCACTGGTCCTTAACTGCCGGACCAGCGTGACGGTCCGGGTACGTCACCGGACGCGAAGGGGTTAAGCAGGTTTGTGCACTCTTCTGCCTACTTTAGTTTGAAAAAAATTACCAGTAACGGTCATGTCCTCCTCCATGGACGAGGGCTGATTTGAAGATCAAAGGTGGAAGGGGGAATTTCATAGCGGGCATTAGGATTCTATGGCCGTAGCTTCTACTGGTAAAATAGCCCTGTCTGAAACGTGTTAGATCAGTCTCTATCTAGCAGTGGCTTGAATATACCCTGAAGGATATACTGGAAAATAATGCCTGAAAGGAGAAGATATTATCCATGTAGATACTGTGAACACTACTCTGACCTGGGGATAAGAAAATCGTGTAGTGAAGACGGTGCTGAGGGCGAGATTCTATATTCTCTATCACATTGAGATATATGACCTCCACCAGTGCATAGTCTCCACTAGAAAAAAACCCACTATTGGAATGCTGGCATCAAAAGCGTGTTTATTATCTGCATATCCTATCGAAGGGAATATCAGCCAAAAATACAATTACAGCTGGAATTGAGATACTTTGATTGTTATTATGTATCAAGCATTCTATCAATACATCAAGTTGGTTTATTGGATATATAGATGGATTATTAAATGGATAGTAATGGTTAATTTTACCTTGGTGTAATATTGTAGGCATAAAAAAATCTGAAGAGCGATGTAAGTCTTATCTCTCAAATCTTTATGGTTTGAGAGATATCGCTTGGTAAAGTTACCTAATCCTGTCTGTTTTAGCGAAGTCTGCCATCTAGCTGACAGCTGCAGATTCCAGTCATTTGGCCAGATGGAGCCTCTTCAGCAGAGCTGAAATCACGCTATTTAGAAATAAATACTTCATTGGAATGGTCTACAAAATGTGCCTGGTTTGCAAGCACACTTTGTAGACCATTCCAATGAAGAAATTCTTTTTAAAGATCATGATCTCGGCACTGCTGAAGAGCCGCAGCCTGTCCCTGGACTGGATTCTAAATGTGAGAGCTAGAGCAGTGGCATCACTCCAGGGGAAACTTTACTTGCTAATATATCCCAAACCATAAAGGTTTGGGGGATAAAATTTATATCATTTTTCGTGTTTTTTTTAGGGCTACAATATAAAATAAAATTATTTTCAAGTATTACTATCCTTTTAATAGAGTGGATGAAGATGAAAGAAAAAAGACGTGTCCATCAAAATCAACCTTTGCGGTATCACCTTTTTTTTTCCGTTAATCCGTAGGAAAGTTTCTGAACATAATCTTAAAATGTTTACTATTTCTGTTCTGTTTTCAAATGGACTTGTCACATTGTAACAAATGTAATTTATTTTATAGAGAATTACAATTTTAACTGGAACTGTCTATAAAGTGTTCCTGGCTTGCAAGCACACTTTGTAGACCATTCCAATGAAGAAATTATTTTTAAAGATCGTGATCTCGGCACTTCTGGAGAGCTGCAGCCGGTCCCGGGACCGGATTCCAAATCTGAGAGGTAGAACGGTGACGTCACTCCAGGGAGGAAACGTTGCTATTGTTCCCAAGTGTTACTATCCCTTTAATATTCTACTGGCACATCATCCTTGCATGATATAAGTGACTATCGATCAGGGATTCACCACTCATTTTTATTTATTTATTTTTTTTATTCATTTTCTTTTCTTTTTCCTTTTCAATCAGTAATAATTGGTACAAACTGGATGGAAGATTTTCATATATCAATTATTGATCACTTGTCCGTGACTTTATATATTATCACCAATCACATTTATTTCATTTTTTTTTTTTTCAGTCTTCATGAATCATATCATCATTTTTTTCAATTATCTGATCTCTGTGGACACTGTCAGCACATAGAATTAATCGTTTCCACAGTTATAAGAGCATTAACCCTTAGAGTGCCAGAGGGGGATGCAACGCATTGCTTTGCAATGCGTCACGTACCCCTCTGGCACTCAAAGGGTTAAGGAATATTGTTTCCCCTATTTCACTTCGGTCTTTGTGCTGAGGCTTGGAGCCGGAGAGTCACTGGTTTGGAATGCAGAATACAGGTTCTGTTTTGTTTGTACTGGGTTCAGGGGAAACTTCTCTGATTTAATGGATAAGTGCTTCAGTGTCTGAGTGGGCGCACGGCTCAGTTAGCGCAGGTTAATAAAGACGATTTCAGAGCTGCTTTGCCTGACATGAGAGGACGGTAAAGGGCAGCAGAACACAAATAGGATGTGAGAGTTCACAGCGGGAGCCATTGTGGGGAAATCAGATGCGCTAAACAGACCGTTCCTTTCATTAATGTCTCTGCAGTGTGTAGGTAACTGGTTTCAATGACGTGTAGATGTGAATGGGGGTCTGCAAAACATACGTACAGAGAAATGTGGAGCAATTCAAGGGGAAGCAAACCATACCATAGGCCAGAGCTTTCCAAACTTTTCATGTTGGTGACACACTTTTTAGACTTGCATAATTTTGTGACACAGTAATTCAGTTTTGCTAGCAAACCGGAGGTTAAACTAATAATCCCTTATAAGAGATATGGACACATAAATTGTAATAAGATGATGTATGGGGACAGAACATATATCATGAATTCCTTTCATTCATACTGTGGAAGGCATTAATCATGTCGTGTGGTTTTAAAAAGGGCGACATGAGAATGTTGCGCTACATCTAAGTGTAAGATTCTCATGTCGCATTAGTAAATAGGTAGCGCATAACTGATTTTAGAAGTACTGTCCATCTTTCCTGTCTCATCGCACCACAAGCAGAAGCAGCAGCCATGTGACAGGCAGCCCTGGCGCACAGGGACACTCCAGCCTGGCAGCCCAAAGAGAGGGCAGAGGTATAGAGGAGGGGGCATCTCAAAAGATTTTAACAGCTGAAGAGCCAAAAGATTTGTAACAGCTGGAGTGACTCCATGTGCTGCATATGTATTATGTACGCAGCACACGGAGGCACTCCAACTGTTACAAATCTTTTGTGGCGCTCCAGCTGTATGCAGCACACGGAGGCAATCTCGCGCTGTGTAAATGCGACCATTAAGTAGTTGTGTTTTATCTCAGCTCCCAGTGTAGCTCGTGCTTGGGTTGAATGACAATCTTGCGCTGTGTAAATGGCACCTTTGCCTGCGACACACCTACACACTGCAGCCGACACACTAACGTGTCGCGACACACAGTTTGGAAATCACTGCCATAGGCAACGACTACAAATCCCCAATGATTTCCTTACAGATGTTAAACCCTTGAATGCTAGAGAGGTCTCCAATGCATTGTGACACCGTACGGAACAAATACCAACTCCCCAAATTACCAATGCAAAGCGTGGCATTCAGAGGGGTGAAATACACTGTTACATCTGTATTTGAGCTGTATGGAGCAGAATTGTGTCCCGTTTTCTTTCTGTGTATGGCCCCAAGGGAGACGCTGAGGTACAGAACTGGAGCAATTCCGGAATGAACCAACTGCTCCATAGGGGACAAATTAACTATCCCTAAATTCCCACTGATTTAAATGCAGCTTTCAATTCCTTGAATGCTAGATAGGTGTCTAATGCATTGCAAAGTAACGGGTTGTGGACCTCTCTAGTATAGAAGGGGTTAAAATCCCCATTTAAATCAATGGTTATTTGGGAACTAATGATATGTTCCCTGTAATGTAGTTGGTTTGTTCTACCTCCTCTTCATACAAGGCCTCAGTGACTGTTATTGGTGTATAATCATGTGTATGTGTGTACGTATGTAATAGTGTATAATCATGTATATGTGTACGTATGTAATAGTGTATAATCTTGTATGTGTGTACGTATGTAATAGTGTATAATCATGTGTATGTGTGTACGTATATAATAGTGTATAATCTTCTGTATGTGTGTACGTATGTAATAGTGTATAATCTTGTATGTGTGTACGTATGTAATAGTGTATAATCATGTGTATGTGTGTACGTATATAATAGTGTATAATCATGTGTATGTGTGTACGTATGTAATAGTGTATAATCTTGTATGTGTGTACGTATGTAATAGTGTATAATCTTGTATGTGTGTACGTATGTAATAGTGTATAATCTTGTATGTGTGTACGTATGTAATAGTGTATAATCATGTGTATGTGTGTACGTATATAATAGTGTATAATCTTCTGTATGTGTGTACGTATGTAATAGTGTATAATCATGTATATGTGTACGTATGTAATAGTGTATAATCTTGTATGTGTGTACGTATGTAATAGTGTATAATCATGTGTATGTGTGTACGTATATAATAGTGTATAATCTTCTGTATGTGTGTACGTATGTAATAGTGTATAATCATGTATATGTGTACGTATGTAATAGTGTATAATCTTGTATGTGTGTACGTATGTAATAGTGTATAATCTTGTGTATGTGTGTACGTATATAATAGTGTATAATCTTCTGTATGTGTGTACGTATGTAATAGTGTATAATCTTGTATGTGTGTACGTATGTAATAGTGTATAATCTTCTGTATGTGTGTACGTATGTAATAGTGTATAATCTTGTCTATGTGTGTACGTATGTAATAGTGTATAATCTTGTATGTGTGTACGTATGTAATAGTGTATAATCTTGTGTATGTGTGTACGTATGTAATAGTGTATAATCTTGTATGTGTGTACGTATGTAATAGTGTATAATCATGTGTATGTGTGTACGTATATAATAGTGTATAATCATGTGTATGTGTGTACGTATGTAATAGTGTATAATCATGTGTATGTGTGTACGTATATAATAGTGTATAATCATGTGTATGTGTGTACGTATGTAATAGTGTATAATCTTCTGTATGTGTGTACGTATGTAATAGTGTATAATCATGTGTATATGTGTACGTATGTAATAGTGTATAATCATGTGTATGTGTGTACGTATATAATAGTGTATAATCTTGTCTATGTGTGTACGTATATAATAGTGTATAATCATGTGTATGTGTGTACGTATGTAATAGTGTATAATCATGTGTATGTGTGTACGTATATAATAGTGTATAATCATGTGTATGTGTGTACGTATGTAATAGTGTATAATCTTCTGTATGTGTGTACGTATGTAATAGTGTATAATCATGTGTATATGTGTACGTATGTAATAGTGTATAATCATGTGTATGTGTGTACGTATGTAATAGTGTATAATCTTCTGTATGTGTGTACGTATGTAATAGTGTATAATCATGTGTATATGTGTACGTATGTAATAGTGTATAATCATGTGTATGTGTGTACGTATGTAATAGTGTATAATCATGTGTATGTGTTTACGTACGTAATAGTGTATAATCATGTGTATGTGTGTACGTATATAATAGTGTATAATCTTGTGTATGTGTGTACGTATATAATAGTGTATAATCATATATGTGTGTACGTATGTAATAGTGTATAATCTTGTGTATGTGTGTTCGTATGTAATAGTGTATAATCTTGTGTATGTGTGTACATATTTAATATTATATAATCTTGTGTATGTGTGTACGTATGTAATAGTGTATAATCTTGTGTGTGTGTACGTATATAATAGTGTATAATCTTGTGTATGTGTGTACGTATGTAATAGTGTATAATCATGTGTATGTGTGTACGTATGTAATAGTGTATAATCATGTGTATGTGTTTACGTACGTAATAGTGTATAATCATGTGTATGTGTGTACGTATATAATAGTGTATAATCTTGTGTATGTGTGTACGTATGTAATAGTGTATAATCATGTGTATATGTGTACGTACGTAATAGTGTATAATCATGTGTATGTGTTTTACGTACGTAATAGTGTATAATCATGTGTATATGTGTACGTATGTAATAGTGTATAATCATGTGTATATGTGTACGTATGTAATAGTGTATAATCATGTGTATGTGTGTACGTATATAATAGTGTATAATCATGTGTATATGTGTACGTATGTAATAGTGTATAATCATGTGTATGTGTGTACGTATATAATAGTGTATAATCTTGTGTATGTGTGTACGTATGTAATAGTGTATAATCTTGTGTATGTGTGTTCGTATGTAATAGTGTATAATCTTGTGTATGTGTGTACATATTTAATAGTATATAATCTTGTGTATGTGTGTACGTATGTAATAGTGTATAATCTTGTGTGTGTGTACGTATATAATAGTGTATAATCTTGTGTATGTGTGTACGTATGTAATAGTGTATAATCATGTGTATGTGTGTACGTACATAATAGTGTATAATCTTGTGTATGTGTGTACGTACGTAATAGTGTATAATCATGTGTATGTGTGTACGTATATAATAGTGTATAATCATGTGTATGTGTGTACGTATATAATAGTGTATAATCTTGTGTGTGTGTACGTATATAATAGTGTATAATCTTGTGTATGTGTGTACGTATGTAATAGTGTATAATCATGTGTATGTGTGTACGTATGTAATAGTGTATAATCTTGTGTATGTGTGTACGTATATAATAGTGTATAATCATGTGTATGTGTGTACGTATGTAATAGTGTATAATCATGTGTATGTGTGTACGTATGTAATAGTGTATAATCATGTGTATGTGTGTACGTATGTAATAGTGTATAATCTTGTGTATGTGTGTACGTATGTAATAGTGTATAATCTTGTGTATGTGTGTACATATGTAATAGTGTATAATCATGTGTATGTGTGTACGTATGTAATAGTGTATAATCTTGTGTATGTGTGTACGTATATAATAGTGTATAATCATGTGTATGTGTGTATGTATATATATCATTGTATTGGTTTGATATAATACATAGATTAGAAGGTTGGTAATTCTGGTAGTAGAATGTGATTTATTTAAAGGAGCAGTACACTTTTTTCTGAAATCCTATATGTTAGAGATTTTCATGCTGAGTTAAACAAGGGGACTCCCACTGCTGTTATTTGTTTTATTCAAAAGTTATAACCGTTCAACTAATGAGGAAGAGAACTACAGTGTGGTTACCTCCTGAAAGTTCTAACCAACAGGAAGTGACTCAGCATTTTTCTATCATATTCTGTGGAGAACTGTTTGTCAGTGACTTCCCTCTCAAATACAACGTAACCAAATAAGTCATTGGAATCTGACCACTAGAGGGCACTGTTACTGTAAAAAAAACAAAAAAAAACTGTGGGTTTCAACTGTAATAACTCTGGAAATATGCATCTGGCAGCAGTAGGAGTACCCTCATTGTACTCAGCAGGAAAAAACCTATAATATATATATTTTCATAACAAATGTTTACTGCTCCTTTAACCCCTTAACGACCGGCGGTCCTGGGACATTTCCGTCCCATAAGGACCGCATAGGAGCACTTGGACGCGCCGGTACACGTGACCTGTCGCGTGTATCGGCGCGTCATTATGGGGCCTGATAGAGATCGCTCCGATCTTGGATCGGTCAATTTCAGGCCCTATTTTTACTTACAGCGCTCCCGGTAGAGCGCTGTAAGTAAAAAGTACGTGACGTACTATGACCATCAAGGACCGTGACGGTCATAGTACGTCACATGTCGTTAAGGGGTTAACTCCTTGTCTTCTGGCACAGACCACAGTGCCTGTATACCTCTAACTCCAACGTGAGCAGCTAGTACTAATGGGCTGTTGACAGTAAGGAACAGAAGGCTGAATCACTGTGCGTATCACTGAACAGAAGCGTTGGCCGCGGCTGTGTCTTGCCCGGGGACATCAGGCTATTTGTTCTTCCAAACAGAAGCCGGTAGGGTGGGAAAATGTGCGAGGAAACCTTTACCATCAAGAATTGGAGCAATTAACCTACAGCTAATGTCCCATAGACAGGCTGCGCTGGATTTTGTCTGGAGGGCCACCCTTTAAATGCTGGACACCGAGGCTGGGATAATTCCACATCAAACCAAATACAACATAGGCCTGAAATAAACATTCCCAATAAGTTCATTGGGGCTTTTAACCCTAAATGCCTGGCGCACCCCTCTGGCACTCAAACAGTTAAAGGGATAGTAATACTTAGTTTTAACTTTATTTTATTTTGTAGGCATTAAAAAAACATGAAGAACGATATAAGTCTTATCTCTCAAACCTTTATGGTTTGAGAGATATTCACAAGCAAATTTTCCCCTCCTGCCCCTTTTACCTAGTGTAAGCCATCTCTTCTCAGATGCGGAATCCAGTCCATAGACCAGACAGATAACAGAAGGGGACAATCTTCTTCCTATGAGAACAATGAAATCCCTGCCCCCCTTGACAAGTTTTTCAGGTTTTTCCCTTTTCTTAATTGAAGATTGTCCCTCTCTGCAGTCTACCTGGGCACCTCCCTTCTGATCTGGCTGAGCAGTGTTACATCAGTAAAAGGGGCGGGAGGGGGACACTTTATCATTCAATTACTCTTGAACTACAACTCTGACAGAATTGAAATAACCCTCTCCAAAGTCCAAATACTATGAAGATTAATTAGAGCTGCTTTTATTATGAAACATTACTATCCCTTTAACACTTTATATGCTAGATATGTCTCCAGCACATAACATCTCTGGCATTCAAGAGGTTAAAATCGTGTTTAAATTGTTTCCTTTTAAATTAAAACGGGCTTTTAACTCCTTAAACGCCAGCACTGGAGACATTTTGTAGCATTCGTAGGTTTCAAAGCCACATTTAAAACAATATGAACTTCGGGAATATTTTTGTCTGCTACAGGGAAGCTGGTTTGTCTCAGAATTGCTCCGTTTTACTTCATGCATATGACCCTTTGTGTCCGGTGTCTAGTATTTGAGGAGACGCGAGACACACACATATGTTACTACATTCTGTTGTGTGAAGGACAGTTCTTGCTAATAACTTTATTTCTTCTCTGTCCTCTCAGGTACGTTCGAATTGTTGGAACACACAACACGGTGAACAAAGTCTTCCATCTTGTGGCCTTCGAGTGCATGTTCACGCACAAATCTTTTACTCTGGAGAAAGGGTTAATAGGTAAGAACAACACTAGTCACCTTAATGCAGATGTGGGCAATATGCAGTTCTCCTGGTGTTGTGAGAATAAAATCATTGCTGTATGTATAAAGCAAGAAATGGATATGTATATATACTAGCAATGTGGGATGGTGTTGCCCATCATGTTATGAAGGGATTTTTTTTTTTTTAATAAATGTTATGATAGTGAAATATGGTGTAGGGTGTACGTGTCAGAAAGGTACACATAGTGATAGTGGTGGGTGTGCTGGATAGTGGGGGCGGGCCAAAAATCACCCCCCCCACTGAATCACCCAATGGGAGCAGTAACTCCTCCTTACTGCTGCCCCTGGGTGTGTTTTGCCAGACACAAAGTCTTCTTATGTATACAATAGTTTAAGAGCCAGTGTACAGGGGGCAACAGTGCCGGCCGGTCGCCGTGCAGTCATGTACAGTAGAGACTGCCTGTGCCGCGGCTGATACAGAGCAGGGCACTCTGAATTCAGACTGTGGTACTCTCTGTGCACCCTTCGGTTCACAGAGAGTACCATGGTCTGAATTTGGATCTCCCCGCTCCGTATCAGTTGCGTCATGGGCAGTCTATACTGTGCATGACTGTGTCGTTACAAACTTATAGTGAATTATTATATGGGATACACATACACACACACACACATATATTTTGTTTTTAAAAAGTTTACTGCTTTTTAAGCAGTCTAGATTCCAGAGTTTACTATACCTGTTGGAAGATAACACATTTAAATATTATAACATCTAAAATGGTTTGGATTACTTGTATTGCTTTTTTCCTTTATCAAAGGAACCGCAGTGAATAAATATACACATTTACTCCCTGGCCATTTCTTTGATCAAGTGGCTGTTTCACACCTTAAAAAGCATTGTGAATAGAGTATACTTGTTCATATATATTATCTTAATATTCTCACATTATTGCTCTATTGGGCGCATTCTGTTTTGTTTCTATATATGATTGTAATGTGTGGTATGGGACAAATAATCAAGAAATTAATTACAGTGTGACTAATTCCTGAAAGTTCTGACAGGAAGTGACTCCGCAGTTTCTGTCACATTCTGTCAGTGACTTTGAAATTGAATGTAAAAGAATAACTAATTGGAATTTGACCACTAGAGGGCACTGTTAATGTAAAAAACAAAAAACAAACAAAAAAAAAACCCGGAAATAGTGGAGGTATCCTTATTTTACTCCACATTACTTCTCGTTTAAAAAAAAAATAATAATAATAATTTTAAAGGAAATGTAAAATGTGTCTGTATTTTGTGCAAGCAATTTGTAATATAAGTAGTTCTGGGGAAATTAATATTTATTTGTTGATGGCACAGAATGGCACTTTATGCTAATTAGATTCTGCTGGGCCAGTATTACCACTCTGTGCTATGAGTGACTGTAGGCAGAGCCCACATGCTGGGGTCATTACTGTCGGTACAGTGAAGGGTAACTTTGATATGGAACAGACCTAATTAGAAGTGGATTAGCATAATATGCCACACTGTTGCTTCCAAAACACTATTAGTTTACAGAAAAATGGACAGTATAACATATAGACAGATTGTAACTGTAAGGACACAGGGCCTTATTCACCAAGTCACACAGCACACTCACTTCAACTGTAAGGATACAGGGTCTTATTCACCAAGTAACACAGCACACTCACTTCAACTGTAAGGATACAGGGCCTTATTCACCAAGTAACACAGCACACTCACTTCAACTGTAAGGATACAGGGCCTTATTCACTAAGTAACACAGCACACTCACTTCAACTGTAAGGATACAGGGCCTTATTCATCAAGTAACACAGCACACTCACTTCAACTGTAAGGATACAGGGCCTTATTCATCAAGTAACACAGCACACTCACTTCAACTGTAAGGATACAGGGCCTTATTCATCATGTAACACAGCACACTCACTTCAACTGTAAGGATACAGGGCCTTATTCATCAAGCTGAAGAGCTGCAATTAAAACATTTTTTACAACTCTTATCAGCATATCTACATCCCCACTGCGTCTGTCACACACTTTCTACATATCTGACATACGTCATGTATGTGTGTGTCTCTCTGTATGTATGCGTTTCACAGTGTGTAACACTCTCTGTCTCTTTAAGTGTGTGTCTGTAACACTGCATATTTCTGTTTCACACAGTGTCTCTCTGTGTAAATAATATGACGGGCAACGCCGTCCCACATTGCTAGTTCTCTATAAAATAAATTACACTTGTTACAATGTGACAAGTCCATTTGAGAACAGAAATAGTAAACATTTTAAGACTATGTTCAGAAACTTTCCTACGGATTAATGTTAAAAAAGGTGATACCGCAAAGGTTGATTTTGATGGACACGTCTTTTTTTCTTTCATCTTCATCCACTCTATTAAAGGGATAGTAATACTTGAAAATAATTTTATTTTATATTGTATCCCTAAAAAATCACGAAAAATGATATAAGTCTTATCTCCCAAACCTTTATGGTTTGGGAGATATTAGCAAGTAAAGTTTCCCTCTGAGTGACGTCACCGTTCTAGCTCTCAGATTTGGAATCCGGTCTGCCGACCAGCCGCGGCTCTCCAGAAGTGCCAAGATCACAATCTTTAAAAATAATTTCTTCATTGGAATGGTCTACAAAGTGTGCTTGCAAGCCAGGTACACTTTGTACACAGTTCCAATGAAGTAGTTCTTTTTAAAGATCGTGATCTCGGCACTGCTAAAGAGCTGCTAGTTGATCTGTGGACCGAATTCCAAATCTGTCCACTAGACGGCAGACTTGGCTGAAACAGCCAAGAAAAGGGAACTTTATTTTACTTGTGAATATCTCCCAAACATATCATTTTTAATGTTTTTTTAAGGGCTACAATATAAAATAAAATTATTTTCAAGTATTACTATCCCTTTAACTTGTACAGTGAGAAAATCAGACAGTTTTTTTTATTTGCATTACAGACTTGAGCTTTTCAGAACATCACATAATCCAAGTTCTGTGTCTAGGACCCCGGCTGCCAGTGGCATGATGGGCCTCTGCTTTATCACCGAATAACTGTGCGAGTTAGTCTATCACTCCTCCAGGATACAGATTAACGGTGCTTCAAGTCAGGGACGTATCGGCAGTTAGCTGACAGAATAACTACACATGGCACGCGGGTTATTTTCTGAGGGTGACATTATAGCGTCTTTATCTGATTACCGGTGTCAGTTTGAAAGTGAGGAAATCACTTCAACCATAATCCATTGAGACGCTGCAATGACAGATTGGTTTGAGCAGGAATGTGTGTGATTACTAGAGATGCACCGATACCACTTTTTTAAGACCGAGTACAAGTACCGATACTTTTTTCAAGTACTCGCCGATACCAATTACCGATACTTTTTTTGGGGTCATTTGCCAGTTTTCCAGGTACTTAAAGCGCATATATTATATATATAATATATATGCTTTAGGTACTTGGAAAACTGGCAAATGACCTCAAAAAAGTATTGGTGAGTACTTGAAATATAATATTATATATATATATATATAATATATATATATAATATACACACACACACACACACACCTCTTGACTGTCCCCTTTTGCCTCTTTCTCCCCCTCTTGATTCCTACCTTTTACTTCATTCTCCCCCTCTTCAGCTTTTGCCTTGGCTTTTTCTCTTCCTTTTGATCCCCCTTTGTCCCCCTCCTTGACTCTTGATCCCACTCTTTTGCCTGTCTTGCTCTCTCCTGATCCCCCCTCTTTTTTGCCTTTTCTTAGTTCCCCTCCTTTTGTCTCCTGATCTTTACTCCTTTTGCCTTTTTTTTCCCCCTTTTTCTTAGTCCCTTTTTTCTCCCTCCTTTTCACCCCTCTTTGCCTCTCACCACCCGCTCCCATCTAGCCTCCCATACTCTCCTCTGCCGGGTGCTCGCTGTTCTCTCGCGAGCCCCGGCAGAAGTCAGCGTCAGAGCGTTGCCATGGTAACCCGCGGCAACGCTCATACGCTACTTGAGGGAGAGAGGCAACCGGGGAGCATTGTGAGCAGCTCCCCGGTTCCCTCACTGCAGCACCGACCCTGACACAGGGTATCGGTGCTGGCATCGGCCGCATTTGCGCGAGTACAAGTACTCGCGCAAATGCTGGTATCGGCACCGATACCGATACCAGTATCGGTATCGGTGCAACCCTAGTGATTACCCAGAATCCCCTGCTGAACCTCTACAGTTACACAAATACGCGTTACCGACCAATGATTGGAATATTGCAGAAAGGAACAAAGAGCTACTCAGGAGCATAGAGTGTTGCTGTTCTAGAGAGAACAACTTTATAACCAAGGTAGGCCATGTGTGAAAGTTTTCATCGATTGAAAGGGTTTTTTAACTCCTTGAATCCTAGAGACACAGGGCTCAAAATTTCTACTCGTCACTAGCCAATGGCGAGTGAAAATTTAACCCTGGCGAGTAGAAATTCAGCCCTGGTGGGTATGTTATGGCTTGCAGTGGTGAGTAACTTTTCAGGTCTGGCTAGTAGCAAAGGATTTAAAATTATAAGCCCTAATAGAGAGGTCTTCAGATCTCTAGCATTCAAGGCGTTAAAAGCCTCATTTAAATTAACAGGGATGCCCGTGTTCATGGTTTGCTATAGAATCCTTCCCCGTAGCTTTGCACGTATGACCCTTTGTGTAAACGTCAGTAAACAGAATCCACAGCAGGAGCTGCTGTGTAAGAAAGATGGTAATGCCTTTGGCAGCCGTGGAGCGTAGATATCGTTCCTCTGTAAGGTGGCCTCCGCTCTTGACCTTGTCACTGGGGAGCTGCGGATTATAGAAAATGAATAGATTGTGCAGGTTTCTGCAGAGGAGAAGCTGTGAATCCTGAGGTTTTTGTATACTGGGTTTGTCTTTATTATTTCACCGCGTGTATTTATTTCATTAAGTCCGAGCTCTGGCGTTGTACCCCGTAGGACCTGGTCACATGGGCAACAGGACCTGCGTTTCTACGTCTGAACTAATCACCATTAAAGAGACAATAAACCTGGTTTTTACTTATTCTGCATGTGCATAATTTAGAAAGTCAAATTGCGTATACATTTTATTATTTTGTTTTTTGTCCTCACATATAATTTTACACTTTTAGGACAGTAAGCTCATTGGATCTCGGTTCCAGAGATATTTCTGTCAGGGACTGTGAAAGAAGGGGCTGTCGTAGAGTGTAACACTATCCCTGTGGCATAAAATCCTGCCTCTGGCCTAGTAAATACAGCATGCAGAGCACAGTGATACAATGTAACACCATCCTGCAACACTCTCCTCTACCTCCAGTCTATTACATGCAACATACAGAGCACAGTGATACAATGTAACACCATCCCGCAACACTCTCCTCTACCTCCAGTCTATTACATGCAACATACAGAGCACAGTGATACAGTGTAACACCATCCCTGCAACGCTGTGCTCTGCCTCCAGTCTATTAGATACAGCATACAGATCACAGTGATACAATGTAACACCATCCCTGCAACGCTGTGCTCTTCCTCCAGTCAATTACATACAGCGCACAGTGATACAATGTAACACCATCCTGCAACACTCTCCTCTACCTCCAGTCTATTACATGCAACATACAGAGCACAGTGATACAATGTAACACCATCCTGCAACACTGTGCTCTACCTCCAGTCTATTACATACAGCATACAGATCACGGTGATACAATGTAACATCATCCTGCAACACTCTCCTCTACCTCCAGTCTATTACATGCAACATACAGAGCACAGTGTACAGTGTAACACCATCCTGCAACACTGTGCTCTACCTCCAGTCTATTACATGCAACATACAGAGCACAGTGATACAATGTAACACCATCCTGCAACACTGTGCTCTACCTCCAGTCTATTACATACAGCATACAGATCACGGTGATACAATGTAACATCATCCTGCAACACTCTCCTCTACCTCCAGTCTATTACATGCAACATACAGAGCACAGTGTACAGTGTAACACCATCCTGCAACACTGTGCTCTACCTCCAGTCTATTACATGCAACATACAGAGCACAGTGATACAATGTAACGCCATCCTGCAACACTGTGCTCTACCTCCAGTCTATTACATACAGCATACAGATCACAGTGATACAATGTAACACCATCCCTGCAACGCTGTGCTCTTCCTCCAGTCAATTACATACAGCATGCAGAGCACAGTGATACAATGTAACACCATCCTGCAACACTCTCCTCTACCTCCAGTCTATTACATGCAACATACAGAGCACAGTGATACAGTGGAACACCATCCCTGCAACGCTGTGCTCTGCCTTCAGTCTATTACATACAGCATACAGATCACAGTGATACAATGTAACACCATCCTGCAACACTGTGCTCTACCTCCAGTCTATTACATACAGCATACAGATCACAGTGATACAATGTAACACCATCCCTGCAACGCTGTGCTCTTCCTCCAGTCAATTACATACAGCATGCAGAGCACAGTGATACAATGTAACACCATCCTGCAACACTCTCCTCTACCTCCAGTCTATTACATGCAACATACAGAGCACAGTGATACAGTGGAACACCATCCCTGCAACGCTGTGCTCTGCCTTCAGTCTATTACATACAGCATACAGATCACAGTGATACAATGTAACACCATCCTGCAACACTGTGCTCTACCTCCAGTCTATTACATACAGCATACAGATCACAGTGATACAATGTAACACCATCCCTGCAACGCTGTGCTCTTCCTCCAGTCAATTACATACAGCATACAGAGCACAGTGATACAATGTAACACCATCCTGCAACACTCTCCTCTACCTCCAGTCTATTACATGCAACATACAGAGCACAGTGATACAATGTAACACCATCCCGCAACACTCTCCTCTACCTCCAGTCTATTACATGCAACATACAGAGCACAGTGATACAATGTAACACCATCCTGCAACACTGTGCTCTACCTCCAGTCTATTACATACAGCATACAGATAACAGTGATACAATGTAACACCATCCCTGCAACGCTGTGCTCTTCCTCCAGTCAATTACATACAGCATGCAGAGCACAGTGATACAATGTAACACCATCCCTGCAACGCTCTGCTCTACCTCCAGTCTATTACATGCAACATACAGAGCACAGTGATACAATGTAACACCATCCCGCAACACTCTCCTCTACCTCCAGTCTATTACATGCAACATACAGAGCACAGTGATACAATGTAACACCATCCTGCAACACTGTGCTCTACCTCCAGTCTATTACATACAGCATACAGATCACAGTGATACAATGTAACACCATCCCTGCAACGCTGTGCTCTTCCTCCAGTCAATTACATACAGCATGCAGAGCACAGTGATACAATGTAACACCACCCCTGCAACGCTCTGCTCTACCTCCAGTCTATTACATGCAACATACAGAGCACAGTGATACAATGTAACACCATCCTGCAACACTGTGCTCTACCTCCAGTCTATTACATACAGCATACAGATCACAGTGATACAATGTAACACCATCCCTGCAACGCTGTGCTCTTCCTCCAGTCAATTACATACAGCATGCAGAGCACAGTGATACAATGTAACACCATCCCTGCAACGCTCTGCTCTACCTCCAGTCTATTACATGCAACATACAGAGCACAGTGATACAATGTAACACCATCCCTGCAACACTGTGCTCTACCTCCAGTCTATTACATACAGCATACAGAGCACAGTGATACAATGTAACACCATCCCCGCCCTCTACAGTGCTCCTCCCCACCTTCTACAATACACAACCCCACCCTCTACAATACACTTCCCTGTCCTCTACAATACACTCCCCGCCCTCTACAATACACTTCCCTGTCCTCTACAATACACTCCCCGCCCTCTACAATACACTTCCCTGTCCTCTACAGTGCACCTCCCCACCACGTACAGTATGCCTTCCCCCACCGCCCTCCATACTGCGGATCCTTCCTTCACCCTTTTGCTCAGCTGCAGATGGTAAGGAGCCAGGGATCGGCCACGGCTGAGGGGGTTGGTAGGCTTATACATGGAGTCTCTTGGATGGTAGATGTGAGGAATGTGAGGCTGTGTGCTGGTATATCAGACAATATACTGTGGTCCTGTGGCTACCAGTGAAACAAGGCTGGGGTATCGCAATATAGTGTCCTTCAGTGGCTGCCAGTAGAACAAGGCTGGGGTGTCAGGCAATATAGTGTGGTACTCTTAGGGTCAATACGTCTTCATAAAAGGAAGTCTTAATAGATGAAATATTACCCACACAGTATAAATACCACATTTGTGTGATAACTGCGGCAAATCGCGTGGGGGGAGGGGAGTTATATTATGCTGCCAAAAAAACAGATTTCTCAAATCAGTTGCTACGTGGTAGATGCGCCATCAAAAGACAAACGCAGAGAAAAACCAGAACCACAAAGAAAAAGATTATTATTATTATTCTTTATTTATATAGAGGCAACTAATTCCGCAGCGCTCTACAATAGGGAATGGATATACAGAGATATTCAATAGTACAAATCAAATGTGGAGAACAGAAGGATCAGAGGGCCCCCTGCTGGTGAGATCTTACAGTCTAGAGGATCAGGGGTTCATTTACAGTGAACAAATGGCAACGGCAATGAAATCACAATTGTGATAAAAAGTATACTCACATGGAATAAGCCCCGGTTCAATAGATTATAACAACCAGTAGAGAGCAACAGTGGGTAACCTGCCCCTGTATAGGAGACTGCACTTCATACCGGACCAAGTCAAAGATAATGGCAGCACTCCAAAATGCAACTGAAGCAAACGTGTTAAAGGGGATGTTTACCCGCTTCACAACTTTGCTTAAATCTTTTCCTTAGCAATGATAACTAATGGAAAGTGTGTCCGTTTTAAAAGAAAAATCAGCCAGTTTGGAGAAATTCAAAGATTAAATATAGCTCTGTACCTTCTTCCGGCAGACAGTGCTGACCGGATCTGTACCGTTGTCTGAACTTCTATCCAGCCTCCTCCGATGACGGAGGCTGTCTGTCTGTAAGTTGGAGCGTTCTCATTGGCCAGAAATCGACCTCTGCTAATGAGATTGCTCCAGCTTAGAGGAGACTGGATAGGAGCTCACACTGCAGTACAGATCCAGTCAGCACTGTCTGCCGGAAGCAGGTACAGGGGTACATTTAACCTTAGAATTTCTTCAAACGGGTGGATTTTTTTTTTTTAAAGAATACAATTCCCATTATATATTAGCAAAAGTTGTGAAGGGGGTAAACATCGCCTTTAAGGGAATGGAGGACTTGACATATGAGGAAAGAGTAGACGAACTTGGTTTATTTACTCTAGAGAAAAGTCGGTTAAAGGGATAGTAATGTTTCATAATAAAAGCAGCTCTAATTAATCATCATAGTATTTGGACTTTGGAGAGTGTTATTTCAGTACTGTCAGAGTTGTAGTACAAGAGTAATTGAATGACAAAGTGTCCCCCTCCTGCCCCTTTTACTGATGTAACATTGCTCAGCCAGAGCAGAAGGGAGGTACCCAGGTAGACTGCAGAGAGGGACAATCTTCAATTAAGATAAGGGAAAAACCTGAAAAACTTGTCAAGGGGGGAAGGGCTTTCATTGTTCTCATAGGAAGAAGATTGTCCCCTTCTGTTATCTGTCTGGTCTATGGACTGCATTCCACATCTGAGAAGAGATGGCTTACATTAGGTAAAAGGGGCGGGAGGGGAAACTTTGCTTGTGAATATCTCTCAAACCATAAAGGTTTGAGAGATAAGACTTATATCATTCTTCATGTTTTTTAAATACCTACAAAATAAAGTTATAACGAAGTATTACTATACCTTTAAGTATATGTGAGGTCAATACACAGATTTCTTTGGTGAGCTTTTTTTTTAAATGTTATATTGAGCAAAAGTAAAGACAACACAAAATTGAAAGCCGTACAGCTTCAAAATGTACAATACCGTGGGTGAAATAGGGACAGGAGAGATCAGAGCTCAGAAAACATTAGATTAAAGCCCCATTAGTCAAAGGTTGCATTTAAAAGCATGACATATCCTAATGACATGTTTGGGAAACAAACTTCCAGCAATAATTAAAGCCATAAGCAATGAACATAAGAAAAGAGAGAATCGAGAGGAGAGGGAATGGAGTGGACAAAGCAAGCATAGAAAAAAGTCGTAGAGAGAGAAGAAATGAAGGGGAAGGAATCTATCACGGAGAGATGTCGCAAGAAGCCATGTGTCGTGATTTGCGAAGAAGTCATTAATACAGTCGGGGTCTTTCCCCATTTTCAGATTCGTGAGTCTTAGCATGGTGATGTGATGTGGTCTCTAGACTTCGAAACCCACTCGGAATAGGTAAGCGGATCAACAGATTTCCAGTGGGCTGATAGCTGTGCCTTGGCCAGGCCCAGCAGAGCTAGCAAGATTTGATGTGGACTAGGATACAGAGGGGGTAGGTGGACATAAAAAGGAATTTGTCAAGGGTCTCTAGATAGTTTAAAGGAGCAGTAAACCTTTTTCTATGAAAACACATATTTTATAGATCTTTTCCTGCTGAATAAAACAAGGTCACTCCCATCGCTGTCAGATGTTTTATTCAGAATTTATAGCAGTTTAAATAATCAGGAAGTGAATTTACTGTGTTTACTTCCTGATAGTTCTAACTGACAGGAAGTGAATTTACTGTGTTTACTTCCTGACAGTTCTAACTGACAGGAAGTGACAGGCAGTTTCTATCACATTCTATGGAGAACTGTATGTCTCCGACTTTTCTGACTTTCCTCTTCATTAGAATCTAACAGGAAATCTAATTAAAATTTGGCCACTAGAGGGCACTGCTATTGTAAAAAAAACATGGGTTTAAACTGTAATAACTCTGGAAATATAAATCTCTCGGCAGTGGGAGTACCCTTATTTTACTCAATAGGAATTTCCCTACAATATATATTTTCATAAAACAAGTTTACTGCTCCTTTAATATTCAAACTATGATCAATGCAGTCCAAGCAATTCATCCAATAGTCCTTCAAGAGAGGGCATGTCCACCAAAGGTGAAGCAGCGACCCCAACCCCCCGCGACACCTCCAACCTCTGTCACTAACCGTGGGGAACATAGCATGCAGCTGCATTGGGGAGTAATGCCACCTGCTGAGAAATTTAAATGAGATTTGAAAAGCCGAGCTGAGATAGAACAGGATTTACAGGTGCGCCAGATACACTGACAGTTGGCGTCTGACAAAGTGTCTCCTATTTCCGATTCCCATGCTTGTACATACAGTAATTTTGATGAGGAGGCGGAATCGGACAAGATATCATATATTTTGCTAAGAAACCAACCCTTAGCTGTAGGGATTAGAAGATGCGATTCAAACTTTGTAGGCTGTTGAGACCACCCCTGCTTAATGGCCGGAAGGTCTAAGAAATGATGAATCCAAAAAAAACTTCCACATCTCTCCTGAAGAGAGATCAAGACAGGTTCGTAAAGAATCAAACAACGCTATCCTCCCCTTATCTATAAAATCCCCAGTCTTAAGGGTTTGATTGGCAGTCGATGGTGGTAAGTCTTTAGTCGGAAGAGTTTAAGTAGTGGCACGTTGATAAAAGACCGGGGAAGCTAGGGAGGGAAGAGGGAGAAGAGAGAGTGAGGACGTATATAGTGACCACATAGCCAGGAAGGCAGTTAAGACAGGATGATCAAGGGCCCTGAGGGATCTAGATCGCAATGGAAGCAGTACCTCAAAAAGTGTATCCTGTGATGGGAGGAGGGGACGCTCTATAGAAACACACAACACATAACCAATTATGTTGCCAATCCAGAGCCTGCCTTCTCCTTCAGAGCGCCAAAAGTCTGGAATAACCTACATGAAAAAAAATCAGATCTTCTCCCATTCTAAAATCCTTAAAAATAAGTGTATTTTATAAATAAATAAAATAACCAGTGGACACCCCTTGAGATTAGCGGAATGGAGGTTTGAACTTCAGCAGAGGAAAGGAGCTTTCAATTTCAGCAGAGGAAAGGATTTTTTACAGTAAGGTCTGTTAAATTATGAAATTCTTTGTCCAATGATGTGGTTACGGCAGATACAATGGATACTTTTAAGAGAAGATTAGATACATTTCTTTCAAAAGGGAACATACAGAGTTATACTGTGTATTATTAGGCAAAACCGGAAAGTCTGATAAAGACTAATTTATTTGGCAGCAGGAAAGCTATACCATACTCTTGTCTCTGGGTTACAGAGGTTGAACTCGATGAACTTGCGTCTTTTTTCAGCCTAATTTACTATGTTACCATGTGGCAAGGCTACCATATGAGATCATAGTGTTATCTCGGGATCTTCTTACAAAGTGTTTTGGTTATAGCAAGCAGACTTTAAAATTTAAGAGGATAGTAATACTTTGTTTTATCTTTATTTTATTTTGTAGTCATTAAAAAAAAACATGAAGAATGATATAAGTCTTATCTCTCAGACCTTTATGGTTTGAGACATATTCACAAGCAAAGTTTCCCCTCCCGCCCCTTTTACCTAGTGTAAGCCATCTCTTCTCAGATGTGGAATCCAGTCCATAGACCAGACAAATAACAGAAGGGGACAATCTTCTTCCTATGAGAACAATGAAAGCCCCGCCCCCCTTGACAAGTTTTTCAGGTTTTTCCCTTATCTCAATTGAAGATTGTCCCTCTCTGCAGTCTACCTGGGCACCTCCCTTATGATCTGGCTGAGCAGTGTTACATCAGTAAAAGGGGAGGGAGGGGGATACTTTGTCATTGAATTACTCTTGTACTACAAATCTGACAGTACTGAAATAACACTCTACAAAGTCCAAATACGATGATGATTAATTAGAGCTGTTTTTATTATGAAACATTACTGTCCCTTTAAAGGATCACCAACACCTCTGCATAATAACCCCTCACTAACCTTAATTTGGGCAAAAAATCCTAACCGCCACTTTGAATCAATTCTGTGTGAATTGATTCCCAAGATTAATGTTTAATTAGTACTGGATATCAATTCCACGCGGGAAGACATTATTCTTTTTTTTTTTAACCCTTTGAGTGCCAGAGGGGTACGCAACGCATTGCAAAGCACTTAAAGGGTTTATGGATTTCAGGATCCGAACTCCGCCCACTAAAGTATTCATAAGCAGGAAGTGAGATTTCAGTAGGAGGTATGTGAGGTCTTGGAATCCAGCAACAAAGAATTATGTCTGCATGCTTTACAGTTCCAATTAAAGATTCATTTTGGAGGACTGATTCATATCAAAATTATTTGTAGTGGCCCTTGTTTTCTGTCCAGATTATGGTAAGTGGTGAGATGTTGAGATGCCGAGGTGTTTTATTCAAAACTTAATGCAGCTCAGACTTCCATGTTTTGGGTACAGTACGCCCATTGCCTGAAATTGAATGGTGATGCTTTTGGTACAGCGGTCACTGGACAGCAATGGTAATTTGATAATAAACCTCCATAGGATGGTATATCAACAGGGATATTAAAATGTCTGGCCATGGATGTATTGCACTCAAAAGTTAGTTTGAACTGCAATAAGTTTTGAATAAAATATCCCTTAGCAGTGAGAGTATAACTGCTTTACTCAGCTGGATAAGCTGGATAAAATATTTGTTTTTTTTTTCTTCTTTAATATTGATCATTCATATTCCTCTAAGTAGCCCCAATCTGATGGTACAGATGCCTCTGGTCTTGAGTGACAAACATCATAAAAATGTAACCTCATGGTCTAACCCTCTTACTGATTTCATATCCTGTTCCTATTTCACTCAGTACCATGAGCAAATTCACAGTACAATATTGTGCTATATAATTTATGCGGCTCAGTGACACTGTAGCCGTTAGGACACTCTGTGCACCTAATTGAGCACCTAACCGAGCTGTTAACGTAGGCGACTGATTAGCCAAAATGAATGATACTATTCAGGAGCACAGAAAACAGTATGGAGTCTGATTAGTGACTAACTGTGACAGCATTAAAGGGATAGTGATATTTCACAAAAACAGCAGCTCCAATTAATCTTCATAGTATTTGGACTTTGGAGAGTGTTATTTCATTGCAGTCAGAGTTGTTGTACAAGAGTAATTGAATGATAAAGTATCCCCCTCCCGCCCCTTTTACTGATGTAACACTGCTCACCTCAGAGCAGCAAGACTGTCCGGATGGATCGCAGAGAGGGACAATCTTCAGTGATCATAAGGAAAAACCTGAAAAACATGTCAAGGGGGCGGGTTTTCCTTATGATCACAGTAAGAAGATTGTCCCTTGCTGTGACCTGTCCGGTCAAGAGAACAGATTTCACATCTGAGGGGAGGCTGCTTACACTAGGTAAAAGGGGCGGGAGGGGGATACTTTATCATTCAATTACTCTTGAACTACAACTCTGACAGTATTGAAATAACACTCTCAATGGCCCAAATACTATGAAGATTAATTGGATCTGCTTTTATTTTTAAACATTACTGTCACTTTAAGTATTACCGTCCCTTTAATTTCTGGAAGGTGGAGTAATTCTGGGGCAAACCAACTACACCTTAGAGTGGAAATATAAATTTCCTAAACTGCCATAATTTGAGGGAATATTTTATCATTCAATTAATCCTGAGCTACAACTCTGACAGTATTGAAGTAACAATCTCCATGGCCCAAATTCTATGAAGATTAATTGGAGGTTTTTTTTATTGTGAAACATTACTGTCCCTTTAATGCGAACATAGTCTCCTGGGAGTGTAAGCAGAACCTGTTGTGCTCTCACGTGGATGGGCCCCCTTGAATGCTCTGCCCTATTGAAACCGCACCCTCTGCCCCACCCCTGTAGTCACATCCCTTGTTGGTGTGATCTCACTCAAAGCGGCCCGGGGTCCATTATCCAAGACTCCCCCATACACCTCGTTCTGTAACCATTCGTGTGCTCTGATCTCTGTCTCGTTGAGTTAAAATATTGCGGTTTTAGTAGAATCGCAGTTTTACTGTTGATGAAACCACAACAATATTCCAGCGGTTTTAGAATTTAATGACACGTCCGCAGGACATTAATGGCCAGATGGTAATTAGAATAATTGTGCTTTTTCTTCAGCTTGTTATTTTTACGTGTCTCTTTGAAAACACGAACAACAGAATGTAAACTTCCCAATTAACCTCAGCGGGACGGAGTTTCACCCTTTTAGAATGAAAATCTGATTCTTATTCAGTGCGACGTCTCTTACATCTATCACTTCTAACAGACACACAGAGGCAGATGTGTCAGGGGCAACCGGAGCAAATCTGCGGCAAATAATGCGCCATAGGTTGGAGATCTCACTGGTATTCAAGAGGTTAACATTCCCATTCAGTTTAAGGGGAATGTTTTTTTAACCCTTTGAAGTACCACAGTGGCTTTGCCATGCATTGCGTACCCCTCTGGCACTCAAACGGTTAATTGTATTTATTCCTTATGGTGCAGTTGGTTTGCACCACTTTCTTACCACAGCGGCCTGACTGAGGCTACTTTACTAAGAATAATTGGAGCAAATCTGCAGGAAACCAATAGCATCACAAGGAAGAAATAAAATTCTGAATATCGCCACTGATTTAAATAGGGATTTTAACCCCATAACGGCTGGTGACTGGCCAGGACCATCATAGTTTTTTTCCCCTGAAGGACCAGTGACCAGTCCTGTCACGTCACATATTTTGTGGTTACTGCGCTCCTGCTGGAGCACTGTAAGCAATGGCGGGGTCTGAAATTGACCGGTCCAAGACCATAGTGGTGTCTCTCAAACCCCATTTTGTTGTGCCAGTACACGCCATTATTCATGTGTACCAACGCTCCAACAACAATCAAAGCTGTCATTTGGAAAGGTCACCTCCCCAGACTGCTGGTTGTTAAGGGGTTAACCCATTGAATACTAGAATTCTCAAATGGTAGAGCCACCCCTTTGATCCCTAAACTGTTAAAGGGATAGTAATGTTTCATAATAAAAGCAGCTCTAATTAATCATCATAGTACTTGGACTTTGGAGAGTGTTATTTCAATTCTGTCAGAGTTGTAGATCAAGTGTAATTCAATGACAAAGTATCCCCCTCCCGCCCCTTTTACTGATGTAACACTGCTCAGCCAGAGCAGAAGGGAGGTGCCCAGGTAGACTGCACAGAGGGACAATCTTCAATTAAGATAGGGGAAAAACCTGAAAAACTTGTCAAGGGGGGCAGGGCTTTCATTGTTCTCATAGGAAGAAGATTGTCCCCTGCTGTTATCTGTCTGGTCTATGGACTGCATTCCACATCTGAGAAGAGATGGCTTACACTAGGTAAAAGGGGCGGGAGGGGAAACTTTGCTTGTGAATATCTCTCAAACCATAAAGGTTTGAGAGATAAGACTTATATCGTTCTTCATGTTTTTTTAATGCTTACAAAATAAAATAAAGATAAAACAAAGTATTACTATCCCTTTAAGAGAACTAAACAAGCTTTAAGCTCGCTGCTTTATTACTGGTTTCTACGGATAACTACTAGATAACTTTGTGTTTCTGAAGCCCTGCCTGTCCTTCTGGCACTCTAAAGGTTAACGCTTCTGATTCTTTTTTTTTCTCCCTAATAACCAGATTATGTATGAATACAAAGAGACCAAATCTGTGGGGGTACGGGAAGCAACTGCAACATAGGAGCCAAATAAAAATTCATATTGGTTTTAAGTGGATGTATCACCTCTTTATAAGTTAGACTTTATAGTTGGGTTATATAGCAAGTATGATTAAAAGTGTTTTTAATTTATTTTTAAGTGTTATTTTGTCGAAATTCAAGTTATAAACTCTGCCCTGCACCTACTTCTGCATAGACTGTGGTTACCTGCTCTGTAACCGCAGTCCGTCACTCTGCCTCTGCTCTCCTCCCTCTATCCAGCCTCCTCCAATGACGGAGGCTTTCTGTCTGTAAGTTGGAGCGTTCTCATTGGCTAGATATTGATCTCTGCCAATGAGAGCGCTCCAGCTTATAGACAGAAAGCCTCCGTCATTGGAGGAGGCTGGATAGAGGGAGTGGAGCAGAGGCAGAGTGACAGACTGCAGTTACAGGGCAGGGAACCGCAGTCTGGCCAGAAGTAGGTACTGGGCTTAGTTTATAACTTGAATTTCGAGAAAATAACGCTTTAAAAAAAACAAACAAACAATTAAAGACACTTTTAATCGTGTTCGCTATATATCCTATTTAGCCTAACATATACAGGTGATACATCCACTTGAAACGGGGCTTTGAATGCAAGAGGAGTATGCAACCCATTGCTTCGCACTCAAGGGTTAAAGAGAAATGACTATGTTTTCCCTTCCTAGGGAAGCAGATGTAGTAAATAATCTAGGCCTTCCCCGTGTAGTCCTAAAATAGTCACTGTAAGCCAATGGAGCGGTGCAGGCTGGAAGGCAATCCTGAAGTCAGTGACTCACATCCACAAGACTTGCGAGTGTCATGCACTGCTCCAATAGGATATTCCTATCCTAATGTCTACGGAACCTTCAGAGTCCTGTGATTCAGTCTTTTGCAGTTCCAGCAAGGGAGGCCCAGTGTTCTCTTATCAGATCGATTCCCAATGTGTTAGAATACTCTCTATGCATTCAAGGTGTTAAAAGCCCAATTCAAAGGGATAGTAATGTCTCTGAACGTGTTTTTCTAATTTTGTAGTGCTTAAAAAGTAGAGTTTAACACAAAAAAATAATCTCTCAAACCACTATAGTTTGAGAGATATATTCGTTCAAAGTTTGACGTCTCCTGCTGTCAGCAAGAGATCCGTGTCGGCCGACACGGATCCTCTGCAGCAGAATCACATTTTTTGAACAGAATGACTGCGTTGCAATGATCTACCAAGTGTGCTTGGTTTGCAAGCACACTTCATAGATCATTGCAATGCAGTCATTCTGTTTAAAAAATGCGATTTCGGCTCTTCTGCAGAGCCCTCCGTGTCGGCCGACACGGATCTCCTGCTGACATCTTTACAGCTGACAGCAGGTGACGTCAAAGTTTGAAGGAAGATATCTCTCAAACCATAGCGGTTTGAGAGATACGTTTTTTGCGTTGAACTCCACTTTTTTTTTAAGCACTACAAAATTAGAAAAACATGTCCGGGGACATTGCTATCCCTTTAAACCAAACAGATACAAATAAGGGCGCTAGCAATATAATATTGTTGAATGAACAATCCACACATGCTAGTAACATGTAAGTAAAATACATGTGAAGTTCTACCACCATCTCTGGGTGTTACCGCACACATCTGGGTGAGATATTGACCGTCACTGTTCTAGGCTCCAGGGAGTCAATGGACACCACAAGACTTGAATATGGCTAAAAACTGTTATTAAAAAATATAAAGCAAAAGGCAAAATTGCAAAAAATGTAAAAACATAAAGCACCAAAACCAAGCGCTCTGGCGCTCTAAAAATGTATTCTTTATGTGTCAAGTTTATCCAAAGAAATAATTTAAAGGGATAGTAATGTTTCATAATAAAAGCAGCTCTAATTAATCATCATAGTATTTGGACTTTGGAGAGTGTTATTTCAATTCTGTCAGAGTTGTAGTTCAAGAGTAATTCAATGACAAAGTATCCCCTCCTGCCCCTTTTACTGATGTAACACTGCTCAGTCAGATCAGAAGGGAGGTGCCCAGGTAGACTGCAGAGAGGGACAATCTTCAATTAAGATAAGGGAAAAAACCTGAAAAGCTTGTCAAGGGGGGCAGGGATTTCATTGTTCTCATAGGAAGAAGATTGTCCCCTTCTGTTATCTGTCTGGTCTATGGACTGGATTCCACATCTGAGAAGAGATGGCTTACACTAGGTAAAAGGGGCGGGAGGGGAACTTTGCTTGTGAATATCTCTCAAACCATAAAGGATTGAGAGATAAGACTTATATCGTTCTTCATGTTTTTTTAATGCCTACAAAATAAAATAAATAAAAATGAACTATTCCTTTAACCATTTCAAGTCTCTTTGACAAATAAACTCCACACACTAAGGTGTAACTTTTGAGTCGATTAAGCTCCTTCTTACAATTGCTTCTCAACCATTATAGTTTCTCCAGTGGCAAAAGGGGTTTCTGCTTCGATTCTCATAACCCTTTATGGGGTCTCTGCACCACTAGAGGCACCGGTGGAAGGTGTAATCAAACTGCAAAAACACAAAACAAGAAAGGGCTCACACCCGTCTAAGACTATATCTGCTGGTCATTAAAAATCATAAGCCCCTATAATTATATGCTCACCGGATACAGAAGGATTGTCAGCATATCAGGCGTCAATGATCATCTTTCCTGGATCTTCTTAAATAGCCATAAACACCAATACAGTGTTATAAGTGAATTAATTTATTGTACAGCGCTAATTAAAAAGTATATAATAATCTTTAAATAAAAGCAGCCTGGTCTCATCATGAATTGTTTTATCCCCATTGGTACAGCTGATTTTCTCCTGAATTGTTTTTCTTCCTGCATACGGTAAAATAACGAGGTACATAACCCGCATTTCCATTGATTCCCACCTTGTCTCTCAGTTCCTGCAGAGAACGTTGCCACCATCTCGGAATGCGCCAGTGTAATAGAGGGGGTGAGCCGTAGCAGGAACGCGCTTCTGAACGGAGACACTAAGAACTATGACTGGGATTCTGGGTACACGTGTCACCAGTTGGGGAGTGGAGCCATCGTGGTTCAGCTCGCTCAGCCCTACATGATAGGATCCATCAGGTAGGTGAATGTATGGACCAATCACAATCGTTTAAGGTGCAGCTGTTTGGGGGCAAGGCAGTTGCACTATAGGGTACAAATACATGTTTCCTGTTTATAGGGATAATAATGTTTAGGTATTACAGTAAGATTGGTTCTTCTACATAGATTTCTATAATGATGTGTAGCTTTATAGCCATCCACTAATAAAATGTCCCTCCTGACCCTTTTCCATAAATTAGGAATCATCCCCTCAGATCTGGATTCCGGTCAGCAGACCATACAATTCGCAATGAGGGACAATCTTCTGTTTATCAGTAAAAGGAAGGGTAGATTTTTTTCTGTCCAGACCTACTTAGAGAGCTTATGGGAAGATTTGTGACGTATGTAAAAGGGGCAGGAGGGGGACACTTTATTAGAGAATAAAACGAAAATGGCAAAATTATGGATTTTTACAAAGTAAGGGTAGATTTTTTTCTGTCCAGACCTACTTAGCTTATGGGAAGACTTGTAACATACGTAAAAGGGGCAGGAGGGGGACACTTTATTAGAGAATAAAACGAAAATGCCAAAATTATGGATGTTTACAAAGCAACTTATCATTATACAAAAGTATATAGAAGAATCGATCTTACGGTAATACATAAACATTACTATCCCTTTAATGGGAGAGAGTTCTCCAAAGCATTACTACCCAATTCATTACACATCTCTGTAGTATTCAGGACAGTAGTTCTCAACCAGGGTGCTGTGAGTACGAGCTCAGGGTAGCTTACTTTTTCCATGAAGATTTTGACAATAATGTTAAAGTTGAGTTTCTATTATATATTTATGGAAATTATTATGCTCAATAATCTCTTTGTTGTCATTTGGACTTTGAGATCTAACAATAACTATACATGTGTATTTAGTTATTCCCTTTCTTAAAGGGATAGTAATACTTGCAAGTCACTAATCCCCATATTGTAGCTTTGTTAAAAAGAAACGTATTGCCCCCAGCGTCATCTCTCAAACCCTTATGGTTTGAGAGATGATAGCGCTCAAAGTTGCCCCTCCCTCCCCCTTCCCTGACTGAACGCTGACTGCAGGGGAAGCTGTCATACGACAGTCTTATGTACATCAGGCGGCTCTGCAGCTGAGCCGAGATCACATTTATAAAAAAGAATTCTTTCACTGAAACGGTCTTCTACGTGTGGTTGGTTTGTGCTTGGTTTGCAATCACACATAGAAGACCGTTTTAGTGAAAGATTTCCTTTTTATAAACGCGATCTTGGCAATGCTGCAGAGCCGCCTGATGAAAGTAATTCCGGATATCCCTGCAGTCAGAGTTCAGTCAGGGAAGGGGGAGGGAGGGGGGAACTTTGAGCGCTATCATCTCTCAAACCATAAGGGTTTGAGAGATAACACTGGGGGCAATACGTTTCTTTTTAACAAAGCTACAATATGGGGATTAGTGATTTGTAAGTATTACTATCCCTTTAAGGCCCTTGAGAAATCACCTATAAAATGTGAGAGCTGCCCTGAAAATTCCAGAACGCATGTAAAGGGTGCCTTGAGCGAAAGTAAGATTGAGAACCATTGATTCAGGGCATAAAAAATGTTTTTAAATGCTTTCAAATTTGGGGAATCTGTTCGTGCCCAGTGATGTAGCTGCTTTGCCCCAGAATTGATTCACACTTGTTTTGTACATTGTTTGTAGTCTGAAGTAAAGCATCAAGGTCATACAATTATCTGAACTGGAGTTATGTTGGGGGGGGGGGGGGGTAAGTGCTACTTTTTAGAAAGTTGTATCAGAAAGAGAAGAAACAGCACCAACACAAATCATGTTGACTTAAACCACTGAATGGTAGAGCTGTCTCCAGAATTTTGTTTAGAGATGCGACGGAGAGCTTTCTAGTATTCCAAGAGTTAATTAAACATAACAACAACGAGAAGGAGTGCAAACCGCAAGATATATAATCTCAATAATTGCGCTGAGAATAAATACTAACATTGCGAAGAGACTACCGGCCTGCGGTGTACAAGACCAGTATAAAGTGAGGAGGGTATCAAATCTACCCTGCTATGGAGATACACCTCCCGTTGGAGTAGTAAGAACTGCTAGATCCGCTTTACGTTAACCCTTTGAGTGCCAGAGGACTCCGCAATGCATTGGAATACGTTGCATACCACTCTTCCACTGAAAGGGTTAAGCATTGCTTAAAGACAACCCAAAGAGACAGCACCGTCCCAAACTATATATACACACACATACCTTCACTGTAAGCGTACCCTTGTTTTATTCAGTAGGAAAAGCCTTGTAACATGTATTTTTCATATTAAAAGTAGTATTACTGTACCACTAAAACATCACAGACTAACTAACATCTGCTTGTACATTAGACTGCTGTAGTAGTTACAGATTTATCCAGTGAATCACGTAACATGAGAACAATCCAAATCACTCACATATCGTTGTATATGCTAACTGTGCAGGCAGCCATTTTATCAGGTACAAACATTCAACAGAAAGAAGATTGAGCTGCAAATGTCAGAGGTAGATTTCTACTGACCATGTAAGAATTCATACGTTGGTGAACTGGAAGTTGTCATCGGTTACAGCATTATCACGCGTTGGTTAGTCTGCATAGAGATTGTGGCTTAAAGGGATAGTAATACTTGCAAATTACTAATCCCCATATTGTAGCTTTGTTAAAAAGAAACTTATTGCCCCCAGTGTCATCTCTCAGACCCTTATGGTTTGAGAGATGATAGCGCTCAAAGCTCCCCCCTCCCTCCCCCTTCCCTGACTGAACGCTGACTGCAGGGATATCCGGTATTACTTGCATCAGGCGGCCCTGCAGCATTGCCAAGATCGCGTTTATAAAAAATAAATCTTTCCCTAAAACGGTCTTCTACGTCTGCTTGCAAACCAAGCACCCATAGAAGACCGTTTCAGTGAAAGACTTCTTCTTTATAAACACGATCTCGGCTCAGCTGCAGAGCCTCCGGATGCACATAAGACTGTCGTACGACAGCTTCCCCTGCAGTCAGCGTTCAGTCAGGGAAGAATGAGGGAGGGGGGAACTTTGAGCTCATAAGGGTTTGAGAGATGACACTGGGGGCAATACATTTCTTTTTAACAAAGCTACAATATAGGGATTAGTAATTTGCAAGTATTACTATCCCTTTAAACTGGAAATAACTTTTTATAATGACTTGGGTGAATTTGAAAGGACTTTTATAGCCACCTATATTTGTTAGCCATTGTTTACATAGTAACATAGTTGACGAGGCTGAAAAAAAGACATCTGTCTATCAAGTCCAGCCCATGCCAAATCCACCCCTGTTGATCCAAAAGAAGGTGAAGAAAAAAAACATTGAAGCCATTTCCAATTAAGCCCCAAATGGGTAAAAAAAAAATCCTGACTCACAATGCCTGGATCGATATTGTTCTGTGCGAAAAAAGTATCCATTACTTTTTTGAAAGCAATTAGAATGTCTGCAATCACTGCATTCGAAGGCGAAGTGTTCCATAAATTTACTGCCCTTACTGTAAAAAATCCCTGCCTTTGATGTAGTCAAAAGTTCCTTTCCTCTAGTCTTAAAGAGTTAGTAATGTCTTTTGAAACAATAAAGAAATATTGTAGCTATTAAAAAAAATAAACTAAATGATCCCAGTCCCATCTCTCAAACCTTTATGGTTTGAGAGATAGAACTTTTAAAGTTCCCCCCTTCCTCCCCTTTCACTGACATCAGCGTCTAGCTGACAGCAGGCGATCCTGGTTTGGGGACCGGCAGGCGGCTCTACAGCAGAGAAGAGATACTGAAATCTAAAAAGAACTACTTCATTGGAAAGGTCTGCAAATTGTTATCAGTCACGTGTGCTGGCACATCAAACTTCACTATCTGGTCCTTAAGGGGTTAAAGGGTGACCTCTTTGCTCAGTGTTTCTGAGTTTATAGTTCCTTGGATAGTTCTTTGTACTGACCTGGAATATAAGTGTAAATGCTAATCATATCCCCCTTAGACGTCTCTTTTCTAATGTAAACAAACCCAGTTTGGCTAGTCTCTCTTTATAACTCAGATCCTCCAATCCCTTTATCAGTTTTGTTGCACGTCTCTGCACCTTTTCCAGTTCAGTAATGTCTTTTTTAAGAACAGGCGCCCAAAATTGTACTCCATATTCTAGATGAGGCCTAACCAAGGATTTATACAGAGGTAGGATAATCCCATCCCTTGCTTATACACCTCGTTTTATGCAGGCTAGTACTCTATTTTCTCTTGCAGCAGCTGAGTGACTCTGCACACTGCTGTGAAGTCTATTGTCTATCAGTTCTCCTAAATCTTTCTTTAATTGGGATTCCCTAAGTTGTTTCCCATTTAAACGTTTGTTTCTACAGCCGAAATGCATAGCCTTACATTTATGTAAAACTATAGTTTGAGATATTTAACTTTATTTATTTGTCATTTTCTGCAAAATAGTCAGTACTTCCATTTAGGAAGTGATAGTTGGGATGGAGAGTGCAGTGTTCATATCCGACACTTCAGGCTGCTCCAGGCTGTACTGTATAGTGTGCATAAGTTCACAACTACATAAAGCTAAATCTCTCCGAAATTATAATTTTTAAATAAAGAATGGCTAACATAACATATTGGTGATTTCAAAAACTCTTTCAAAATTGCCCAGTTCATTATAAAACGTTAGTTCCACTTTAAGGTCAGGAGGTCCTGCATTTCATAAAGATTGCTTATGCCTTTTCACTGCTTGTTCCAATTTTAAATAAAGGGTGTGGGTAAAAGAGATGTTTGGGGGGGCGGTGAGCTGGTGCCATTTATTTAAATAGGTTTTACTTCTCCTTTAAAGGGGAACTATCACCCCAAATAAAGTCTCCCCCCGCCATAATTAGCCATTTAGAGATAAGCTTACTATTAGACTGTTATCCTGAATAATTACACCGTTAGTGGAAATCCTGCTTGTGCTGAGACTGACGGACAGGCAACAGCGCAGACCTCTTTGCTCCCCTTTAACCATTTGAGTGCCAGAGGGGTACGTAACGCATTGCTAAGCAATGCGTTGCATACCTCACTGGCACTCAAAGGGTTATTAAACCGTCATTGTTTGCAGCTTTGTTACTGTCTCTGAAAACATCTGTCTGCCCTGATATGTCCACCTGTTTGTTGTGCGATATTAAATGAATGAAAACCATAATGACCCAGTTTGCTGTTTAACATAAGATACAGCGGCGGGTTAGAATTACTTGTGTGCGCGTCGGCTGCATCCCCAGACAGAGAAATGAGAAATGTTCCCGGCTCCGGGTCTCATGGAAGAGGTGCGTTGTCAGGTTAGAAATGGGGTTGTTATTTTAATCTTGTGACTTGTTTTCTGTTATTAGTATTATTTGTACCCTTCGCTCACCGAGAGCGATCAGAGAGCTTTCCCTGTCTCCGCCGTCTGCTGCTATAGTAACGGCTCCGGAAGTAAGGAGACCTGCAGGGCACTGCACATCCTAAAGTCACGTGCACAAATAAAAGGGAGAGAAATTCTAGGACAGCTGCGAGATGGCAATAAAATTAAAATTCCCTAAGTGTCCATTGATGTAAACAGGGCTTTTAACCCATTGAATTCTGGAGAGGCTAGACCTGTCTGGCGTTCAACAGATTAACTCTTTGAGTACCAGAGGAGTACAGAATGCATTGCAGAGCATTGGTTAAAAGACCCATTTAAATTAATGAGAAATGGTATTTGTCCCTATGATGCAATTGCTGTGTGTGCCAGGATTACTTCTCCTTAACCCTTTGAGTGCCAGAGGGGTACGCAGCGCATTGCTTTGCAATGCGTTGCGTATCCCTCTGGCACTCAAAGGGTTAACTTGATGAGTGTGGCCAGGCTCCACCATCTGCTGTTATAGTAACTGCCCTGCTAGGAAGGAGACCTTCAGGGCACTGCATGCCCAAGGGGGTGTATGCACAGAGGTAAAAGGTGAGCTTTTCTGGGACAGTTGCATCATGAAGAACAAAATATATCTTTAAATGTCCATTGTAAATAAGATTGTTTAACCCCTTGAGTTCTAAAGAGGTTTTTATCGCATTGCAATGCATTGTCTATCATTACGGTGGCTGTGATCTAGTTATTGAAGCAGGTATTATTGTTATTATTATTTTTTATTTATATAGTGCCAACTAATTCCGCAGCGCTGTACAATTGGGAATAGACATACAGAGGTATTAAATAGTACAGATCACATGTGGAGAACAGAAGGATCAGTGGGCCCCCTGCTGGTGAGAGCTTACAGTCTAGTAGAACCATCAGAGACCACAAAGTGCTTCTGTTATTGTGTGGAATAGACATGAGTGGGGGGGCAGCGTGGGGTCATCTAGAACCCACAGAGACCACAAAGTGCTTCTGTTATTGTGTGGAATAGACATGAGTGGAGGTGGGACACAGTGTGGGGTCATCTAGAACCCACAAAGGCCACAAAGTGCTTCTGTTATTGTGTGAAATAGACATGAGTGGAGGGGGGCCGCTTGGCGTCATCTAGAACCATCAGAGACCACAAAGTGCTTGTGTTATTTTGTGGAATAGACATGAGTGGAGGGGGGACACAGTGTGGGGTCATCTAGAGCCATGAGAGACCGCAAAGTGTTTCTGTTATTGTGTGGAATAGACATGAGTGGACGGGCAGTGTGGGGTCATCTAGAACCATCAGAGACCTCAAAGTGCTTCTGTTATTGTGAGGAATAGACATGAGTGGGCGGGGGCCGCATGGAGTCATCTAGAACCATCAGAGACCACAAAGTGCTT